>JALIGW010000020.1:15918324-16308324 GCA_023053685.1 Diadophis punctatus similis
AGTCCTTGCATTGCCACAAGAGATCCAAGTCCAGCTCACTTGAATTCCATTGGCCCTTATTTAGCATCAATTTAATGCTGATAATTGACCAGATTCTTGTTATAGGTGTTAGCAATAAAACTTTCTGAGCTACAACTTGACTTATGGTCCTGAACTTTGTACCTGATAGTATATTTGTATTAGTTTTATATTATTGATATGGTCAAATGACTAAATTAATGAAGATTCTATTCTATTCTATTCTATTCTATTCTATTCTATTCTATTCTATTCTATTCTATTCTATTCTATTCTATTCTATTTTCTATTCCATTCCATTCCATTCCATTCTCTATTCTATTCTATTCTATTCTATTCTATTCTATTCTATTCTATTCTATTCTATTCTATTCTATTCTTCCATTCCATATTTTCTATTCTATTCTATTCTATTCTATTCTATTCTATTCTATTCTATTCTATTCTATTCTATTCTATTCTATTCTATTCTATTTCATTCCATTCCATTCCCTTTCCTTCCATTCTCTATCTATATTCTATTCTATTCTATTCTATTCTATTCTATTCTATTCTATTCTATTCTATTCTATTCTATTCTATTCTATTCTATTTCCTATTCTATTCCATTCCCTTCCCTTCCCTTCCCTTCCCCTCCCTTCCATTCTCTTTCTATATTCTATTCTATTCTATTCTATTCTATTCTATTCTATTCTATTCTATTCTATTCTATTCTATTCTATTCTATTCTATTTTTCCCATTCTATTCTATTCTATTCTATTCTATTCTATTCTATTCTATTCTATTCTATTCTATTCTATTCTATATTTCCTATTCTATTCTATTCTATTCTATTCTATTCTATTCTATTCTATTCTATTCTGTTCTGTTCTGTTCTGTTCTGTTCTGTTCTGTTCTGTTCTGTTCTATTCTATTCTATTCTATTCCATTTTATCTCCTTTTCATCTTTGTACCATTGCCATTAATCTACAACTCTTCATTGTGTCTATCCCTCATTTCACTGCAGAACAGAAATGAGATCAGAACACTGACAACCACATAATCATTTATCAGCATGCAGAATGCTTGCTGCGTTAATATAATATTTACCCCCTGTCAAGGAATCCTTTGTTCTCATTTTTAAAAATTTAATAATTGACTGATTTTTTTCTTCCCTACTCCAGGAAAAAAGAAACCACGATCCTTTGTCAGCATTTAAAAGCAGGCATAGGGGAAATTGACTCTGCTGGAAAACAAAGCAGAATCATAAATAAGGTTGAAATATTGAACTATCTGAGTGCTGATAATAAAGATAAAGGAGACTGAGATATTTCCTTGGTGGATATGTAGACCTCAGATTCTTTGAGTTAGTTTGAGACAAGATAGCTTTTCTGAGTGATTTCAGCTGTAAATGAGGCAGTTTGCATCATTGCCTGCCTTTCGAAAATGCTGATTTAATCGAATGAAGAAGCTGAGCGCTGACTACTAAGCAAGTGGTTAATTTCTAGAAGGGCAGAAACTAATTAAGAGAAAGAAGAAGTGATTTTACAACACCAAAAAGATACAAAGCAGGTCGCATCAGCCTTTCCGAGGCGCAAACAGGGAGCTTAACTTGTGCAAAAATCTTATAAACATGGTGAACCGTCAATTGCTCACTTGTCAAGGAATCTACAAATCATCTTCTATTTGGCCTGTGTAAATTCCTTAGGAGCATAAACAAGCTCTAACCGGCATAGCATTCACTTTTCTTGTTGTCATTGTTTTGCCTTGCATCAAGTGAGAACTTTCGCTGCAGATGCCGGACCTTTTCTATCCTACTGTTCAGAATGGCAAATCCAATATAATGCATTCATTAATATACAAAACATTTGTTAGACCAATTCTGGAATACAGCTCACCTGTCTGGAACCCGCACTGCATATCAGACATAAATACAATCGAGAGAGTCCAGAAATATTTCACAAGAAGAGTCCTTCACTCCTCCGCTCACAACAAAATACCTTATTCCACCAGACTTGAAATACTGGGATTAGACAATTTACAACTACGTCGCCTCTGATCTGATCTAAATGTAGTTCATAAAATCATATACCAAAATGTCCTTCCTGTTATGACTACTTCAGCTTCAACCGCAACAATATACGAGCACGTAATAGATTCAAACTAAATGTAAAGCGCTCCAAACTCGACTGCAGAAAATACGACTTCAGCAACAGAGTGATCAATGCCTGGAATGCACTACCTGACTCTGTGGTTTCTTCCCCAAACCCCCAAAACTTTAACCTTAGACTGTCTACAGTCGACCTCTCCTCATTTCTAAGAGGTCTGTAAGGGGCGTGCATAAGTGCACCACTGTGCCTAACGTCCCTGTCCTACTGTCCTATTGTCCTCTTTTATCGTTACTTTTTACTTATGTTTATACAAATTACTACTATACATGTTTGACAAATAAATAAATAAATAAATAAATAAATAAATAAGTAAATAAATAAATAAATAAATAAATAAATAAATAAATAAATAAATAAATAAATAAATAAATAAATAAATTATATTTTCACTTTTATGATCCTAAGTCTGAGACGGCGTTCTGCTTTTAAACATTTGCTAATTAATTCTATGGGACATCAATCTAAACAGTACATAAATGAAAATGGAAGTTGCTTTCTCGTGCCATTTGCTCAAGATGTATATTTTTGTGTCTTATTTTTGAAGCGTGAATTGCAAACTTGGGGAAAAGATGCATGGTATGAAGGATGATTGCTTTCCTTTCAGTTTACTCAACTCAGAATACAATTTGATTCCAAAAGTAAACCAAACTCTTAACCAACATCTTAGAGGTGCGGCAGCTCAGGGGCTGGAGATGGTCTCCGCTCCAGCGGTTTGACCCCCCTGCCACTGTGTGGCAGGGTGAGCTTCGGTCACTCACCTCAGCTTCTGTCCATCTAACAGTCTGAAAGCATGTTCTGTGTGAGTAGATAAATAGGTACCACTTCAGTGAGAAGATGAGCTGGTGTTCCATACAGGCAGGCAGATTCCTGCCGGGTCTGAAACTTCCTGGCTGCAGGGTCCAACTGTGAGGTGGCTCCAGGAAAGGGGTGAGCATAGGATGACACTGCAGGAAGAGTTGCTTGCCTTATTTCTGGTGTGAAGCCAGCTAATCCTCTTGTGGTGCATCTGGGAACACACAAACGTTTCCTACAACAGAGCTGGTAACTTGGCAGCCAAACTACTACTCTGCAATAACATTGTGTTCTCCTGGCTAATGCAACAACACCATACAACAACAGCAACGACAACAACAATATCCAACATCTTAACTTATACTACTTTCTACGCATCTTTGCAACCGAATACCGTATTTTTCGGAGTATAAGACGCACCTTTTTCCTCCCTAAAAGTGGCTGAAAATTTGGGTGCGTCTTATACTTTGAATGTAGCTTTTTTCCAGCCCTAACTAGGTGCTAACAGATCCTCCCAGCTCTTACCTTGCAGGCTTTTTCATTGTTACTCTCTCCAAAGAATGTTTTTCCAGCCCTAAGTCTTTGCAGAATTTTTTTTCATTGCTCTACTTGCTCCGAATAAGTTTTTTTCTAGCCCTAACCAGGTGCTAACTATCTTCCCAGCTCTTACCGGCTTGCATGCTCTTTCATTGTTACTCTCTCAGAAGAAGGTTTTTTTTAAGTCCTAACCAGGGAATAAAATAATGTGCTGAAGCTGACCAGACTAAGGACGCTAGCCAGATGAATACCTGGTAGGCAGATTGTTTTCCCCTATTTTCCTCCCCAAAAACTAAGGTGCGTCTTATACTCCAGTGCGTCTTATACTCCGAAAAAATACAGTATATTAAATTTGGGTCAGATGGTTTGCCAAAAACTAATGATCAGTTCATTTCCTGGAGTGAAGAAATATTTTGAAAATAGAGATATTAGCTCCAGTTCCTTACACAGCCATAAGGGATCATGTTCACTTTTTTTTTTACAATGGAATTAATTAGTGGTGATTAGTCAACCCTGAGTCAGAGGTTTCTGCAGCAGCCTGGAGCTAGACACTAAAAGTTACAATTGAAGTGAAGTCAGGGCCAAATAAAAGATTGGATTTAGAGAACAAGGTGAGAACTGGAACAACCAACAAAACACCAAACATCTGACTATAGATAGAATGCATTGCTGTTCAGGGCATTCTCTATCTGACTCAAAGGAAAACTAATATGCATTCAATTCATTTGTTCCAGCTTGTTTGTTTCTGTACCCTATTTTTTTTTTGCACAACTCATTTGGTAATCATAATAATCTTCTGAAGTAGGTTATGCTTATACAAATAATCCAGTGGGTTTAATTGCTGAACAGAGATTTGAAACTGATCCTTTCTAGTCCTTTTCTAACTGTTTAATAACTACACCAAAAAGACTTCAGGGGAATGTTAGAATATATGTGTCAGGGAAAAAGAAAATTCCCTGAAGTTTATTTAAAATTATATCCATTAATTTCTCCCCCTCCATATGTTTCTATTGTGCTAGCAGATAAGCAAAAGTAACTCATCTGCATTGTTATGGGAGATATTATTTGCTTATTTATGTTAACTTTGCTCACCAAGTCTGATGCAAATGTTAGAGCAAATCTAGAGAACTTGGGTCATTCTACCACCACTGCAGCAATCATCTAATTTGTTCAAGCCATGTCATGTCATGTCATGTCATGTCAGCTATGGTGGCGCAGTGGTTAGAATGCAGTACTGCAGGCTATTCTGCTGACTGCCGAACTGCCGAGCTGCAATTTGCAGTTCAAATCTCACTGGCTCAAGGTTGACTCAGCCTTCCATCCTTCCGAGATCAGTAAAATGAGGGCCCAGATTGTTGGGGACAATAGGCTGACTCTGTAAACCGCTTAGAGAGGGCTGTAAAGCATTATGAAGTGGTATATAAGTCTAAGTGCTATTTCTATTTTCAGCAGCAAAGGTTTGGGGAATCCAAAATTGAGACTTGTGGGTCACAGATTACCCGGCTTTGATACAGCATAAGCAGATTTAGATGTGCAGTGTCTCTACTTGCAGATCGATTTCTCATGCACCTACACATGCATATATAAAGGGCCAGCATCTATGATTAGCCACAATTAGGAAATTGCCTCTCTCAGACGGCAAATATCAGGATATGTAAGTCTCCTTTATGGAATGCTACAGAAGTGGCAAGATATATATTCAGTTTGTTTGTTTATTTGTGTCAGAAGCATCACAATTAAAATAAGGCATACTATATGAATAACAATTAAAATATAAAATAAAAGATTAAAATATGTACAAGTTAAACAGATCTTGCCCAGAAGTTAACAATATTAATTGTGTTCTGTCGCACTGCCATGAGATCCTCAAGTATACACTGATTGGGACACAAAGGACAGGTATACATATGTGTTGCTGTCTGCATGTCACCACAACTACAAAGGACAGAAGCCACTGGACAGTCCCATTTCTTCAGAGTGTCTCTGGATCTTGTTGTACCTGTGCACAGTCTGTTCAGCTGGTCAGAATTGAACTTCTGTCAGGCTAACTCACTGCTCACTGCCAGGAGTTCGACTCTGACTGGCTCAAGGTTGACTCAGCCTTCCATCTTTCCAGGCTGGTAAAATGAGGACCCAGATTGTTGGAGGCAATATACAAACTCTGTAAACTGCTTAGAGAGGGTTGTAAAGCACTATGAAATGGTATATAAGTCTAAGTACTATTGCTATTAAATGATTTCCATACTTCCAAGCTATATATTGAGTTGAATTCTTGGTAATTCTGAAAATACACTTTCCACTTTCTGACAGAAAAATGACTAGGCCATATCCCATATTATAGTGGAAATAAGGGTGGAGAAATAAGACTAAGAACGGTCTAGCAAATGGCTAGGCTTCGTGGATTACAGATTAACAGAGTTGGAAGGGATCTTGTAGGTCATTTAGTCCAACCCCCCGCTCAAGCAGGAGTCCCTACACCATTTCAGACAAATGGCTGTCCAGTTTCCTCTTGAAAGTCTCAAGTTATAATGCCAATGTCCTAGCTTTTAATTTAATGAAGGCCAATTAGATATTCTGGCTGAGAAAGCAAATGCAAAATGATCAGTAAGGGCAATGAGCAATTTTCTGGTTTTATCAGCATGAGTAAACAGTACAGAAGATAGCAGGCTAAAATGATAATAAAGGGGAAGATTTAATCAATGCAGTCATTAATTGCACTAGAAAGTAATTTCCCAAGTGTTGGGAATACAAAAGAGAAAGGACAAATGATTTTTTTTTACTTTTTAAAAAATGTAGCTGTCCTGATAAAAATAATTGATTAAAAAGCAGAGGGAGAATAATCTTGTAGTTGTTTAATGCTATAAAATATCCACAAGATCTTTCAAAAGGTACCAATTTGTATATTTTATTTTATTTTTATTTAAAGTTGACCCAGCTCATTCTATTAATTATTGGACCAACAATTTGTCAACTGTTGGTCCAATAGCTTATTTTTCTTACCCTCCCAATATTTAGAGACTCAGACTTAATTATCTTCATTTTATTCAAGGCATTGATTCTGATGCCCTGGGTATATTCAGGGATATAAATGTTTCCCTTCTAAAATGGAAGGAACGTTAATGGAAAAGCTGACAGTAAAATCACAAGTTGTCTGCACAGTCTTGCTGAATAACTGTGGCAGAAGTGACGTCATAAGTCTTCCAGTAAAAGTGGCCTGGAATTTAAATGATCATCTCCTCCTCCTCCTCCTCCTCCTCCTCCTCCTCCTTCTCCTTCTCCTTCTCCTTCTCCTTCTCCTTCTCCTTCTCCTTCTCCTTCTCCTTCTCCTTCTCCTTCTCCTTCTCCTCCTCCTCCTCCTCCTCCTCCTCCTCCTCCTCCTCCTCCTCCTCCTCCAAGTTAGTCTTGACTCCTGACTTGCCTGGAAAGGTCCCTGTAGTTGGCAAGATTTTGGAAGTGATTTGCTTTCTCTCCTTCCCAGGGTTGAGAGAGAAAATGACTGGCTCAAGGTCGCTCAGCTGGCTTTGTTCCTAAGGCAGGAATGGAACTCACAGTCTCTCATTTTTTAGTCTGGTGCCTTAATCACAATTCCAACCTGGCTCTCTAGATCTTCTTGGTCTTCTTTAACCACTGCACCACTTTCATTCATTAATAAAACACTGCAGTATGCTGCTTAACAATTGAATATATTATTGTAATGTATTCTTCTGTGGTATGATGTTTTACGGATGTGCTCATATTACACCATCAAAAAAAAATGATGATGAAGAAAAGGATCCAGCCCACCATTTGTTTTTCTATATGCACCTGGGCTCTATTAAATGGCATACCCACATATGTTGATATAACCAAACATAGCATTACATAGAGTTGTTTTAGGGGAAGTAGCTCTTCAAAAGAGTATTACTGGTGGATTATTCAAAATATTTTAAAGAAAAAAATTAAGTTCACACCACAGTTTTTTTGTTGGGAATAATTGAGGATTGTATTGTAATAGAGACTAAATTGATTTTGAACTTAATAACAGCTGCCAGGTTGTTGGTAGCACAGTACTGGAAGAAAGAAGATATACCCACCACTGAGGAATGGACAATAAAAGTTGCACATCTGGCAGAAATGGCAAAAATTTCATCATATCTAAAAGATCACTCAAATGAGAGAGATATACTGGAATGGAGTAAATGGACTGATTATATTCAAAAAAGTATCAGATTAAGAAGACATATATAGTGTAATAATGATATATTTTAAGAATTTTAGAAGGGGGTTAATAGGTCTTTAACAATGTAGAGTTAAAAATTAGAGAAATTCTGAATTTAAAATTTGTTAGTATATTTTAAGTTTATGTTTATTTAATATTATACCCTGTGCTTTTTCTGGGAAGTCGGGGGGGGGGAGGGGGGAGGTGGGGGGGGGAGAAAAAGAGAAAAATGTTTGTACTTTGTACTAATAAAACTTTTTGAATAAAAAAAGTATTACTGCACATAAACACTCATGCACATCTATAAAAATATAAGCAAAATAATGTTGATCCAGTTACATAGGACGGATCAACTTTAATGTCAAAGTAGATATAGGAGATGACCAAGATGAGCTGAGGGAGGAATTAAATGTATCATCAGTCTTGAGTCCCTTTGTGTCCACAAGAGATCAAAGTCCAGCCCACCTTGAATTCTATTGACTCTTATCTACCACCAATTTGCTTTGGCCGTTAGTAGTTCACATTCTTGCGGAGAGCTTAACTTTGCAATAAACTTTTATATTCATTTAAATTGCCTGGATTTTCCTGATTTCCCCAGCACTTGACAGTAGGATTAGATAATACAAAAGTCAAAAATCAAGAGACAAACTTGAGCAAGGAACTTTCTGGAATCATCCTTAGGATCTTGTATGATCTCCATCGATTTGGTTTGGAGCAGGTAAAAGAGAACTCGTTATTACCACCTTGAAAATGGATATTATTCTTTTAAAATATTCTTAGGAGAATATTTGATTTATTTATCCTAAAAATATTTTTAGCAGAGCTGTTTCATGTGACCACAAAATGTTTAGTAAAGTGCTATCGATTAAATTATCATAAAAGGATTATAGAAGCATATAGTTATACACATATGGGAATTGGGACTCATCAGGGTGGCTATATCTGTATAAATATGAGGATGGACAATTATTTCCGTTGTTGCTTTATGAGTATTAAAAAGCAATAAGACTTAGAATAAAAAAATGAGATAACCCACTGGCCAAAATTCCAAACTGACTTTAGACTTATGCTTGAGATAAAAGTAGAGTAGTATTTCAGATCAATCCATTTCAGGAATAATCAAGCATAGATATTTTATAAAATATTCCACAAAATGCTGATGTTTGCTCTTCAGTGTCACACGGTCTTGGAAGTTGAACAAAATATATTATAGATTATCTTTTTACAGCTCTCCCAAGGCTGTTCCCATGGAAAAGGCATACTCATCTGTCTTAATGCTCAGCACTGAAGTGGCTCAGTGTACAAAAAAGAAAATGCAATCAATTTGCATTAAAAGGGCTAGACACCTGCTGCCTTGAACACAAGGCCACATCAGAATACACCACAGGTCAGGACAGGTGGTGAAATGATGAGCCAAGAGGTAAATGTCAGCCTGGAACCAAACCAAAAGTCTTTTGCACGTTGCAACCTAGTACAACAAACACAGGAAAAACTCTTATAATAAAAACATTGGCACTGATTGTCTGCTCATAACTACAGTTTTGACACAATCATCTTCAGATTCTGCCTGAAATTCCATAGATGGTTCCATACCTTGGTAATTTCTAGTTACAAAAGAGGTATGCTCCTGTTAAGCCATTTAAGTTTATGACCAACGGTGGACAAATCAGCTTTTTCCCCATATTCTGTTTTTGTTTTTTGTTTTAATCTGAAATGTTTTCCCTTCCATTTACATTATGTGTGTGGGGTATTTTTGGTTTGTGTGTGTGTGTGTGTGTGTGTGTGTGTGTGTGTGTGTGTGTGTGTGTGTGTGTGTTTGTACTTTTGAGTCAGAGCAGTCCTGAGCTGCATAAATAGAGGGATACAATCAAGGACCAGAGAGGTACTAGTACCACTCTATAAAGCCTTGATCAGACCACACCTAGAGTACTGCATCCAGTTTTGGTCACCACACTACAAAAAAAGACATTGAAACCCTAGAGAAAGTGCAGAGGAGAGCAACCAGGATGATAAAGGATCTGGAAAATAAAACATATGAAGAGCAGTTGCAGGAACTGAGCTTGGCCAGTCTGGCGAAGAGAAGGACCAGGGGTGACATGATAGCAGTGTTTCAATACTTGAGGGGATGCCACAGAGAGGAGGGGGTCAGGCTGTTCTCTATGGCACCAGAAGGCCAAACAAGGAATAATGGATGGAAGCTGACCAAGGAGAGATTCAACCTGGAAGTGAGGAGAAACTTTCTGACGGTGAGAGCGATCAACCAGTGGAACAGCTTGCCAGCGGAGGTTGTGAGAGCCCCAACACTTGCGACCTTCAAGGGGAGACTGGACTGCCATCTGTCTCAAATGGTGTAGGAACTCCTGCTTGAGCAGGGGGTTGGACTAGATGACCTACAAGGTCCCTTCCAACCCTAATAATAAATCTAAAAAATCTGGGTGACTATTTGGACAAGTCCCTGCAGTTTTACTGGCAAGATTTTACAAGTGGTTTGTCAGTACCTCCTTTCCAGGACTGAAAGAAAGTGACTGGCCAAAATCACCCAGAAGCCTTCATGCCTAAAACAGGACTAGAACTCATGGTCTCCTGGATTCTAACCTGATGCCTTAACCACTACACCAAAGTGGGTCTCATATACACATATATACATGAAACCTGTTAAAGAAGAATTTACCAGGAAAATAAAGAACAGAATAACAGATTTGGAAGGGACCTTGGAAGTCATCTAGTCCAAAACCCTGCTCAAGTAGGAGATCCTATAGTCCAGGGGTGGGCAAACTATGGTTCTTTGAGGACCTGTGGACTTCAACTCCCAGAATTCCTGAGCCAGCCATGCATGCATGGCTGGCTCAGGAATTCTGGGAGTTGAAGTCCACAGGTCCTCAAAGAGCCATAGTTTGCCCACCCCTGTGACCTATACCATTTTTGACAAGTGCCTGCCTAGTCTCTTCTTGAAAGCCTCCAGTGATAGGGAACCCACAACTTCTGAAGGCAAGCTGTTCCATTGGTTGATTTCTCCTTAGTTCTAATTGAATCTCTCCTTGATTACTTTCCATCCATTGTTTCTTGTCTGGCCCTTAGTGCTTTTTACTCTTTTAAAGAGGGTGAAGATGAAGTTGACAACGATGAGGCAATCATTCAACACAGCATTTCAACATGGTTAAATAAACAGAATAAGTTCCTTATTATTGGCCTTATTAAGGAGCAGTGGTTTAAATGAGAGTTGGTGTGAAATGAAAAGAAAACACAGAAGTTGCTAATGATTGCAATGCTTTCCGCTCACACTGGACCAAGCGTCCCTTCGCAGCTATCCATCTATTCAGTGTTAGATGTGCCTGTCACATAAACCATCACTACTACATCCAGCTAATGAACTGTCTCTCTAGTCACAATTGCTTGCACAGGAACAGGTTGATTTAACTTATGTGAACAAGCTTAAATCTTGTGGGTTTATTGTCTGTAAATGCACAGCAATGTCCTGCCCTGTTGACATTTTAAATAGATTTCTTAAAGATCTATGAAAAAATAATAATGCATATCCATTCTCATTTGCAAGCTTCAGTGGCTTACTGAAAATAAATTCCCTTAATATATCCAGTTTTAATGTAAATCTCCTAAATAACACATTAATACAGATTTCATAATTATTATGTCCATTTTCCCCAAAGCAAGTGCTTTTTAATGTATAAGTTTGCATTTTTGTATGTAGATTTCAGAAACATCAATTTCAGAAGCATCTCTCATAAATCTGTGTGTATATAGATTTTTTTTGAAACCAAAGAAAGATCAATGTAAACTGGGGCAATTTCATGCTGACATCAGCAGATTTGCTGTCATTTAAATCTCTGGACAAGTTCTACATTTCTAGTGAAGGAGAAAAATGTAGGCTCCAAATATAGAGAAGAAAATTTAGAGAAGAATCCATTCACTGTTAGACCTTTACAAGGCTAGCACCATAGAATGTCCCCAGAGATTTGTGTTTGCTGGTTGGATAAATAAATAAATAAATAAATAAGTATCATCACCATTAATCAGCTGCAAATCTGCATAAATGATTGAGAAAAGCAAACTTTGCTAGGGTTGCAATTCTCTGGTGTCTTCTGCATTGCAAATAGGTGTTGTCATTCTAATTATGGCTGCAAATTTGTTTATTCTTAGAATGATAAAGTGGATCTCCTGAGACAGTGCAGCCCTTAATGCCTGGGGTCTAGAAATTGACCTTATCATGTGTGGGATTTCATTTCCCCTTAAACACAACATCAAAGGGACAACGAAGCATGGAAATGAATCTTTGGCTGCCATCAAAAATACCACTCCTTTGATGAGTTTAACCCTTCACAAATTCTGCCTATCCTCTGCCCAACATATCACAGAAACAGCCCAGCTGCTGTGGCTTAGAGGTGGAGCTCTTGCCTCACAATCAGGGGGTTGTGAGTTCAATCCTAGGTAGAGGCAGATGTAGGGTCTCCTGCTTGGGCAGTGGGTTGGACTAGATGACCTGCAAGGTCCCTTCCAACTCTGTTAAAGCTGAGTCATATACAAGGCAGAATAAGCTACCTAAGACCTACAGGATAAATGTGGTTCTCAGATTGCTAAAAGAGAATATTTGTAGCTCAGGGTTGAACTGATAAGTCCTTGGTGCCCTCTGAGCTTGGTTGTTTTCTTGCAGATGTTTCATTACCATCAATGCCCTGGTAATGGATTTAAAAGGTAAATATTTCCCTATTAGTTGTGTCTGACTCTAGGGTGTGGGGCTCACTTCTGTTTCTTGGCTGAGGGAGACAGCATTGTCCGAAGACAATTTCCCTGGTCTTGTGGCCAGCATGGCTATATGCTAAAGGTGCATGGAACGCTGTTACCTTCCCACGGTTACCTAGTTTGATAATGAAACGTCTGCAAGAAAACAACCAATCTCAGACAGCACCAAGAACCTGGATATCGATCTCAAAAGCCCTGGAAAGAGCTGTTTGCTCTTCCTCTGGCAGTTTCCTGAGTTAGGAGGAACAGCAAGTAAAGCAATCAAGGACAAAAGATTATCACCTGGTGCCAGTGGTGGGTTGCTACCGGTTCGGACCAGTTCGTGTGAGCCGGTGGTGGAAATTTGGCCCCGTTCACCGAACTGGTAGTGATGGCCGGCTTGCCACGCCCCCAAACCGGTTCCCTGGTTGCCGCTGCTTGAAAGCGGCTGGCAATGAACCCTCTGCGCATGTGCAAAGGCTTCTGCGCATGTGCAGAGGGTCAGTACCCATACTTCCGACGCAATACACACACATCCAAACTAGTAGGGAAGGTAAGAGAAACCCACCATTGCCTGGTGCCATCTATCACCATAGTCTAACACTAATTACAATGTTTTTTCATTCGTCTGAAAAAAAAATGCAATCCTTATGCTTCCATGTGCTGCTGCTTGCCATAGTCCATCAATGTTATAAAGCTCTTTTGTTGTGTCAGGAATGGTCAAGCTGAAAATTGGCAGTTACAATATATGCACATTCTCTCTGTTCCGAGCAATGCATACAAGCTAGGGAATCAAGCCATTTCTGCACTTGGGAATAACTCTAGCGGCCCATGCTAACCACGTGTTCCTTCCAGATGAGTGAGAGTCACAAAGGGCTCTAAATTGAGTCAACGTCTTTCCTAAGCCGCAGAATCTATAACAACAACAACAACGACAACAGAGTTGGAAGGGACCTTGGAGGTCTTCTAGTCCAACCCCCTGCCTAGGCAGAAATCCTACACTACTTCAGACAAATGGTTATCCAACATCTTCTTAAAAACTTCCAGTGTTGGAGCATTTACAACTTCTGGAGGCAAGCTGTTCCACGGATTAATTGTTCTAACTGTCAGGAAATTTCTCCTTAGTTCTAAGTTACTTCTCTCCTTGTTTAGTTTCCACCCACTGCTTCTTGTTCTACCCTCAGGTGCTTTGGAGAATAGCTTGACTCCCTCTTCTTTGTGGCGACCCCTGAGATATTGGAACACTGCTATCATGTCTCCCCTAGTCCTTCTTTTCATTAAACTAGACATACCCAGTTCCTGCAACCGTTCCTCATATGTTTTAGCCTCCAGTCCCCTAATCTTGCTATTCCTGATGCATTCTATCTTGCTATAAAGAATCTTGTTATTCCTGATGCATTCTACTATACTCCTTGGAGTATTCTTTGCTCTTAGCTTCTGATCTGGATTGCTTCCAGGATCTGGCTCAGCTCAGATGCTTTCCTTGAGGTTTCATCCATCTTTTATAGTTCTTCATCTTATTCCTTGCCATTAATTTCCTGGCTTGTGGGTCCCAGCTCCTAGTTCATCCCATATTCCTGATATAGAGACACATTGTAATCTTGCCAAGAGAGTACAAATTAAATTGCAGAGATTCTTCTTGCTCAACTGAGTATCCTCCAAATGTATGGGAACTGGAAAAGGCTGGTATCAGTGGTCTCAGCACATTTGGGGAATGCCAGGTAAGAAAATGCTGATCTAAAATAGAATAGAATAGAATAGAATTCTTTATTGGCCAAGTGTGATTGGACACACAAGGAATTTGTCTTTGGTGCATATGCTCTCAGTGTACATAAAAGAAAAGATACATTTGTCAGGAATGGTTGTCATAGGGTTCAAGTAAGCAATCAGGAAACAATCAATATGAATATAAATCGTAAGGATACAAGCAACAAGTTACAGTCATACAGTCATCAGTGGGAGGCGATGGGTGATAGGAACAATGAGAAAAACTAATAGCAATAGTAATGCAGCCTAGTGAATAGTTTGACAGTGGTGAGGGAATTATTTGTTTAGCAGAGTGATGGCGTTCGGTAAAAACCTGTTCTTGTGTCTAGTTGTCTTGGTGTGCAGTGCTCTATAGCGACGTTTTGAGGGTAGGAGTTGAAACAGTTTATGTCCAGGATGTGAGGGGTCAGTAAATATTTTCACGGCCCTCTTTTTGACTCGTGCAGTATACAGGTCCTCAATGGAAGGCAGGTTGGCAGTAATTGTTTTTTCTGCAGTTCTGATTATCCTCTGAAGTCTGTGTCTGTCTTGTTGGGTTGCAGAACCCAACCAGACAGTTATAGAGGTGCAGATGACATACTCAATGATTCCTCTGTAGAATGGTAAATGGTGATGAACTGAGAGAAAGAAAATAATAGGGCAAGAAAGAAGGGGGAAAAGATCTGAGATTGAACAAGATCTGCTAGCTGGAGGGATTTATAAACTCTTCTGGTATTACAAGGCAGTTGTTCCATATTTTAACAAATCTTTGAAAGGGAATCAAATTATAGAGAAATGCCAGAGAAAGCAGGGTGACTTATCAGAAGTGGAACTTAAGCAAGGTTTGATATATTGAGATGATTGGAGTCAAATGGAGTTGACTTGATTTAAGTCAACTAGATTTGATAAAGTGTGTACGGGGGCAGTATGTGGTTTGTATGTGTGCAGGCGCAAAAGTCCATGGGTGCCCATTTAGTGAATGGGTGCACTATATCAATTCAACTGTTAGATTTTAAGGAGTATATTTTTCAACTGCCTTCAGTTAAATATTTGAAACAAAACTTTTCAACACTGTTAATTAAACCCAAAGCTATTAAATACTGTAGTTGGTTAAAGATATTCAAGAGTTGTTCTTCTTTACATTTTTGTATGCAATGCAAAGAGCAATCTTTTTGAACTGTTCTTAAGAAACTTGTTATCATTGTCTTGGATCCAAAGCTCATACTTGGCAAACATTTTATTGAAGGTTGAGGAACCAAGAGGAGAAGTTACTTTGCCCCATTCCTATCTCTACATTGTCTCATCTCTCTCGGAGAGAGGGAGATGGTGCCCCAACTTTTTATTTCTTGAATACTTATCAGGATTCAAGGGATTGTACCCTGCAACATTCAAAAGGATTTTCAACCAATGCATTCAACTGTCCTGTATGCACATAATACAAGTAGTTCCTTGTCTTACAACAATTTGTTTAGTGAGTGTTTGGAGTTACAACGGTATACTGAAAAAAGTGATCTTCGATCAGTCCTTGCATTTCTGACTATTGCAGCATCCTAATGGTCATGTGATCAAAATTGGGATGGTCGGCAACCTGCACGCATTTACAATGGTTGCAGCATTCTGTGGTAACATAATTGCCCATTTGCGATCTTCCTAGCTGGCTTCCGACAAGTAAAGTCAGTGGGGAAAACTGGATTCACTTAATGACCATGTGATTCATTTAATTGCAGTGATTCATCAACATCCTGGGCAAAAAGATCATGAAATTGTGGTGTGATTCACCTAACTGCCTTGCTTAGCAATATAAATTTTGTTCCCAATTGTGGTCATAAGTCAAGAACTATCCATGCATACCATATAAAATGTATAGTTCTTGACAATTATTTCCTCCTCCTCCTCCTCCTCCTCCTCCTCCTCCTCCTCCTCCTCCTCCTCCTCCTCCTCCTCCTCCTCCTCCTCCTCCTCCTCCCTCTCTCCAATAAAATGAATCCTTGTTATATTTCAGTCATTTTCCCTAAGGTAATGCATTTCAATTTTATTAATAGCTTGAAAATTCCATAAGATTCAGAAACTAGTTAGCTGCAGTAACCCTTTCATGGGATTTACTGGAGTAAATTTACTGGAGTAGTAAGCCTGGCTTCTTTGCCTGAGTCAGGAGACCGTTAGTGGCTTAAATGTTATTTTCTTTGAAACTGTTACTGCCAAAAGATTGCCTAATCATTCCATTGCTTACATGCCTTGAAATAATTCTTGCTGCTAAGTCTACAGGATGGTTGAGTCTTAGATTTTTACTAAAGACTGTAGGTTTGCAAAATTTGCACAATTGACAATTTGCATTGCATAGTAGCTTACTTTTTCCCAGGGAGCAATAGAGGGCCATTAATTATGTTTCCTTCTGCCAATCTGGCAGGATAAAAATTTGCTTTAAATAAATGATGAGCAGGGATGTGCCTCTTTTGCTAATAACAATTTTTGTTCCCCCCTCCCATCCCTCTTCAACCAAAGTGGCTGACAAATGGCAGTAAAAAGGGGATTGTGATGTGTGCAAGAATGCTTCTAGACACCCAACAACCTTATCAGCCCCAAAAGGGCAACCTGGTACCTTCTATGTCTTCAAAATACAAGGTCTGCAATTGCTACCATTTATCTCTTTCCTTCCTGTTGTTTTTCTTCATCAACAAATATTCTGTTCTGTTGCTAAATGGCGTAGTCAGTTACGATGAGCTGTGTTTGGAAGATTTGCTTCTTCCTCTCAAAATAAAGAGTTATCCTGAGCATTTGTCTTTTTTCTTCATGAAATTTGATGCAGTTCTATCTTTACAGACACCTAAATTCCTTATTAAAAGAAAAAAAATGTCTTTAAGATGTCTTATTGTCCATAAGTGTATCTACCTATGCTGTCATTCCTTATTAGAACATGGCTGCAGGCCCAGTCCAAGAAGAAAAGATTCCTCCCTCCACCCCCAAAAGAAGTGTCAAAGGTCCTTCTGGAAGGTTGAGGCAACAATTTCTGGATGGAAAATTTTATGGAGGCCTTCAGCTCACTTGGAGCCTATCCTTAGTTGGTACCAGGGGTCTCCAACCTCGACAACTTTACGACTTGTGGACTTCAACTCCCAGAATTCCTCAGCCAGCATGCGCTGGCTGAGGGATTCTGGGAGTTGAAGTCCACAAGTCGTAAAGTTGCCAAGGTTGGAGACCCCTGGGCTAAGCCATAAGAATTGGGTATGTCTAGTTTAATGAAAAGAAGGACTAGGGATGACATTGGGGCTGCCACAAAGAAGAGGGGATCAATCTATTTCACCTGAAGACCATGGATGGAAACTAATCAAGGAGAGAACCAACCTAGAACTAAAGAGAAATTTCTTGACAGTTAGAACAATTAATCAGTGGAATGACTTGCCTCCAGAAGTTGCAGGTGCTCCAGCACTTTTTAAGAAAAAAATGGACAACCATTTGTCTGAAAGGGTATAATATTTCCTGGCTGAACAGCGGGCTGGACTAGAAGATCTCCAAGTTCCACCTCTCTTATTCTGTTAAGCATGCCTCATTTTGAGGAAGAATAAAGGAAAAATGGAAAACCATCATTAAAATATTACTGAGTTGCTCTGTGAGTGAGATCTGTGGTCTCGAAATCTGATCAATCAATCTTATTTTTTTATTTTATTTATTTTGTCAAGTGCGTGTTAGTAATATATATAGATATAATATTGTTTATATACATAAGATGGGTACTGATAAGCGGGAACATTAGGACAGGGACGGTAGGCACGCTGGTGCACTTATGCACGCCCTTTACTGACCTCTTAGGAATCGGGTGAGGTCAACAGTGGACAGTCTAAGGGTAAAGTTTTGGGGGTTTGGTGACGAAACCACAGAGTCAGGTAGTGAGTTCCAGGCATTAACCACTCTGTTGCTGAAGTCGTATTTTCTACAGTCAAGTTTGGAGCGGTTCACTTTGAGTTTGTATCTGTTGTGTGCTCGTGTATAGTTGTGGTTGAAGCTGAAGTAGTTGTTGACAGGGAGGATGTTGTAGCAGATAATTTTATGAGCTATGTTTAGGTCGTGCAGAAGGCGACGTAGTTCTAAGCTTTCTAAGCCCAGGATATATAAATGGCTGTATGTATGTACTGTATGTATGTATGTATGTATGTATGTATGTATGTATGTATGTATGTATGTATGTATGTATGTATGTTCCAGCATAACTCTGGAAGGCCTCGAGCAATTTCAACCAAACTTGGTACACATATGACTTACTATCTGGCGAAAAATACTGTGGGGGGTAAGACACCCCTAGCACCCCCTAGGGGTGGCCTTTTAGAACAACGGTCGTGTTCTGTACACTAAGCCTAGCTCAGCATTTTTCTGAAGAGGCCTAGGCCTCCCTCACACAGTAGGCCAAGAAGGGAGCCTGATTAGGCCAGTACAGAGGCCTCTGATTCAGCGTGGCTTGGCCTAAGCGGATTGCCCGCCCCACCTCACAGGGAACAGCTTCGGCCTGTGTTCCCAGGATTGTCCTTCGCCCCAACTCAGGCGTAGGCCTTCCTCACACAGTAGGCCTATGAAGGAAGCCTGATTAGGCCAGTACAGAGGCCTTTCATTGAGTGCACCATGGACTAAGCGGATTGTCCGCCCCCACCTCACAGCTTCCCAGGATCATCCTTTGCCCCAACTCATCGCACAAAGGATGGGACCACCCCAACCGAGGCGAAACAGGTATGGAGGCCAGAGAGGAGACCCAGCCTATTTCAGCAGGGGTGGAGGAGGCGCAGCATGGGCCAGCTCATGGATTTATGTTCTAGTCCCAAGCCCAGTTTGAGGAAATGGTGAAACGGGTGGTGGCAGAGGCAGGGGTGGTGGTGGTGCTTCTAAATCCCCCAGCTGTCCACAGGTTGGGATTTGAACATGTTCCTTACACTTTTAAAACCCTGTACATAAAATTTCTTTGATTTGACACTATAGATATAATCCATTCCTTTTCCTGTCTAATATAAGATTGGGATAATACAAGATTGGGATAATACAAGATTGGGATAATACAAGATTGGGATAATACAAGATTGGGATAATACAAGATTGGGATAATACAAGATTGGGATAATACAAGATTGAGATAATACAAGATTGGGATAATACAAGATTGGGATAATACAAGATTGGGATAATACAAGATTGGGATAATACAAGATTGGGATAATACAAGATTGGGATAATACGAGATTGGGATAATACAAGATTGGGATAATACAAGATTGGGATAATACAAGATTGGGATAATACAAGATTGGGATAATACAAGATTGGGATAATACAAGATTGGGATAATACAAGATTGAGATAATACAAGATTGGGATAATAGAAGATTGGGATAATACAAGATTGGGATAATACAAGATTGGGATAATACAAGATTGGGATAATACAAGATTGAGATAATACAAGATTGGGATAATACAAGATTGAGATAATACAAGATTGGGATAATACAAGATTGGGATAATACAAGATTGGGATAATATAAGATTGGGATAATACAAGATTGGGATAATATAAGATTGAGATAATACAAGATTGGGATAATACAAGATTGAGATAATATAAGATTGAGATAATACAAGATTGGGATAATACAAGATTGAGATAATATAAGATTGGGATAATACAAGATTGGGATAATACAAGATTGAGATAATACAAGATTGGGATAATACAAGATTGAGATAATACAAACAAGATTGGGATAATACAAGATTGGGATAATACAAGATTGGGATAATACAAGATTGGGATAATACAAGATTGGGATAATACAAGATTGGGATAATACAAGATTGGGATAGTATAAAATTGGGATAATACAAGATTGGGATAAATAAATACCCGGGCAATGCCGGGTAATCAGCTGGTCAGTCAATAATTGTTCCTTTAAGTCTCCAGGCTTACGGTAACTGCCTCCCCCTGCTCACTGTTGCACATTGGGGAACCCCATTTTGGAACAGCACAAATTTGAAGTCCCTAGAGGTAACAACTACTCCTGCAATTCCAGCAAAAACTTTTTTGCCATAAAGACCAAAATGCTGTGATATTTAAAAAGGAAAGATGGGGAGAATTGTTTTTTTAAAAAAAGCTTTCATAATACAGGTTATGTATTATGTATTGACTTGCAACAGTTCATTTACTGATCATTTAGTTATTGAAAAATAGTGATTTATGTCTGTTTTTCACACTTACGAATGTTGCAGCCTGTCCATGGTCACATGATCAATCTTAAAATGCTTAGCAACTGACTCATATTTATGCCGGTGGCAGTATCCTGGGGTCATTGTGATCCCCTTTTGTGACCTTCTGACAAGCAAAGTCAATGGGGAAACCAGATTCACTTTACAGCCGTGCTACCAACTTAACAACTGCAGTGATTCACTTAACAACTGTGGCAAGAAATGTTGTAGAGTGGGGCAAAACTCACGTGACAAATGCCTCGCTTAGCAACATAAATTTTGGACTCAATTGTGGTCATAAATCAAGGATTATCTATTTTGGAAACTCCATTGCAGCATCAAAACAATTACCTTTCCCTGTGGCAAATGAATGTGTCTCTTTAAATTAAACAGCCATCCTCCAGGCAATCAGTTTTCAGAAGATGTCATCTCTATAATAAAATTGGCTCCATTTTGATGGATCAATTTCTTTCATCTTGCACACTCAGAGGTATTTTATTAATAACACAAATGGAGAATAGGCCAACAAGTTCCATATCTTGCAATCTTTCTCCTTCCATTACGGTTCCTGTGGCTTTGTTCTTGGACATACCACAGGGCCGGCAGAAAAGAACAGGGTATTTTATTTAAACCCCGCCTTAAAGGAACAGCTCCTTTTCAGCTGGCAGCATAGTGTTTGTGAGAGGCTGCAAGATTATAAATTGAATATGATTACCATGCAGTTTGCTTCTCTCAGCCATCCTTCTGGAGCCAGGTGGACAACTGTGACAGGGGTGGGTTCCACTTACCTTCCTCACCAGTTGGCATCGTGACGTTTTGCGCATGTCCCCTCGTGCAATTAGGCTTCCACGCATGCTCAGGAGCTGGAATCAGGCAGAAACACAGCTGAGGAGCTCATCAGCTGTGTTTCGGGTGAAGAAATAAAGGTCAGTATTAACTCAGGGGCAGGTGGAAAGGCCCTTTTTTGAGCTGCTGAATGAAAGAAAATGGCGGCGCGCACAAACCGGCACCGTCTGATCCAGTAACGTGACGTTCGGGCGATCCGGTCTGAACTGGGAGGAACCCATCCCTGAACTGTGGACTACAAACCTCTCTTTGCAGCTCCTTAGGATTGCAGTGCTGGTTTTCAAGGGGCAACAGAAGAAAATAGGTGCATTAAGACACCAGTAGAGTTTTATCCTAAAAACAGCTCTCAAAACTAAACAGACATTGGTCCTACCATATGTGACGATATTATTTCATCAGCAGAGATATAATTTCCTTTTCAACTTGTGTATCAGTGAGCATTAAGCTTTGAACAGAATAACAGAGTTGGAGGGGACCTTGGAGGTCATCTAGTCCAACCACCTGCTCAAGCAGGAAACCCTATACCCGTGATGGCGAACCTATGGCACGGGTGCCACAAGTGGCACGCGGAGCCATATCGGTGGGCACGCGAGCTCAGGTCCGGCGTGCATGTGTGCACCAGCCAGCTGATTTTCGGGCCTTCTGGGCCCACTGGGAGTCGGGAAACAGGCTGTTTCCAGCCTCCAGAGGGGGTGGGGAAGGCCATTTTCGCCCTCCCCAGGCTCCTAGAAAGGCTCTGGAGCCTGGGGAGAGCGAAAAATGGGCGTGCCATTGCATGCTGGGAGCAGCGGGGTCATGCGTGCATGTGCGGGGGTGCATGGAATTATGAGTGTGGGCACGCACACACGTGATCCCCCGCATTCCCCCCGCCTTTTGGCACGTGAACCAAAAAAGGTTCGCCATCACTGCCCTATACCATTTCAGACAAATGGTTTTCCCTGTATTTTACGACACACAGTGTTGTATGTATGAGGGTGCCCCTTCCTTAGAAATAGCCTGATGAAAATTCTTAAGATCTCCGGCCGGTTAGGGCCCACAGACTTGGCCTCCTCCGGGTCCCGTCGGCCAAGCAATGCCAGCTGGCGGGCCCTAGGGGGAGGGCCTTCTCTGTGGCGGGCCCGGCGCTCTGGAACCAACTGCCTCCAGAGACCCGAACTATCCCCACCCTGCTGGCCTTCCGAAAAGCCGTTAAGACATGGCTCTTCCTGCAGGCTGGGGGTAGAACCTAATCCATCTGAGCTCTCCCCCGGGTATGTCTGATTGTTGGATGATTTTTTTTAATATGAATTTTTAATTTTTATATTTGCTTTTAAATGTAACGTTTATTATTGGTGATTCTTGTATCTTCTCTCTGTTGTACGCCGCCCTGAGTCCCTCGGGAGTTGGGCGACATATAAGAAAACCGTAATAAATAAATAAATAAATAAGATCTATGGTATAGGTTCTACACCATAGATGGCCCCATTCTTTACCCATAACAAAACTCTCAGAAATGTTTGGATCTTCGTGTGATCTGAGTTAAGTCCAGTTTCTGTTCTGAATGGGACTTTGCTGTCTGATGTATTGTGCATTTCCCCCCAGTTTTGCAATGATTCAGTTAAAATTCCACAGGTACAGAACATGTCTGTTGAGGGGACATCCAAAAAGCTTCAAGAGAGCAGGTGATTCCAGTTCTTTTTATTGGTTAGATTCCCATGAATGCCACTGAAGCCTCCTTTATCCTAACACTAGGATAAAGAGGAAAAAAAGCAATTCACAATTTCTTCCTTCTCCATCTCCATTTATAATAGAAGAAGCATACATAATTGATGTCCTCCAGCATCTCTGTTCACTGCTGGAACAAATCCAAGCAAGTATGAGAATGTAAAGCTTGCACGCAAGTTTGGTTTGGATATTAAGGGCACTCTGCTCTCTTTCGGCTAGTGTGGTCATGGGCCATATGTGATTAGAAAAATAAGACAAGTTCCTGAAATCAACATTGACAATGCTGGAGTAGAAGTTATTATATCTTAAATCTATCCTGTTTTTTTTAAAACTCTTACAATGTAATTATGGGGGAGGGGGGAAATCTCTATATTTAAGTGTCCGTTTAGTCAGAATTAGATGCAAAGAGGCTTGATTCCTTCTCCGCTTTTCTCCAGACATAAAACCACTAAGCATAATTGCAGCATATCATATATTAAAGCAACTGCAGAAGTGACTAGAGACTGCACAAAATGTTTAAAATAGTGTTAAATCAATTATTGATTTATCTATCCAAACTTTTTCCCGCTGAGCTACTAGCCCCAAGTAATTAATATACTCAAATATGGTTACATGCCAAATTATTTAGAAAGCCCTAAGGGCGGATTAAAATGGAAATAAAACTGTGTTCTTAAAATAGTGTAGGTATGGAAAGCTGTTTCACCCATGAAGTGAACAAAGTGATGTCAAAACTAATGGTGGTGTCTAAAAGACACCATGTGTCCTTCACTAGGAACCAGAGGTGGGTTTCAGCTTGCCGAAAAATTTAAGAAAATATTAAAAAGCTGAAAACAAGATGGCGATACATGCCACCAGCAGCGAGGTAAGTTAGAACCAGTGGTGGGTTCCTACCAGTGCGGCCCACTCTATAGCACCGGTAGTGGCCCGCTGGTGACGTCACAGTACCGGTGCGGTCAGTTGCCGGTGCCTGGGTGCCTCCATTATTTTGGGGAAAAAATTTAATTTTTTTAAAAAATTTCTTCTGCGCATGCCCAGAAGCCAAGTTTCCGGCATTGCTCATGCGCTGCCTTCCTACCCCACAGTGAGTCCAAGCAGGGGAGGATGGCTGAGGGAGCGTGTGAGACACTGAAAGAACGGGTGGCAGGAGCTATCTCCATTCCCCTCCCTTCAGCAGTCTGAGAAGCCACGCCCACCCGGTCACATGGCTGGCAAGCCACACCCACAAAATAAGCCACGCCCACAGAGTGGTAGTAAAAAAATTAGGAACCCGCCCCTGGTTAGAACCCACCCCTGGGTAAAATCAACATAGCAGGAACATCATGAGGTAAATCACAGAGCACACAAGGCATACAGAGGGGGAAAATAAGGAAACAAAGAAACCCCCTTTTCACGCACAACGACCAACCACAGCTCAGATTGCCTCCTGCGATGGTCAGCTCTCTTCAACCAATTAGCTATAACTGTGTGTTCTTACTCATTGTCCAATCCTTCACTGCTCCATCTATTAAATATCTTAACAAAATGTATATACATATGTATGTTTGCTTGGAAACAAAACCTTGTAAATTGCCACCTTACTGGGTTACTAGGAGGATCACTTAACTATTTATTTATTTATTTATTTATTTATTTATTTATTTATTTATTTATTTATTTATTTATTTATTTATTTATTTATTTCTTTCTTTCTTTCTTTCTTTCTTTCTTTCTTTCTTTATTTATTTATTTATTTATTTATTTATTTATTTATTTATTATTAAATTTATATACCGCCTCACAGTGCAAGCACTCTCTAAGCAGTTTACACCAGTAAGCAATGTATATTTATATTGCCCCCAACAATCTGGGTCCTCATTTTACCTACCTCGGAAGGATGGAAGGCTGAGTCAACCTTGAGCCGGTGAGATTTGAACCGCTGACCTGCGGATCACAGTCAGCTAAAGTGGCCTGCAATACTGCACTCTAACCGCTGCGCCACTCGGCTCTTATTAAATATTCATACAAATACCTATTCTTATTACAAGGATGCCGTAAGGACAAACAGTAAAGCCAATGAATTCAATTTAGAAGGCCTGGGAGATAATATTAATTTTATTTCATTTTGGTTACATCTAAATCTAAATTCAAATTTTGTTCTCACTAGATCCTATCTACTATTATGGGATTGTTTGATCCTCTGTTCTGAGACCAAATCCAGCTCTTGCAGAGCATGTGGGAGGAAGATTCACTTCTCACCTGAGCTAATAGAGTTCTTAAGGTGCTGTTTTAGGACCAAAGAGCCAAGTTTTTGAAGTCCACTTTTAGCATTTGAGTTTTGCACCTTGACTTCCTGGTGGGTGAATCAGGAAAGTTTCAGTTAAAATATGAAACTTCACCAGTGTACTTCAAAGTACTTCAGAAGAGAACCGGACTCACTGTAACTCTTCTATCTGTCAAAGAAATCTGAAACTATATAAGAACAACCAGCAATCTTCTTATTATTGGAGATAATTATTATTTTCTTCTTAATTTTGCAGCACAGTAAAATAGATCCGTTCATCCAAACTTAAAAGCTTAATAACCTGGAAAGAAAAAAAAATTGAAAGTATACTAGGGATAGATTTGAATCTAGATTTCCAAGGAGACCAGCTGCTGCTTTGCAAGACGAATAGGGCAAATGCAGCATTGTGTTGTAGGATGTTAGTACCCACCCCCTCCTAGAAAAATGAAATATCCTAGGAAATGTTGAAAAGGAAAGAATATTTTTCCCTGAATGAGGAAAAGAGAAACATGTTTTAAATACAAAGCAGCTTCCTGCAGCTCCCTGCCCCCACCCTTGCCACATTCCTCCCACCTAGCCTGAAGCAGTCTTCTACATAACAAAGATTTATCTCCTTCAGTCATAGCCATATTAGGATTTGCCCAAGTTTCTTTCATTCAGCCAAGCCTGGGACAGACAAAAGCCTATAGAGTTGCCACTGCATGGCCTCCTGGGAGCCTGACCACCAATCAGTGCATTATATACACAGGAACAGGAAACTAAGAGGTGGCACCCAACAGAGAGTATAAAACAAGGGACTCAGCATCTCTTCTTCCCTTTTTTCTCTTCACCCACATCTGGAAGCATGTAATCTACCTTTTCTGTAAGGGGCTCATGCCATGTGCTCCTGTCCACCATATTAAACCTTCTTTCCAAGCAACTTCCATGAATCCAGTGTCTTTTTCCCCACTTGGAACTGAACCCAGAAGGATATTCCTTACAACAATGTGTTACCTCCTGTAGCTTGTTCTTCAAACATGCAAACCAGCTTCAACCTCAAGCTACAGATTTGGCAAGTCTACCTGGCTGGTTACGGTTGCTAAGAGCTCAACGATAGCCTGGGGCTGCATGAATATAGAAAGGCAATATCAAATGTCCTAGCTAGCAACTCTTTCCCCACCTCTTTTTAATGGCAGTGCAGTTGTGCTACTTTTACATCTTTCCTGCAATGGCAGAAGGTGTAAGAAAAAGCAGCCTTAATTACTGCAGATGAGATAAATCAGACTTGTCTTGTTAGAAATGCAGCAGCTTCCTGAGTCATTCTGCCAATAAGGGCTATTAATTTTAGACTTTGAGAGCCTGTCTACCTAAACAGAGCTGCACACCATAACACTGAGATGCTAAAAGCTTTTAAATCCTCAAGACTTGGAAACCTTTGAAAAAATGCCCATATCTTGTGGGTGGACTAGCCAGGAGCTTTAGAAATGATTTGCTTGAAGGTCATTTGAAGGATAGAAATTGGGACGATGAACTCTTCCATATTGATGGGTAGGCTTTATGGTTAGATCAGAGTGATTTGGGCTCGGAAGGATTCTGCAGCCATTGCTAAACTGGGAAGACTTTTTAAATGGGAAATCAAATTCAAAAAGTCGGTTACAATATTTAACAGAACTAAATACATGAAGATTTTACTCTCAGAGGAACCAATGATCAGATGGTCTGACTAATATGTCCTTTCCTCAAAAATGTCTAAAATATATCTATTCTGTTTGTCTATCTATATCATCTCTAGCTACATGTCTGTCTGTCTAGATATCTATATCAAATATTGCATGACCACCCAGGAAGTGCTAATGAAAAGAAAATTCCTAGGAGGATAGTTTTCCAATGGGCTCTTAGATGTTTGACATTTTATTTTTCTTCAGTTCCTTACTTCTTGAACTAGAGGTGGAGGGAATTGTCTCTCCTAATAATGCTGCACTCAATCTCCCAGCATTCCTCATAATTGGAAATAATGTTTGATGCCACTGAAATAATGCCCATGACTCCGGAACTGTCCATCTCTTGCTGGAATAAATGAAATGTAGCTTTGCTGCAGGCCTATTGTGTAGCATAGTGTGGTTGTGAGTAGAGAAGAAAAGGAGATTTGTGATGTTCACACTTAACTACCCATGGGCATTCCAGGAACTGCAGTCGGGTCTATCTGTTTATATTATGTCATATAGAAACAATGCAGCAGAATCAATAACAAGCATGTTTCCTTACTATATTGACCTGTGTATAATTTTACCATATATTGGTAGTTGACCTTTCTCCCCAAGCGCTTCCAAGCACTCCCATTTCTTTTTCATAGGCTTGCATCTGTCTATTGATGATTTTCCACCTCTTTGAGTTCTATTGATTTTTAAACAGAGCTTGAGCACAAGGTCTCCAATATGTACATATCTGTCCACCCTTCACCAAACAGCTAAAAGTAAAGATTTATGAATGTTTGCTGATATAAGCTGAAAGCAGGGGATGTTCAGTAGGCAGGAACCACACTTTCAATTTTTAGGACAGGGAAGAGTGACAGCCATGGTCAGGAGGGTGATAATAATGTAAAGTCACCCAGTAATAGCCATTCCTCAAAACTTCTTTCTTCCACCTACTTCCAAAGCCTACAATGGATTATCTCATAAACTAAGAATTCTATCAGGGCTAAAATTCTGAGATCTTCTTAACATGAAGAAAGTTCCCCAAATGTACAACTGAAATTTACCCAAATGGAATTGAAATCTATGGGAGCCAGTCTTTACAGACTTCTGTGTGACAAACATTTAAATACCTCCCATCTCATTATCAGCACCAAAGCACATTAAATCAACTATAACACCATGCTACCATTTCTGTCTTCTCTTCAGGCTTTATCCAATTCCTTCAACAATTTCTCATAAGACTTTTTTTGTTTTACTGTTTACCATTTTTGTCTTCCCTGAAACCTAGACCAAGGACTGGACACAGTATATCCCAAAGAGCTTGCATACAATTCTTCTTGGATACAAGTCAGTTGTCTTATTTTTAATCACACTGGACTCCCAAACCATGTTCAGTTTGTGATCAAATATAGTTTAGGATCTTCTTTGGCAAATCTGACTGATATACTCCCACGCCTCTATATTTTATTGCTTCTTTCAATGCCTTTGCATTATTCTATTCTATTCTATTCTATTCTATTCTATTCTATTCTATTCTATTCTATTCTATAAAAAACATTATTTTTTCTAATTTGGGTGCAGTTTTCCGATTAGAGATTTTCATTTTTGGATTCAGAGGTGGATTCTTGTTTGTTTTACATAGATTACAAAAGTCAGCTCTTTTTCTTGCAGAATCTTCATTTGCACACACACCCTTCTCCCCCCCGCACCCACAATGGATTATGCTTGGCTATTGACATTTGACCTGCAAAATGGGCTTTCTTTTTCGTAGATGTCATGCGAGAATATCCCAAGACACAATAGATACTGGCAAAAGCAAAATGAGAGCATGATCTAATTGTGGACATCATTCTAGGTGGCATTTTCTGTCTGCTACCAGCTCCTTGCTGTGGCTTATGCAGCCAGTGAATAATTTGCTCTGAAATCCAGATATGATGTAATGCCTGCAGTGGAACCCTTTGGGCCTTGAACTCAAAAGGAAGGAATACATATTCTGAATCTGTATCAGAAACAAGGGGAGATTAAATGAAACGGCTCATTTTATGGTGCTGAGTCACTGAGCCTTTGAGAATCAATGTTACGGTGATAGAGCATCTGAACATCTCTCCTCCTTCAGGATTTTTAACTCGTTCTTCCCTTCCTTCTAAAGATCTTACTTTTCTCTCCATCGTTTTGCTTCCAGAAGGGATTCCAAACCATGTTGACCTTTTAAATAGTATTCAAATCAAGACTAATTATTTTAATGTCTGCCAGGCCAACAAATACCTTTTCCTCTGAATGCAGGCAATTTAAGCAGTTCCAATATATCAGATGAATCATTTTGGTACAAGCTAGGCTAAGCCGTTGGGGTTTAACTTCCTGGATGTTTTCCAAAAGGAGTTGGCAAAAATGGCTGAAATGACCATTTGGAATGAAATTGGACACTGAGAACATAACTTTGCCTATCGCTGACTTGCTGCCCTCCAAAATAGTCTTCAGCTGATAATCCCCTCCTTTTTCTCTTCTCGGTTGCTATAATAAAACAACAACAATCCATAGGATTGGATGGGCAATCCATAGCCTGCTGGCTTCTTGCAGCTCTAAGAGCAATTCCAGATCATGCAGAGGAGAAGGAATGGCAGAATCTGCAGGCGGGGTTAAAAGAGAGAGCAGTCTAGAATACTTACATAGCCATAAGTGCACTAAGCTCAGCACCCACCACCCTCCAAATTCTATGGACCCAACTAATTCCAAGCAGCTGCTAACCATTAGGTGAGAAGATACTACTACTACTACTACTACTACTACTACTACTACTACTACTACTACTACTACTAACAACAACAACAACAATAACAACAACAACAACAACAACAACAGAGTTGGAAGGGACCTTGGAGGTCTTCTAGTCCAACCCCCTGCTTATGCAGGAAACCCTACACTACTTCAGACAGATGGTTATCCAACATCTTCTTAAAAATGTCCAGTGTTGGAGCATTCACAACTTCTGGAGGCAGGCTGTTCCACTGATTAATTGTTCTAACTGTCAGGAAATTTCTCCTTAGTTCTAAGTTGCTTCTCTCCTTGTTTAGTTTCCACCCATTACTTCTTGTTCTGCCCTCAGGTGCTTTGGAGAATAGCTTGACTCCCTCTTCTTTGTGGCAACCCCTGAGATATTGGAACACTGCTATCATGTCTCCCCTGGTCCTTCTTTTCATTAAACTAGACATACCCAGTTCCTGCAACCGTTCTTCATATGTTTTAGCCTCCAGTCCCCTAACCATCTTAGTTGCTCTTCTCTGCACTCTTTCTAGAGTCTCCACATCTTTATTACATTGTGGCGACCAAAACTTGTGCATAGGCTATTTAGCAATAAATCAACCTTCACATGTGGACCTGGTCTTTCACCCCTGACATTACTCCACTATATTTTTTGCTGCAGCGACACCCATTTTCAAATTCCTTTTATGCCTTCAGAAGATGCAAAATATTATAGGTACACTGAAAGAGGGAGACTGGAAGGAGAGTTTCCGTAGTGTGGACATATTCCAAGAAATCATAAGCTTTACTGTAACTTGGATATTAAACCTAATTGGGAAAAGAAGCCCCGAGGATGTGAAAACATGATTATAATTTAGGAGAGATTCATGAGCCTTTCTGCTTAATTTTATCATTGCATTGATCATGTGAATAAGATATTTACAGTGCTGTCAATATAATCTCTTGGAACTTGTCACGGTGTAAATATTGCCAGTTGTATGTCTATGCAGGGTGATGCACCCCTATCCTAATATTATGGTACATTCCAATACAAGCAGACACGTGATATGATGTCATACCCAGCTGCTGTGGCCTAGAGGTGGAGCTCTTGCCTCACAATCAGGAGGTTGTGAGTTCGATCCTAGGTAGAGGCAGATGTAAGGGTCTCCTGCTTGGGCAGGGGGTTGGACTAGATGACCTGCAAGGTCCCTTCTGTTAATCTGAGGTCTACGCATGTGTGCATTCCTAAGCCACCATTAATTCTCTTCTGCCTTATCTGTCGACCTGAACGGTCGTGTTTCTTAGCAAAGATGTAATTATTCAGGATTTATTGTTTTTGTACTAAAATAATTATTTTCTATTAGACTTTTAATCTCGGCTTTATTTCTAACTGTCTGAATTCCAAGTAAAGATCCAAATCGCCTCTATGAGATTTTATTCTCATCTCAACAGAACTCTTCCTTTTTAAATAGGATTCTTTAAAGTTTGGATCTACCAAAGCAAACAGGGAAAGAAGGTTAAATGCTCTTGCTCTAATGAAATTGTTTTGTTTCTTCTGCATAATGGGCAGTTGTTTAAAAAATATCTCTTTGTAAATATTGAGGCTTCTCACTGATGATGGGGAAGAGGAAATTTAAAAAAAAATGTTTGCCTCTTTAGATACCTCAGTCTTTCAGCCTGATTTTTTTCTCTCAAAATATCCAAAGCCCCGCCCTGCTTTCTGCAGTGTCTGCCGTATTGTTTTAAAAAGTCTTCTGGGATTCTTAGTCAGGAATGAGCAGATCTGACATCAGTCTGCAGCACATGCCCACATAAAAACATGCTGCAGATATCTTGCTGAGCCAGTTCCTATAGAGAAGAAAAATCCCATTTTCCTTTTGTCAATGCAATTAGAACTGCAGAATGTAGCTTTCTGGAAGGATGTTCCATGCTTCAAGTTCCTAGGGACTTAAGCCTGGTCCTGGGTTGGACCATTTCCAATTCCAGGGACAGAAATTCATATAATGGAATGTCCTATCTCTGCATAAATGAATGAGTAAAAACCAAAAGCAACCCAAAAAGTTTACGAATGAAGGCAAATATACATGTCCCAGGATAATGTTGCAGGATCCAATCTGGGTCAGTCACCAGAACCAGAGGTTTAGTCTTTTGAGCTTTTGGACTCATGCTGGAGCCCATCCTCAGGGAACACCCCTCTACCAGAACATACCAGACGTTCTCTGAAAATGGGCTGCAGCACAAGCACATCCTGATAGAGAGGAGTTCGCTGAGGCTTGGCTCTAGCACAAGTCTGAAAACTTGGAAGACTAAACCTCTGGTCCAGTGGTGAAATCCAATTTTTTTACTACCGGTTCTGTGGGCGTGGCTTGGTGGGCTTGGTGTGGTTTGGTGGGCGTGGCAGGGGAAGGAAATTGCAAAATCCCCATTCCCACCCCACTCCAGGGGAAGGAAACTGCAAAATCCCCATTCCCTCCCCTCTCCTGGGGGAAGGATATTGCAAAATCTCCATTCCCGCCCCACTCTGGGGCCAGCCAGAGGTGGTATTTGCTGGTTCTCCGAACTACTCAAAATTTCCTGTCACGCAGTGATTATATTGCCTGTTACATGTATATGCAGAGAGATGTATCCCTATCTAATATAATGGTTTATTCTTGAGCATGTGATTAATATGTTCCTAGTACGCATGTGTACATTCCTTTCTTTGATCAGTCCTTCTGTTCCAGCTTCTGTGGAAGCAAGACGTGTTTTTTTATAGCAAAGATGTGATTAATGAGATTTATTGTTTTTGTACCGAAATAAATATTTTCTACTTAGAACTTTAAACTGCGGTTTCCTTTCTAATGTCAGAGTTCCAGGAAAAGATCTATTTTCACCTCTGATGAGAGTTATTCTTATCTTGACATTTCCGCTACTGGTTCTCCGAACTACTCAAAATTTCCGCTACCGGTTATCCAGAACCTGTCAGAACCTGCTGGATTTCACCCCTGCTCTGGTCCCAGTGACCAACCCAAATTGCATCTTGCAAAAAAATTTAACCTAGAGACCCAAAGGTGCTTTTTCAGGAGGCAAGTGGACTTTCTTGTTTTTTTTCAATTGAAGATGTTTCGCTTCTCATGCAAGAACCAGGAGCACTACTCAGGTGACCCTGAGGACACAAATAAACCTTCAAGTGCTTCAACGACCCTCTAAAAGGATGCAGATTACCAGCTGTCTTCAAGGAATGTAAATCCTTTCATTCCCCACCATCCTGTCGGAGCCGAAGAAGCTTTTTGGATGAGAAGCGAAATGTCTTCAAAATAAAAAACAAGAAAGTCCAGTTGCCTCCTGAAAAAGCACCTTTCAGACAACCATGACCTGGATGACTGTGAATCTCTACAGACTCTTAACCTAGATACCTTTTTTAGACATGCCACCATGAAAGGGTATATGTAGCTCTAGATGTCCACGATAGAGAGGGATGCAACTTTTGTTGTGAGAATGTAACACCTAGTGAAAAAAAAAATAAAAGCAAATATGACAGAACCTCCCAAATCCATGGTTTGAGCCTTCAGAAGATTTCCTTACATCCTTATCTTCCTCCCCCTTGTTGACTGTGGAGCTAAAAGCATCTCCCTCAACTCAGCAATGAAGAACATTGCATTGCAGATGTGGGAATCTGGTTTGTTCTGAAGACATGGATTGGGGCAGAGAGTAAGGCAGGAAGATTTAAGAATTCACCACTGTATCCAGAACATGTTTGTAGATGTGCAATTTGCAACGGAAGGGAAGGCAACCTCACTAGAAAAGGATTCAGCAAGCAGTAATGGGTTCTATGCAGCTCAGCAGCTCTTTGAAAAATGACCGTCAAAGGCCCCCTTCCTTCCATATTGCACTTTTAAATTAAAAGACCAACTGCTGCCTTTTACTAAAGAGAGAGTTGAACTAATGGGCTAAATTTTTCAGTAGCCTTGATGTATTTTATCAAAAACGAATATGTGCAGAAATGAAAATTTGAGCTTTAGCCTTCTATGGATGCCCTTCCTGCAGCTTTTCAAGATTGGAACCCCAATGTATAGAGCAGCGTTTTTCCAACTTGGCAACTTTAAGATGTGTGGATTTCAACTCCCAGAATTCCTGGCTGGGGAATTCTGGGAATTGAAGTTCACAGATCATAAATGTTGTCAAGTTTGAAAAACACTTTGTAGAGAGACATTGGGAAATATTAATAGAGTTTGGATTAGAAGACCTCCAAGATCCCTTCCAGCCCTAAGATTCTATGATTCTATGAATTCAAATCCCTACTTTTCTGAGTGTTGATAAAATGTTGAACAATAAGCTAACCAAATAAATATAATAGGCATGGTTAAATCTCCAAAGGAGCCAAACTTATGTTGTCTAAATGCAGCTTCTGGTGTGTTGGAAGAGCTAGTTTCTCACACTTTTTTTATAGACAACACTATGCTTGCTCTTGGTACTAAATCATAATGTTTATGTGGTTTTAGTCTGACTTTTCCCCATGACCTCTGATGGAGTGACCCTAAACCCGTGATGGCGAACCTATGGCACGCGTGCCACAGGTGGCACACGGAGCCATATCTGCTGGCACGCGAGCTCAGCTCCAGTGCGCATGTGCGTGCTAACCAGCTGATTTTGGCTCGCACATACACTCTGGGAAGGCGTTTTCAGCTTCCGGAAGGCCTCCAGGGGATTGGGGAGGGCGTTTTTGGCCTCCCCAGATTCCAGGGAAGCCTCTGGAGCCTGGGGAGGACGAAAAATGGGCCTACCGGGCCCACCAGAAGTTGGGAAACAAGCCATTTCCGGCCTCCAGGGGGCCTCCAGAGGGGTGGGGGAGGCATTGAATTATGGGTGTGGGCACTCGCACATGTGCGATAGCCCGCGCGCATGCACTTTCGGCACCCGAGTAAAAAAAGGTTCGCCATCACTGCCCTAAACCATGCTTATAGTTTAGGATTATGCAAATGCAATCCATTATATTTAATTCCACAATACCTGACTGAAGCAAATCCTGCTTTAGATTGATGAGTGAACTGTTATTGCAATTGTCATTGTAAGCCTGCTTGTTTGGATAGGAAGTAGCAGCTTTCTATTTATGATGTTTGAGGATTGACTGCCAGAATTCCTTTGGTGGAAACAAAATTGCTTTGTAAATGAAGCCTAGGTTCCTGCATTTATTTATTTATTTATTTATTTGAGAATTCTTCTATGCCGCCCTACTCCCTAAGGACTCAGGGCGGGGTACAGCATTTTAAAGAACACCAAACAATAAAATCATTAAAAACTATTTTTAAAAAGTTAAAAAAATACACATACCACCATGCATACATGGGGGAGACCTCAGATGTAAAATTGTCTCAGAACCCTGCCTGCAGGAAGAGCCATGTCTTAATGGCTTTTCGGAAGGCCAGCAAGGTGGGGATGATTCGGATCTCTGGGGGGAGTTGGTTCCAGAGAACAGGGGCCCCTACAGAGAAGGCCCTCCCCCTAGGCCCTGCCAGTCGGCATTGTTTGGCTGACGGGACCTGGAGGAGACCCACTCTGTGGGACCTGACCGGTCGAAGGGAAGTATGAGGCAAAATGTGGTCCCGAAGGTAACCTGGTCCTAAGCCATGTAGGGCTTTAAAGATGATGATCAACACCTTGAATTGTACCCGGAGACCAATGGGAAGCCAATGCAACTGGCGGAGTATAGGTGTTACGTGGGTGTATCTTGAAACACCCACCACAGCACGCGCAGGCGCATTTTGCACCAATTGTAGTCTCCGAATACTCTTCAAGGGTAGCCCCATGTAAGCGCATTACAGTAGTCCAATCGGGAGGTGACAAGGGCATGAGTGACCGTGAGTAGAGCCTCCTTCTCCAAGTATGGTCACAATTGGTGTACCAGGCGAACCTGTGCAAAAAAACCCCTAGCCACAGCTGTAAGGTGTTGGTCTAATTTTAGCTGTGGATCTAGGAGAACTCCCAAATTGCGAACCCGTTCCGAGGGAGTTAATTTTTCTCCCGCAAGAACCAAGGAGGGTCAGTCGACATGGCCCTTAGGAGGCAATATCCAGAGCTGTAGATTTACACCTGCATCTATGAGAAAATATAACAAGGGATGGACCTTGCAAAGAATCCCCAACTCTTAATCTTCTGCTTCCTTTAAAATTTTCACAGTAACCTCCAGAGACCTTCCTTTTCTTTGTTTAAACATCTGTATACTGTATACTGTACTTCCTTGCTGCTCAACAGAGGAGTGGCCTCAAATTTGCAAGCACATATCTGCCTGCATTGCAGCTAAAGAAACCTGGAACTGGATAGCAAGTGGGGAAAAAAATGCTGGTGCCTGTAAAAGTGGCCAACTACTTTTTTTGGGGTGGAGAGTGTTGTATACATTTTATGAAAAGTTTTACAAAGGACATAAAAACTAAAATTAATAAAGAGTAAAACAAGCAATGAAAGGAGGGAAGCAAAGGGGAAGAGGAAAGTGAAAGTGTAAAAAGAGAGCACTGCAAAAAGAGAGAGCCAAATAATTTTCTGAGTTCTTCAGCAGCACATATACAAGTACAATTATGATATTAATTCTTATACTATGATTACAAAACAATCTCACTTTTTATACATTTTTTTTCTGCTCATCAAACCCACAAATTTTGGTTCATTTGGTGCATGTGTTTGTTTGGTGCAAAAAGTCCATAAGGGTTTGCAGTCAGCCATAAATATACATATTGGTTTTTCTCTAATCAAAGATGCTAGTTTAGGCCACTTGGGAGCCTGATAATAGTATAAATTAATCAATTAAGCTGATATGGCTGCCCGTCTCAACATGCTGGTTAGGCGCTGAAGTCCACCTATCTTAAAGTGGCCCTGTATGAAAAAGTCTTATTTAGGCAATGGCTCAATGCATTCTTATTTATTTATTTATTTATTTATTTATTTATTTATTTATTTATTTATTTATTTATTCATTCATTCATTCATTCATTCATTCATTCATTCATTCATTCATTCATTCATTCATTCATTCATTCAATCTATCTATCTATCTATCTATCTATCTATCTATCTATCTATCTATCTATCTATCTATCTATCTATCTATCTATCTATCTATCTATCTATCTATCTATCTATCTATCTATCTATCTATCTATCCTATCTATCTATCGGTCTATTTGTATTTATATGCTGCTCAACTCCGCAGGGACTCATTGTGGGTTAATTTAGCAGCCACTGTCAATGTGTGGTAGAACTGCATCCATTGAAGACACAAGTGTTCTTTCTTTGATTTGCTCTATTTTCCATCACAACACAGTGTCTTAGCCAGTTACACTAGGTTGAGTATCTTTTTGAGAAATGTTTCATTTTTAAGAATTAAATATTTGATTCACACACAGATTAACAGAGTTGGGGGGGCCTTTGTAGGTCATCTAGTCCAACCCCCCCCCAAGCAGGAGATCCTACACCATTTCTGACAAATGGCAGTCCAATCTCTTCTTGAAAGCCTCCAGAGATGAAGCTCCCACAACTTCTGAAGGCAAACTGTTTCATTGGTTGATTGTTTTCACTGTCAGAACATTTCTCCTTATTTCCAGGTTGAATCTCTCCTTGATCAGTTTCCATCCATTATTCCCTTGGGTGCTTTGGAAAATAGCTTGACCCCTTCTTCTCTGTGGCTGCCCCTCAAATATTGGAACACTGCTATCATGTCTCCCTTGGTCTTCCTCTTCACTAGCCATGCCCACTTCCTGCAACCATTCATCGTATGTTTTAGTCTCCAGTCCCCTAACAATTCTCTAACCTTGAGGACCAAAGTGGGACTCTTTGTGCATGTATGTTTTAAGCTAGGGAATGGATCCCTTTCCTCAAAGCCCCAGGTGCTGTGACCACAATTTGAGCAGCTTAGCAAACTGTTTGCTTGAATTCTAAAAGCCTCTAATCACATCCTTCCCTTAAAAAAATGCTGATGAAATGGGCTCCACTGCAGGATACTTTACACAAAGCTGCAGACAAGCAGTCTTGGCATGCACACCTGGCTGGTATTCAGAAGAGCAATTAATAATGGAAAATGGAGATGACAGGTGCTTGCAAATAATTATTCTTTCAGACTCTTACCTCATCCTCTGGAAGAGCCAATGCAAATGTTCTAAAAATGTCCTGGGATAGCTCTCTTAAGACAAACTCCTTTGGACTTCTGTAGTGACCACCACAACTGAACTACAATGACCCCCTTGGGCAACAGTTTTCATTTGCTTTTGTATTCATTCTGCCCAGTGTATTCCCAGTTGCCAGGAGAGAAGACAGATGAAAAATGAAGGGTCATCAGCTGCAGTCCAAAAAAGAATGTGTAGACAGCTGTTAAACCAGTCTGTTTTATATGAACCTTGCAGGACATATTTCTTCTGCAACAGATTAATGATCAATGTTATCATGGAATATCTTTACAACAACATATCCAGAGATAATATTCCGGTCCATTTTGGGACATGGGAGATGGTTCCGTATTTCTGTGAATGTATTCTGGCTTTTACACTTGGTTTTTATTTTATTTTCACAGTGAAGGTTACAGAGAGTACTGTCCTTTCTGAGACTTCTGGAATGATTTTTGTAGTTACAAAATATCACATGCTCATTCCCGAAGGTGCTACAAAGGTGGATCAGTCTGACAATGCAACAAGGTTGCAGATCATTTTTATATTCATAACTGAACTGATTTAGGGGGATTGCATGTTATTACATAGATACATATAGATACATAAATATGTATATATTTATATGCATATACATTTGTTCTATGTATAGGCATTTGAATAGTATTTGCTGTTGTACATTTATATTGTACAGTTTGTTATTTTTAATTTCTTCTCGTATATGTGTATGCTGAACAAGCCTTCTGGCATAGTTTATTTAATACTGTTTTGAACAAAATATTTTCTTTCTTTTTTTCAAATAATTTTTATTACAATTTTCCAATTTAAAAAATAAACTATACAACATACAAAACAAACATATACATCACATATACATAAATAAAATATAATTCCACTGATACAGCTTTATGCCATCATATTTCATTCTCATTTCCATATGAACAAAATATTTTCTTAACTGTCCTGGCATTGTCAATTTAGTTTTGAATGTCAGTTCTCTTGTGCTGGTTGATGACTGCAATAAAGTGTATTAAAACAAAAATAAGAATGGAGAATCTGGACTGTTGGTTTTTTAAAGACAATTCCATTTCTACAGCAGGTGCATTGAAGCTGATCCATTTTGCAATTTCTTATCATAATGCCTGCGCTGACCCTAATCCAGCTGAATTTCAGTGTATTCATTAGCTTTGAGCTTGGCAGTGGTCAACTTATGATACTCCAGATGTTGTTGGACCATGACTTCCAGCATCCCTCACTATTGTTTGATAAAAGATGAAAGGTGAGGATGGGTGGAGGTTGCCCATCTCATCCATAACTCAGCATTCTCTAACTTGATAGTAAATTTTCCCAAATCTTCAATTAACATATTTAGAAGCATTAGATTGAAGACTGATGCTCTTGATATCTTAAAGCCTCTTGGCACTCTCTCTCTTCCTAAAAGTGCTTTTGACTGACAATGTGGCGTACACACACACACACACACACACACACACACACACACACACACACACACACACACACACTCTGTGTAGCCAAGGCACTTTTCATTCCTTATGATCAAGAACAGACTCATTAAAGAAAGTCATCATGCATTCCCTCCACAATTTTCTCTCCCCAAAGTAATGAAGTTGGAACACTTATTTACTTATTTTGCAATGTGTGAAAAAAGGGCATTTCAGGGTCACTTCAAAAGTACTTGAAATTTCATGAGATAGTCATCTATATCTGGAATGTGCTATTAGTATAATCTGCAAATTTAGGATACATTTTAAAACATTTTTAAAATGATGCTCATGTCTGACTTAGGAGGAACAAGCGATATCTATCATTCTAAATATAAATGAAATCTCTAAGATGAATTATAAATTCTGGATTTTCTTTTGTCCGTAGGAAGTTAACTTAAATGACAAACCACAGACATTAATTTTACATTGCACTAAGTGGAATGTTTTCTAAACATGTATGTAGTTTGAATAAGTCATCATAAAATTTCAGAGATTCACTTTAGCAGATGTCCATGCCTTGGTCCAGGCTGGAGAGATTGAAGCATCTCACATTCAGATCAGGTATCAAAGTTACCACAGCCTTCTGACTTTAAGAAGTGGACCTCAGATTCCTTGACTGAAGAAAAAAAAAGACCTCATGGAGTATCCTCCAGTATGCTTAGAGAAGCCAGAATCCAGATGAAAAGGATGCCAGATATTCTATATTGGTGATAGAAATTAAGATGACAGAGTTTCTAGGCAGACCCTTCTGAGTGGCTATTAAAAGGAGCACAAGCTCCAGACTCACATGTCTCTGCCTCCAAGCCTTGGTAGAACTTCCAAAGCTAACCTCAAAGTAGTCAGGAAGGGGACAGACAAAAAACACTAAGGAAATAATTATAATTGCTTTAATTTTAATAAAGATCTCTGTTTTTACATGCCATTTACTTAGCCTAAAAAAGATTGATATCTGATGCTAGGAGTAAACTGTCCATGCAGCAACTGACTTAGTGCTCTCCATGGTCTTGAAGCCTTCACCTCACTTACAAACTGGATCACTATCTCCACTTCAATATTCTAGTAATGACAGTAGTTATGCAACTTCTGTGTTTTTCCAAGTCCAACCCTGCTGGTTGCATTAGAACTATGCATAATCACAGAGCTTGTTGTGAGGTCAAACAAGTACACTTCACAATAAAAGCTAGCGAAGCGTTGCCTTTTTTGAAACTGAAAGCGGCAACTTTTATAGATTGTGGATTCTAGTTGTGGACCTTTCTCTTCATTGAAACCAGGCTTTTAAAAAAAGTCTACTTTGAGTCTCTTCTTGTCTGGTTACAAATCTATTCCATTTATGATTTGAAAGAAAGAAGATTGCACCATCCACCTTTTCCAAAAGACCAATGAATAATCCTCAGTTATTAAGTTACTCCCTGCCTACAAGGCCAGGGACAGTGTAATTGTTGATGCTGTAGACTGGCTGTGGGGAGATCCAGGTTTAATTCCATTTTTAGGCTTCAAAACACATTCAGTGGGTTGCAGCCTGAGATACTGAAATGATGTTTGATTAATAATATGCTTGATTTTTGGATTATGTTTAAAAAGTTTTGAACAACAAGGAGTTAAAGACTTAAAGAAATGTGGAAATTAAGAATTTTTTTTAGTATAATTTAAATGTATTTTAATGAATATTATGCCCTGTGCTTTTTCTGGGAAGTCGGGTGGGTGGGTGGGGGAAGGCGGGGGGGAGAAAAAGAGAAAAATGTTTGTACTTTGTACTAATAAAACTTTCTGAATAAAAAAAAAACACATTCAGTGGGAAAATCACTTTCTCCCAGTCCTACATAGAGTACCTTGCAGGACTGGTATTGTGGGGAATAATAGAAAACAGAAGCACACTAAGTGGAATTCTATTTCTGGACAAGATTTTCCAGTGATTTAATGTCATGCAACAGCATTCCATGACCAATAGTTAGCAATCAAAGAAAACAAGCTTAATGTAGTTACTAAGTGAATACATTTTCTGGGGTTACATAATACAGTGAATCATAAACTAGCCAAATAGACTGAGTTCATATACTGTAACTTGCAAAGCCAACACACACACACACACACACACACACACACACACACACACACACACACACACACACACACACACACACACACACACACGATTTTACAATTTTCTAAGTACTTTGTGCAATGCAATTACTCTCTTTTGAATTGCACCAGTCAACTGTATAAAAAGGATGGAAAAAGAGTAATTTTTGGAAATATACTGTATAATCATGATAGCTATTTTTTGGGAGTGTTATTTAGGTCGTCTAACAAATTATTTGCAAATATCATTCCTCCATCCTGGTGCTACTTGACCTCTCAGCGGCTTTCGATACCATTGACCATGGTATCCTTCTGCGTCGTCTTGGGGAGATGGGAGTGGGAGGCACTGTTTTACAGTGGTTCTCCTCCTATCTCTCTGACAGGACGCAGTCGGTGTTGACAGGAGGACAGAGGTCGGCCCCTAGGCCCCTGGTTTGCGGGGTGCCACAGGGCTCGGTCCTCTCGCCCATCCTGTTTAACATTTACATGAAACCGCTGGGTGAGATCATCCGACGACATGGGGTGAGGTATCAACAGTATGCTGACGATACCCAGTTATACATCTCCACCCCGTGTCAGTTCAGTGAAGCAGTTGATGTGATGTGCCGCTGCCTGGACGATGTGAGGGTCTGGATGGGAGTGAACAGACTCAGGCTCAACCCAGACAAGACTGAGTGGCTCTGGATATTGCCTCCCAAGGACTATGTCGACTGTCCCTCCTTGGTTCTCGGGGGAGAAAAATTGACTCCCTCAGAACAGGTTCGCAATTTGGGTGTCCTCCTAGATCCACAGCTAAAATTGGAGCAACATCTTTCAGCTGTGGCTAGGGGGACCTTTGCACAAATCCGTCTTGTGCACCAATTGCGACCTTACTTGGAGAGGGAGGCCTTGCTCACAGTCACTCATGCCCTTGTCACCTCACGGCTAGACTACTGTAACGCGCTCTACATGGGGCTACCCTCAAAGAGCATCCGGAGACTCCAGTTGGTACAGAATGCAGCTGCGCGTGCAGTAGTGGGTGTACCGAGATACACCCACGTAACACCTATCCTTCGCCAGCTGCATTGGCTACCAGTCAGCCTCTGGGTGCAATTTAAGGTGTTGGTCGCTACCTTTAAAGCCCTACATGGCTCAGGGCCAGGCTACCTGCGGGACCGCATCCTACCACATACCTCCCTAAGACCGGTTAGGTCCCACAGAGAGGGCCTCCTCCGGGTCCCGTCGGCCAAACAATGTCGGTTGGCAGGACCGCGGGGGAGGGCCTTCTCTGTGGGAGCCCCGTCCCTCTGGAACCAACTGCCACCAGAGATCCGGACCATCCCCACCCTACTGGCCTTCCGTAAAGCCTTAAAAACATGGCTCTTCCGGCAGATGGGGTGAATAGGACAACCAGATTCCCCCTGAATGTTGTGTTTATAATGTCTTCTTTTTAATTATATTTTTAACTTAAATTAATGACGACTGTTTTTAAATGTACGCCTCTTATTCATGTTGTACGCCGCCCTGAGTCCCACGGGATTGGGCGGCCTATAAGAGCGTTTAAATAAATAAAATAAATAATAGAGTGGTATTAGTACCTTACTTGATCTTGAATGTATCCCTATGTTAATACAATTTAGGATTGCATTGGGTTTTTTTGGCCGCCGCTGCACATTGTTGGCTCATATTTAGCTGGTTGTCCACTAAGACTTCAAGATCCTTCTCACAGTTACTGCTATTAAGCCTGCTTTTGCCCAGTCTCTATGTGTACTTTTGGTTTTTCTTGCCTAAGTGTAAGGCTTTTCTCTACATTGAATTTCATTTTGTTAGATAGGGCCCAGTGTTCAAGTCTGTCAAGATCCATCTGGATATTGAGCCTATCATCTAGGGCAGTGATGGCGAACCTGTTTTGGTTTGCGTGCCAAAAGGGGGGGGAATGCGGGGGATCACGTCTGTGCGTGCCCACACCCATAATTCCATGCACCCCCGCGCATGCGCGCATGACCCCCCCGCTCCTAGCATGCAATGGCATGCCCATTTTTCGCTCTCCCCAGGCTCCAGAGCCTTTCTAGGAGCCTGGGAAGGGTGAAAACGGCCTTCCCCACCCCCTCTGGAGGCTGGAAACAGCCTGTTTCCTGACTCCCAGTGGGCCCAGAAGGCCCGAAAATCAGCCGGCCGGTGCGCACATGCGTGCCAGACCTGAGCTCGCATGCCCACCGATACGGCTCCGCGTGCCACTTGTGGCACCCGTGCCATAGGTTCGCCATCACGGATCTAGGGTGTTGGTTATTCCTACCAGCTTAGTATCATCTGCAAATTTGGAAAGTTCCCCTTCTATTCCCTCATCTAAGTTATTAATGAAGATATTGAAGAATACTGGGCCTAAGACGGAACCTTGTGGTACCTCACTGCTTACTTCCCTCCATGTAGATGTAATATCATTAAGGACTACTTGCTCAGTACAGTTTGTCAGCCAGTCAGAAATCCATCTGATGGGAGGGATCGTGGCCAACATCCTAGCGGCACGGAGTTCCCTGCACTCTGCGGGGAACCCCGAATCTCAACTGCTTGGAGACCTTGGAACCAATGGATGGAAACTAATCAAGGAGAGAAGCAACCTAGAACTAAGGAGAAATTTCCTGAAAACAATTAATCAGCTTATTTTATTTTTTGCTTATTGATAATAGGAAGCATATTACAAAGTTTAGATCACATCTGTAATAACAGACAATTGGGAATCCTTTTCAAACCAAAATAGCCACACCTTTAGCTTTTGTTGAAGTATCTGTGAGATAGACCTGTCCAATTTTTTATTAATAGAGTTTTATCCTGTTCCATTAAATGAGTCTCCTATAGATAAGCAATATCTGCCCTTAATTATATTAAATATGCTAAGATTACATTTGTTCCCTTGGGTTCTCACAACCATTTTACATTAAAGTTAAGTAACTTCATTCTCAGCTGGATCAGAATTTGGAGGATGGGCCTAAAGTAGTAGATGGTATAGAACAGGGTAATAGCTTACTTCATAATATCTCCATCTTTTTTCATCCATTTCCTATCAGTTCAGTTGTTGATAATGAACTGCACTCTAAATTAATGCAAAGATAAAACATGCTATGAAATATTTAATACCCTTCAAAACACGAAGATGGTAAGTGAATCAACGAGCTCTTATAATCATGTCATCTTGTTGAAGTTTATGAGATAATTATAAATCAGATTCAATTAATATGAGCCATCTTTGGAGATGTCATTATCAGAATGTTCACTGTTAATTCTGCTTGTACATGGTTTAGAAAACACTGATGTTGCTTAATGAGACAATACTTAATCTTTCTGATTCTTCCGTGACAGTAGCAAAATTATCTCTTGGATCAGGACAAAAAGAATATAGGAAGAAATGAATTGATATTGAGAAACAAAGACAAACTGAATTTTTAAAGGAGAAAAACTCTGGAAAAAATTCAGTGGTACCCCTGATCTTGTCCACCTTCTATCTAAGGGGCTGCCACAAAGAAGAGAGGGTCAACCTATTCTCCATAGCACCTGAAGGCATGCTGTTCATTACTTTATTCTTGAACCCAAGAAAACAAAGCTATCTGCCACCTTCTGTTCTTTTCCATTACCTTAATGAGAATTCACTAAGCAAGCTGCTTAAAAATTAACATTAACACATTTCTATTTCACTTTATTTTTATACTTTCCTGATGAGGACTCCTTCTTTACTTTCATCTTGTAAAGTGGTATAACCTGCAGCATTATTTTTTGTTCAGTTGTCATTTTATTCAAATTGCTATTCTAGATTAAACAGATGAGAAAAAATATACTGGTTAAACAAATAGGAGGACAATAAGCTTCCTTCTCTTGCTCCAGGTCCTATTCCTAATCACCCTTCTTCCCCAAACTCAATTCTTCCTTGTTCTTCCATAAAAGATCCTTACTATTGCCTTACTATTTTGACAAGTTGACATGATGCAGCCAAACATGTTGTTGTAGCCAAATTCTTCTTTTATTCTCTTGTTCTATTCATTATGCATTGGATTTTTTCTTCTGTTGCCTTTTCTGCAAACTACGATTTAATTTGGCATTCCTCTGCTAATGTATGCGCCGAGGTGGCACAGTGGTTAAAATGCAGCACTGCAGTTCAGCAGTTCAGCTGTTCAAATCTCACCAGGCTCAAGGTTGACTCAGCCTTCCATCCTTCCGAGGTGGGTAAAATGAGGACCCAGATTGTTGGGGGCAATATGCTGAACTCTGTAAACCGCTTAGAGAGGGCTGTAATGCGCTGTGAAGCGGTATATAAGTCTAAGTGCTATTGCTATTGCTATGTTTCTTTGTAGAGACTAAGCAAAATTTTGCTTGACTTTGGCATTACCTTGGTAATTTGCAGATTTTTTCCCCTCCAGCCCCTTTCTTCAATATCTTTTCCACATAGCTTGGGCCATATTTCCTGACAAAAAGTTGTAATTGCCTCTTCTCCTAAAACTTAAGCCAGGGGTCCCCAAACGTGGCAACTTTAAAACTTGTGGACTTCAATTCCCAGAATTCTGGGAGTTGAAGTCCACAAGTCTTAAAGTTGCCAAGTTTGTGCCTGATGTTTTTCTATTTGACAATTGATTGCCTCTCACCTTTCATTTTAATGGTGTAATTTCCTAAGTAGGTTTCTATCACTCTATAATTCCATTTGTAAAGGGTTTCATCTTCCTTCAAACTTATTTGACTTTATAATGTCCCATCCATTATTATTCTTGAATAGTCACAACCATGCCTTTAAAAAATGTATCTTCTATTGTTGCAGTAGTTTTTCTTTGTTGATGTAAAGATCTTTCTTGTTTGGAAATTAAAAGTGTGAATTCAGACACTATAAATCGCTCTGATTGCTCAAGGTTTTCATCTCCACTCTGACCCTGGTTATTGCAATTGTTGGTTCTGGAAGCCACTCAGAGTTTTTCTCCTATGATATTTTTGGAATATTTTTCTCTTGCTTCCCCTTTTACCATTTGATTAGGTGACATTTTTCCATCTTCCCTATTATTGAAAATGGATGTTGTCTAATATATAGGCCTCAACCTACGACAAAAGTTGAACTCCAAATTTCTGTTGCTAAATGAGACATTTGTTAAGTGAATTTAGCCCCATCGTACAACATTTCTTGCCACAGCTGTTAAATTTATTTATTAGTGAGACTTATATATACTGTCTCATAGTGCAAGCACTCTCTAAGCGGTTTACCCCATTAAGCAATGTATATTTACATTGCCCCCAACAATCTGGGTCCTCATTTTACCTACCTCGGAAGGACGGAAGGCTGAGTCAACCTTGAACCGGTGAGATCTGAACAGCTGAACTGCTGATCACAGTCAGCTAAAGTAGCCTGCAGTACTGCACTCTAACTGCTGCACCTTGTTAATTTAGTAACATGGTTGTGAAGTGAATCTGGCTTCCCCAGTGTAGTAACTGTGAGAGGGACCTTGGAGTCCTAGTGGACAACCATTTAAATATGAGCCAGCAGTGTGCAGCAGCTGCCAAAAAAGCCAACACAGTTGTAGGCTGCATTAACAGAGGGACAGAATCAAGATCACGTGAAGTGTTAATACCACTTTATAATGCCTTGGTAAGGCCACACTTGGAATATGGCATCCAGTTTTGGTCGGCAAGATGTAAAAAGGATGTGGAGACTCTGGAAAGAGTGCAGAGAAGAGCAACAAAGATGATTAGGGAACTGGAGGCTAAAACATATGAAGAACGGTTGCAGGAACTGGGTTTGTCTAGTTTAATGAAAAGAAGGACCAGGAGAGACATGATAGTCATGTTCCAATATCTCAGGGGTTGCCACAAAGAAGAGGGAGTCAAACTATTCTTCAAGGCACCTGGGGGTAGAACAAGAAGCAATGGGTGGAAACTAAACAAGGAGAGAAGTAACTTAGAACTAAGGAGAAATTTCCTGAGAGTTAGAACAATTAATCCATGGAACAACTTGCCACCAGAAGTCGTGAATGCTCCAACACTGGAAGTTTTTAAGAAGATGTTGGATAACTATTTGTCTGAAGTGGTGTAGTGTTTCCTGCCCAAGCAGGGGGTTGGACTACAAGACCTCCAAGGTCCCTTCCAACTCTGTTATTCTATTCTATTGACTTCGCTTATCAGAAAGTTGCAAAAGGGGATCACACAACCCTGGGACATTATAATTATCATAACTATGAGTCAGTTGCCAACCATTTGAATTTTGATCAGGGGACCATGGAGATGCTGAAAATATGAAAAATGGTCATAAGTCACTTTTTTCAGTGCCTTTGTAACTTCAAACGGTCACTAAATGGACAATTGTAAGTCAAGGACTATACAGGCCTAAATCTTCATTTACATTGTAAGGAGAAGGTGTTGTCAATGAAAAATCTCTATGTGTAATATGTAACATATGTGTAATATGTTGTGTAATCTCTGGCTGTGTTGCCTTTACACAACCAAAAGGGAATTGTGCAAATAGAGTCAGAGATGCTGACATAAACTTTTGTAATTTTATACAAATAAATATATTTTACAACTATATATACAGCAAACTAGATAGTTTGGCAAACAGGGACATCATCAGGTAAATCAACATAGCAGGAACATCATGAGGTAAATCACAGAGCACACAAGGCACACAGAAGAAAAAGGCGGGAAAAGGGGGGGATTCCCCCTCCCCCTCCCCCTCCACACCCACAGCAACCAATCACAGTGCAGATTGCCTCATGCAGAAGCCAGCACTATGGTACCAATCAACCACAACTGTGTGTTCTGGCTCACCACACTGTTCCAGCTACTAAATTTAAATATCTTAACAAAATATTGCTACCATTTCAAATTCTACCCTTTTAAAAAATAACTTTGGTCTTCCAATCACCTATTTCTAGTTCAATATTCTTTCTAGAAGTGGCATTTATACTAGCTGCTGCAATTCTATACCTGTGTTGGTAATAAGAGCAGCAGCTCATTAAGTGGTATGATCCTGACATTTGTTAGGATACAGTAATTATCATTTTAAAATACCACTTTCCAGCAAATCTATCTACTTAGATATGCCAACAAATGTAACTTAAAACAAAAATTATCTTTGAATAAAATCTCCAGAGGAGTCAACAGCATGAGGTAAAGAACTGGTAGCTGTGATTTCACATTGTTGTGTATATAATTATAATAATAGGCTGATGTTGCTGTTTAACCTGGGATTGAAAAACAATATCTGCCTATTTCTGGTCCTTAGGAAGGACTCTAAAAATGGCTACAATACCAAATCCTGTCTAAACATCTGGTGGACTGTGCACCAATCAGGCGTTTTCAATGACAGTTGCAACATTGTTCAAAGAAGCTTTTATCTGCCAAATTCTAAATTGCTATTGGGTTGGATCTGAATGTACGGCAATTAATGAAACTTAAATTAGTTATAACTAACGGCAGTCTCAGAATTCTAGTGAATTTAGAAACAGAGAAAAATGGCCTATATTGCACCAGTCTTTTTCAGCCAATATTCTATGCACTGATTAATAGCAGGTTGCCAGAGATTAAGGCAATGAATGTTCTTGCCCTATTTGGCAGAGACTGAACCTGGGACAAAATCTCTTCAATTTTGTGGCAGGTCCAAAGGTTCCTGATTGGGAGGAATCCATTCTCCTGTAATGGGGGAACATTTAAATGAGCTCCATAGCTTTGTGTAGACAAACCACTGCCAATTCTTTATCACAATGTAAATCTGTGAGTATAATCGTACCTTTCCAGATGTTGCTGACTATCATTCTATGCAACCTTAGTCAGCACAGCCAGTGGTGAACAACACTGTAGTTTTATTTATTTCCAAAACATCTACAAAGCCTTGCATTATGCATCTTTGTTAGAATCAATAACATTATTCCAGTTTTAATAACATCACCATCAAACAATTTAACATAATTATTTATCCTGAATTATTTTTAAAATCATAGGAATTATCAAGCACTTGCTCCCCTACCATTAAGCTGTGGTTAACAAGTATATTAAGTGTATGAGAAAAATAAGTAATTTCCTTTGCCTTAGTGCTCATTGACAGTTTAAAATGAAGAGCAGAGTCCCCCTTACACAAAGTGAGCTTGGAAGAAGAGGATTTTTTAAAAGCTGCCAATGTACAGCCTAGCTTACTTCTGCAATTTCATGGCCAGTGACAGGAACATGGCCAATTTTTTATGCATCCCTAGTCAATATTCTAAACCAATGATAGAGTGAGTGACATTGCAATTTGGACTTAGTAGTGGTACAAAGCAAAAAAAAATTACATGCTGGGGGTAGGGCTGAAAATGATCTGGCAATAATGCAAAATTATTGCATAATATTTGGATGGTGTCCGAAAGAAAAATTACAAAAGTACTATTCAGAAGAACCCTGGACTTTTCAGCCAGTACCTGTATAACTTGCAGTGAACCATCTTGAAATTAGATTTCTGAGTAAATATACATAAGATTGTACAGTGAGGATTAGTAGACTAATCTTCTCCCATCTAATGTGTTGGACAAGAATTTCTAATTTCTATAGATTATCATCCTGTTGGTTGGAGCTCTAGGACAGGGGTGGGCAAACTACAGCTCTTTGAGGACCTGTGGACTTCAACTCCCAGAATTCCTGAGCCAGTCATGCATGCATGGCTGGCTCAGGAATTCTGGGAGTTGAAGTCCACAGGTCCTCAAAGAGCTGTAGTTTGCCTACCCTTGCTCTAGGAGATACCAGTGTATCTTGAGGCACTATTGGTAAAGGAAATAATAAGCCTTCAAAATGCCAGGCATCTATTGTCTTGACTATATTTTTATATAAAAAAACTACAAAATTTGTATTCCTTCTTAAGACACATATATTCCAGAATTAATGAAAGCTGCCTGATGGAGGTAGCTTAATGAAGACTCAGATGACCTAAGGATCTGTGTAAATGTATACAGATAGTCCTCCACTTACAATCACAATTGGGACCAGAATTTCCAAGGTGGTTGTAAAGGTAGTTATTCCTGATTTTAGGATCTTTTTTGCCATGGTGGTTGTTAACATTTGCATTGCATTTGCATAGCATCAGAGGTTTCTGAGAGAAGTAGCTCACTGTGAATGGAAGAGGAATGAGAATTTGTCCAGTGGATCAAGCTAGCCACCTGTGAACAGAGTCATTGGTTGCATTTGTATTGCATTTGCATAGTACCAGAGGTTGATGGGAGAAGTACCTTAACCATGAGTTGAAGAGAACTGAGACTTGGTCCACTAGAGCAGTGTTTCCCAACCTTGGCAACTTGAAGATATCTGGACTTCAACTCCCAGAATTCCCCAGCCAGCGAATGCTGGCTGGGGAATTCTGGGAGTTGAAGTCCAGATATCTTCAAGTTGCCAAGGTTGGGAAACACTGCACTAGAGCAAGGGAATATCTATTTGCACTGACTCAGTGAGATTATTCATTGTGAGGGTAGCAATAGCACTAGCAATAGCACTTAGACTTACAGTATATACTGCTTTACAGTGCTTTATAGCCCTCTCTAACTGGTTTACAGAGTCAGCATATTGCCCCCAACAATCTGGGTCCTCATTTTACCAACCTCATAAGGATGGAAGCTGAGTCAACCTTGAGCCTGGTGAGAATCGAACTGCCGAACTGCTGGCAGCCAGCAGTCAGCAGAAGTAGCCTGCAGTTCTGCATTCTAACCACTGCACCACCCTGGCATGGGCATCTGACCTTCTGACCTTCTGATCAAAAGTGCATCAAGCAATAGTTCATCTTTGGTAAGTGCTTGTGTGATTGCAATTTTATTTTAGAATGTCTGGTTTAGTTCACTGCAACACTTGTTTTTCAGCTGTTTTAATGGTATTTTTTAAAAGTTTGGATACTGTTCTATTTGTAAGCAGATTGTTAGTTTACATGAAGTGATTGCTTGCTTTTATCCACAATTATCTATGCTATTTACTAGTTCTCTGCACAATCTACCTTAAGTTCTAGACTGGAGTCTCCTCTGGGAAGAGATTAGAGGTTGTGCAACTGTTTTTAGAATAGAATAGAATAGAATTCTTTATTGGCCAAGTGTGATTGGACACACAAGGAATTTGTCTTTGGTGCATATGCTCTCAGTGTACATAAAAGAAAAGATACATTTGTCAAGAATGGTTGTCATAGGGTTCAAGTAAGCAATCAGGAAACAATATGAATATGAATCGTAAGGATACAAGCAACAAGTTACAGTCATAGAGTCATAAGTGGGAGGAGATGGGTGATAGGAACAATGAGAAAAACTAATAGTAATAGTAATGCAGCCTTAGTGAATAGTTTGACAGTGGTGAGGGAATTATTTGTTTAGCAGAGTGATGGCGTTCGGGGAAAAAACTGTTCTTGTGTCTAGTTGTCTTGGTGTGCAATGCTCTATAGCGTCGTTTTGAGGGTAGGAGTTGAAAAAATTTGTGTCCAGGATGCGAGGGGTCCGTAAATATTTTCGCGGCCCTCTTTTTGACTCGTGCAGTATACAGGTCCTCAATGGAAGGCAGGTTGGCAGTTCTGCACTTGTGCAGAAGCAATACTGCGATTATATATACTATCTTTTCTGAACCTTGTTGCAAGAATGAAGTAGTGTAAAAAGGCAGGACTGTCCAGGAACAAGCCACAACCAATTATCTATCTTTCTGGCAAGCAATCAGGAATGATGAAGTTAGACGAGAAGTAGACATTTCTTTTCCTCTTCCTGAGGTTGCTGTTCCAGGAGATATTGCCATTCTGACATGTCTATCAGTCACTTGTCATAATACTTAAAGTTGACAAAGCAACTACAATTTTTAACAGAAAATGTTGACCATTGTGATGACATTTCTTGTACCACAAGCAGAAGATACACTGCTAAAATTGCTCTGCGTGACTGCAAGATATCCAGCAGCTGAATCCCTTAATTTTTAATGCTGTGAGTTTTTTTAGTGAATTTTGGTGCACTAGTTCTGCATATTTACCCAGCAGCAACTCCCATATTATTTAATCAAACATATTCCCCAGCAAATATGTTAAAGGATTAGTATATAATTGTTCTAAGGATAGGGGGGGAAATCTTAGAGAAGCAATGGATATCCCACAGGAGCAAGATATTCATTTTCTTATTTTTTTTCTCTGCCTCTTTTGCTTTCTCTTGGTTTGGTACATCTAAAGCCATAGTTTAGTTCAGCAAAACTTAATTTTTGAAAGTCTTGTTCATGGTGAATTGTTTACCCTTATGTATATGCTTATTTGGAGGTAAGATACATTGAACTGAACATGGATATGATTTATTTTTCATCCTATAATGAGAACTGTTTGGTTTACTTTCATCAAGAATTTAAGAAAATTTGCATAACTGTGACAAATGAGATTTTTCTTCTTCTTTTTAAAAAAATTACATCTAGAAGAAAGGCAATGATCCCCAAATCATCCATGCCTTCCAGCCAATTTTGCCATAAGTCAGTCACTAATTCTCAAAATAACCTGAGGACACTTTGGGGAAACAGCATAAAGCAGGAAAAAAGGAGAAGCTATATTTTCCAAGATGAGTTCCTTGGAAGGGCAGCTGTCTAGAAATGAAATAAACACATCAATGGGCTCAAGTGTTCTATTTCAGTTTCTTGTGTTCCTCAAATGAATGACTTTGGCAGTGAATCTTCTTAGTGAAATCCAGTCCTCCCCTTGGGCCTTTAGAAAAAAGAATTTTGTCAAATCAGCTTCAGACAATCCTACAAGGGTGTCAAGGAAGTATTTTTGTTCTGCTCTAGAGAGTAGATGACCCAGAGCAAAGAAAGAAACTTTTAAATATCCCTCATTTCCCATGACAACATCCTACTTTATTGACATTTTTCATCCTACAGTTGAAAACAAACCTGGGCTGTCTAATGGTATTGTGAGCATTTGTAATGTACCTCTTTTATAGGTTGGTCAAGAATTGTCCTGAAGGACACTGTAGACAGTGTTCCTTGACAGTGCTAGTGTTCCTGCTGACAGATGCATTGAATTTTAATAAAAGAGGAGGCAAAAACATTACTCACATTTTAGCAAGGAAGAATAAGGGGCAAATAAATGTCTGAGGAGTAAGAAATAGAGAAATACTGTAATTCCCAAAGTGTATGTTTCTTTCATTCATTATTGAGAGATACAAGGATGGTATATTACATGCCATTTTTGCCAAATGAAATGATAATGAAATTCATTATCTTTGTGGCCAAAGAGCAATTGAGATGTTGACATGTATTGAATTGTATTGTTCCCATTATGCTGTTTTATGCTGGAAACATGCATCTTGCTTGGTCAGGTTCATTTTATATACTATACTTATTGCTGTTGGAGAGCCATTTTGGTGTGATAGTTAAAACATCAGGCTAGATACTATGTGATTGTGAGTTCTAGTCCTGTCTTGGGCACAAAGCCAGCTGTGTAACCTTGGTCCAGTCATCCCAAGGATGCCTTTCCAAAAGGCAACTGGGCTTTCTGAACTGAAAAAAAGATTCTTGGATAAGAAGAGAAATGTTTTCAAAGAAAAAAACCCCAAGAAAATCCAATTGCCATTTGGAAAAGTATCTTTCAATCACTGTCCAGTCACTGTCTTTCAGCCCTAGGAAAGAGGCAATAGCAAGCCCAATTCCTGAAAAAAAGCTTGTCAAGAAAACTTTAGGGAATTGCCCAGGCACTCTAAAAATTGGACATGATTGAACAGAAGAAAAAAAAATGCTGTCTGAGCAATCTGACTCTGTCTCAATGAATGTAATTAAATATTGTCTTGCTCTTTGTCGCATTTACCATAACGCAAACAACTTTTAAATTTTGCCCAAAAAATCTGCTTACTTCTTTTAGTTTTATCCTTTCATTTTTAATTAGTCAGCCATACATAGCTTTCATAATTCAGTATATTACTGTTTATTCTCAGGACCGCCTAATGGGAATTGTATGTTTTAATTTTGAACTGACCAACTGGTGGTTTGACTTTGATCTGATTCATGTTTGTAATAAACTAAACTAAACTAAACTGACTTTCAACAGGAGAGAGTCCCTTCCAATCCTAAAGAAGATAACAAACAATTTATAGAATCTGGTACCTCAGAGAATAGCTTACTAAAAGTGATAGCTGGTAATTCCAATAAATTAGCATTAGTTTGATGTTGCAAACACAGTACAGACAGGCTGTCCAGACTTTGGCATTGGATCTGGCCTTGGCAGCAACCATGTCTCAAGGTAGAACAGCCCAATTTCACACAATGTATGAATAATCTCCCTACAGGAACAAACAAGCACATAAATTATCCCACCTTCTTACAGTTCCACCTGATGGAAATCCTTCTGCTGCCAAAATTTAAGTAGTCTTCCATCAGACCCCAGTTACTTCAGATTTTAATTTCTGTAAAAGTCAGGCCATTGTGTTTTGAGGTTACAACTTGTCTATGCATGATAGAGCTCCAGATATTTTCAAACAACTTACTCTCAGTGAATTATCAGGAATCTCTAGCAATCTCAGGGAGCCAAGTGCCAGGGAAATCAGGAGATTCACGCAGTTCAAATGAGTGTAAATATTTAATGCAAGTTTAAGCTCTCTACAAGAATCTGACCAACTGGCGGTCAAGGGAAATGCTTGGGAGATAAGGCAGGCATTCAAGAGACTCGTGACTTATGACACATTTGACCCCTCCCTCAGGCTCAATCTGGTCATCTACTACAGAATTAAATCTACTTCAGGGATGTGTGTCACTCCAAATATTGCCAAATTGCAGTTTCCAACATTTTTATATCATTTTGGCTAAGATCTCTGGAACTGTAATTCAGCAACACCTATTAGATTCCGCCCTAATTAACAACTAAAAGCTACACCCAACTAGGAACCATATAAATACAATGTGTAGAACAGTCCAGTGCAGGGGTGGGTTCTAACTTACCTCGCCGCCAGTTCGCTTCCTTGTGGGCGCATGCACGCTTTGCATGAGCGTGCATGCGCAGTGCCGAATATTCTCAAATTTGTTTTAAAAAAGCAAAAAACAAGATGGCAGCGCATGCGCAGAAGAAAAAAAATGAAAAAAATCCCCCCCAAAAAAAATTCCAAAAAAAGATGGTGGCGTTCTAAGTTGCTTCTCTCCTTGTTTAGTTTCCACCCATTGCTTCTTGTTCTACCCCCAGGTGCTTTGGAGAATAGTTTGACTCCCTCTTCTTTGTGGTGACCCCTGAGATATTGGAACACTGCTATCATGTCACCCCTGGTCCTTCTTTTCATTAAACTAGACATACCCAGTTCCTGCAACCGTTCTTCATATGTTTTAGCTTCGAGTCCCCTAATCATTTTTGTTGCTCTTCTCTGCACTCTTTCTAGAGTCTCAACATCCTTTTTGCATCGTGTCACCCAAAACTATATGCAGTATTCCAAGTTGCTGGGTCTTAGAATGTTTGGTAAATCTTAGTTTTAAAACAATGTTTTTAAGCCTTTCTTGATAGTGGTACTCAATAAGAGTATTGTAGTAAGTGTTTTCCTCAAACTGATCTCTTCCTGTGAGGGAAATACTACATTTTCTCACAATGACATGGAGGTGGATTCAAACATATCTACTACAATTACGGGGATGAATGGCTGGATATTTCAATTTGGCTACAAGAGAGTTAATGAGCAAATTAAATCATGAAGATGCCAAAATGCACCCTTGTCTGATACCCTTGTCTGCCCATATGGAAAGTCATGGATGGATGTTTAAGATTAAGGAATAGAGCAATCTATGAATCCATGCAAAGCAATTTTGACATGGATGATTACAAGCTGAGTGACCTTGAGAGGGGGAGTTTTATTTGTTCACTGTTGGAAACAGGTGAATAACAAATCTAAATTTAAATTCTGGCCTCTTTTATTAGTTTGGAGGCATCTCTTCTTGTCTGACTCTTTTTTCCATACTTCTCTTTAGGAAAGTGGTGGAGAGATTGATCAGGTTTCAGCTTCAAAACGCTCTAGAGAAATCAGATTATTTCTGTTTCAATCAGGTTTTTGAGGTAGCCTAATAAAGGCTGCCTTTCTTTAAAAAGTGTAATTTACAATTTTTGCTTCTTAGTTTAATATTCAAAGGCATATTTTCCCACTAGAAAATGACATCATAAATATTATGAAAATGTGAGTCTTGATGTAGGAGTTTGTTTTTTTTTTAAATAACTTTTTAAGGAAAACTGCACAGCTGTCCTATTTCCAGAACTCAGCTTATTGCTCCATCTTAGTCCAATATGACACAGCCACGAGTTTCCAGTCCATAGGAAAGGATGTCCCATCCTTATGTAGGATTTGATATCTCCCTTCCTAATGGAGATATCAAAGCCCAAATTATGTGCAGGGGACTGTTTGCGTGCCATTTATGAGCCAAGTCTTATTCTCGCTTCTGGGTGCAATTTCAGTTTATTCGTTTGAGAAATTGAGAAGCTGCCAATAGATCTATGTTTCCAATAGGACAGAATATCTGAATATGTAGTAGAGCTGTGGAGTTTTTGGTGTTTTCTGAGCTTGTTTGCTTGCAGTGATGTTTCCCAGTCGGAAAATGAAACATCTACAAGCAAACAACCAAATCCAGTGAGCACCAAGGATTCCAAAGATCTATGTCTTTAGGAGGATCTAAGGCAGGGGTGTCAAACTCACATCGTCACGGTGGCATCACATGACCTATTGGGACTTTTTTCCCCTTCGCTAAACTGGGTGGGGGCGTGGCCAGCACGTGACGCATCCGGTCCACGAATTTGACCGCCCTGATCTAAGGTGTTAATTTTATTAGCTTGGTTTCTAGAAGTATGACTTTCATTAGAGATGTGTCTTGTTGGTTTCATTTTCCTAGCACTGTTTCATGCTCATTGTCACCTCAGAGCTTGTATATCATACAATACATCTTTCTTGAAAATATGCTAACTATAGGAGGCAGGAAAGAAAGCAACATCTCCTACTTCTCACCTCCCCCTTTGGTCAAATAAATTAACTTTCTTTCCTTGCCAATCCCATTATGAGGTTTGGCATGATGGACTTTATTTTTTTATAAAGTGAATATTAGAGGATGTAGTTGATAAAAGACATGTCAAATGCAAACTTATAAAAAAATCACTACCATTAAAAAGCACTTGAGTATCTTAGATTTTCATTGCTAGCTTTTCTGGAAACTAGAAGCCTACCTTCAGAAAGTTCTCCTTGGTTTTTGCATAATATTAGCTTGGATACCTAGCATTCTCCTTTTTTTCCCAACACGATACATTTGGGATTCTCTCTGCAGCATTATTTCTGACAACAGTATTTGGATTGGCTCCTCCCGTCCATAAGCACAAACAGGAATTTGCACAAGCAAGCTTTAAGGAGGTTGTTACTTTGCAATAAAATGTTAATTTTCTGCTGCTTTTTCCTTTTCAAATATATATATATATATATATATATATATATATATATATATATATATATATATATATATATATATATATATATATATATATATATATATATATATATATGTGTGTGTGTATGTATGTATGTATGTATGTATGTATGTATGTATATATATATATATATATATATATATATATATATATATATATATATATATATATATATATATATATATATATATATATATATATATATATATATATATATATATTGATTTCCATAAGAAAAATCTGTTCATATTGTTTTTCCCCCAACTTAAGACCTTATCCAGTGGTTTGAATGGCATTCAAGATGCCTTCTTTTAAGTTTGCTCAGCACAAAAGGAAACTGCAAAGAAAGTAGAATCATATTATTTAATATTCAGTCCGAAGGCTGGCACAGCATGCCAATAGATTTGATGGTAGCTGGGAAGGATAATTAAATTCCAACAACCAGATACATTAAATGTTTAATTTAAAAGCAAGTCTCCAAAAAAATTAGCATCCATGAATTAGTCCCATTAATTCTGAGTATAACTCAGAGAAGGTGAGTTGTATCAATCCCATTGACTTGCCTCATTTGTTCTGAATTTTATCTAGGGTGGCTTATCACTGCTAGAGAGAAGGGACAAAATGATATCGTTTCATTAATGCAAACAGTTCAGACTTGTTCTTGATTCTTCTTTAACAGTGCACCTACATCCTCTATTGTAGTAGCTAAGAGGTGGAAGGCTGACCATACACATAGCTTCATTCTCCAATATCTGTGGCTACTATTGTTAGCATCCTTCCCACATCTGCAGCCTTGATATTACAGAATAACAGAATAACAGAGTTGGAAGGGACTTTGGAGGTCTTTTGGCCCTCAGGCAGTTATTTCCTTGCATAAGTAATAAGCCCTAGCAACTGAAAAATAATACATATCCCCACTGACACTTGCTGTAAGAAATGTTCTGTTCACCAATGTCTCAGTCATCCAGGTCATAGTTATCTCAAAGGTACTTTTTCAAAAGACAAGTGGACTGTTTTTTTTTCTTAAGGAAGAAGAAGAAATTGTTTCACTTCTCATCCAAGAAGCTTCATCAGTTCAACGTCTTCTTCTTTTTCCTCAAGGAAAAAACAGTCCACCTGTCTTTTGAGTTCTATTCATTCATTGCAGGAAATTTCATGAATTCCATATTATTCATCTTTTCTCTTTCCTCTCCTCTCCTCTCCTCTCCTCTCCTCTCCTCTCCTCTCCTCTCTCCTCTCCTCTCCTCTCCTCTCCTCTCTTCTCTTCTCCTTTCCCAATCCTTTGTATGGGGCAACCTCAGTAGAATATATCTTTCTGAAAGTTGAACAATGTTCTCTAGAGGCAGTATGTGGAAAGCACATTATTATTTCAATGATTTTATAATAAGCTCTTGCTGCACTCAGTGGTGTGAACGTTTTCAACCCAATACAGGTGTTAGCTGAGCAGAAGAAAACTATCTTTCAGGTTTCAAAATGTGCATATATGTCAATATTGCACAGCTTTTTCTCAACTGCAATCTAATAGTACAAAAGATTGTGATCAAACATTGTCTGGCTAGGAGTCCCAAGAGAACCTGAGAAATCAGAAATGGGAAATTTGATGTCTACTTAAGAATTGCTGCCACAATTCCTGAAAGTTGTTGACATTTCATTTCAGCAATATTCTGAGATCCACACAAATCCCCCAGCCCTGTCATAAATAATGACTCGATAACCATCATAGAAATTTTTTGGGATAGAAACAAGTTTCAGTAATTATATTCTTACTAGTCTTCTTGATATGAATATATGCAAAATAATAATTGCAAGCAATTGAAAATATTCCTCTCAAGGTTTTTGTAATCCACTGAAGGTAGCAAGGATGAAAAGCAAAAAGCTTCTTAAAAATTGTAGAGGCATCTTCCATAGTCAAGACTGAGAAATTAATGCAAGAAATCCATTATCACACAAAATCAAGTGAAATAATGCAAACCGATATAAATGTGGATTGATTCCTAGACCCTACCATAGCTGATTTGTGTTGATTGATTGATCAATCAATTGACTTACCTTCTTTAGCTTAACGAGAACATCAGATTTTTCACAGAAGTTAGGATTAGTAGTTATTACTTCTAACTACTTGTACATTATCATCTCTCACAAATCTTGACAGAGGTGCTCATTGTTGGAGGAGTTGGGTGCATTAACTGTGAAGAGGCTGTCCCCATATTGATCATAGGCTGAAAAAGCAAGTTATTTCTCCATGCTTTCTCTTTGACTCTTTATTGCTATAAAATACAGCCTCATGCAATATGGAAGTCTTTAGCCTAACAGACAGTTAGGCAGCTCATTTATTGTAGTATACTTTATTTTATTCCATTACTCCCAGCTGGCTTGAACAAGCATGGAAATTTCATTTTTCAGACAATTAGCCTCATCAATCTAAGACAGATGGTTTCATTGTGCTGTACAGCTTACCTTTTCAGTTGTGATTAAGTTTTGCACTAGTGCTTGCTTTCTGAATGAAGAGAGAAGGCCTTTCAAATCCTATCATCAGTGCAATATACTGTAAATGGAAGGTTTGGGTGTTTTGTTTTTAAATTTACTGCATTGCACATATATGTGTATAGAACTTTCTTAATTTCTGGTGAACAACCTCACTCATAAAAATTGAAGCTTGCAAATTAAGCTTTTGAGGTAGGGGTCCTTTCTTCCCATGCACATTCATTCAAATTGTCTACAACGATGAGTAGATTCCCACATATCTAAGAAGAGACAATGGGATCCATTTCAAATGGTATGGAATAGGAGTAAAACACTATTTTCATTTCTTTCCCAAGGGAATTTTATAGCTCAAGGGCTAAAATGTAGCTCAGAAGCCAGCCAGTCAAACAAACTAAAACAAAATCACAATTGGCTTATACCCTTTCAATTAGTAATCAAGAACATTCCATTGCATGCATGCATCCAATCATTTCTTCCAAAAGCAGGTTTAAAAACAAGTTTTTATATTGGAACTGCAGGGTAGGAAAAGGGAGAACAAGGAAACAAAGAGGTTTGCCAAACCTATGAAAATGCTGTGCTTGGAAAATCTGTTCACAATTAATTTGGGTTACTCCAATATATGGTGTATATTGTGACCACTTCTCATTTCCCCACCTTAAATCAAACCCATAGTTAGTAACTATAGCATTAATGCTTTCATTCCCTTGTGGCTGTCAACATTTCTTCATTTTCCTTTCTGAATAATTTATTCTTATTTCTTCAAGGTTATATATGCCTAATATTTCTGCTGATAAACTGAAGGAAGTAATTCTATCCACTAAGCATCACTCAATGGGCAAGAAAGTTCTGCAGTCATGACTATCTAGTAGTCATGTGGAAAAGAACCAAGGTCACTGAGATTGTGGACAAACAATGGCATAGCAATGAATAAGCCAATAATTTCATTTGGATTTTCCTAATGAAATTTTTCCCCTTCTGTCTCTGTCTTCTCTTTGTAGTGTATTTTACAGTAATGTGTGATAAACTATAGTTACAAAAAATACATTCTGGTTCTAAGGAAGAAAATATTTTTAACATAAAAAATTCCTTCCCCCCCAAAGAATAGGGGCAAAAGAAGGATTGATGAATTGATGAAACAATGGATAAATATTATTTGTTTATTTATTATTTTGCAATACCTGTCACCTTGTCCAGACCCCAATATACCCCATCAGTAAAAAGACAAATACATAATAACTACAGAAAGAAGTATAAAGTCACAACCTAAACATAATCGTAAAAAATAATTATTTATTTATTTATTTATTTATTTATTTATTTATTTATTTATTTATTTATTTATTTATTTATTTATTTATTTATTTATTATTTTGTGAGATTTATATACCGCCTCACAGTGCAAGCACTCTCTAAGCGGCTTACACCAATAAGCAATGTATTTTTATATTGCCCCCAACAATCTGGGTCCTCATTTTACCTACCTCGGAAGGATGGAAGGCTGAGTCAACCTTGAGCCGGTGAGATTTGAACTGCTGACCTGTGGATCACAGTCAGCTAAAGTGACCTGCAGTACTGCCTCTAACCGCTGCGCCACCTCGGCTTTCCACTTAGAGGTATGATAAGCTTTCTTAGTCAGTTCAGCCTGTTTCAGGAATAACAGAAAAGAGGTGTGCTTGTGTGTGTCTGTGTCTGTGTTGAATGGATTATATTATCTATAATGGAATATAAGAATGACAGGGGTTGAGGGGGGGTAGATGCTGCATAGGGAATGATCAGACAAAACAGGAATAGGAGCCCACAACTGAATAACAGCAGAGAAAGAAACTTAGAACCCTTATCAGTTTATCAGGCAGTAAAAAGCGACAGTGGAAGATTTGTATTTGTAGACTTTCCAGATGCTGTTAATGTAGCCTTGCAATAAAGTAGAATTAGCTCATCTGGTTGTTTTTCCTGTCTGGTCTATCTGGGAGGTTGACAAGTATCCCATAAGGTGGGGGCCCTTATAGAGAAGTCCTGCTGCCTGACTCATGTACTGTGTGGAGCTAATGTTTAGCAAATCTTCAGCCAATGATTAGACTGGAAAAGCAGATTCAGCCTTGAAAGGTGTTATCTGGTTTATCTCAGAGCAGCACTATTTGGATTTTAACATTTAAGAGCCGTTGTGGCGCAGTGGTTAGAATGCACTACTGCAGGCTACTTCTGAGGACTGTCAGCTGCCAGCAATCTGGCAGTTCAAATCTCATCAGGTTCAAGATTGACTCATCCTTCTGAGGTGGCTAAAATGAGGACCCAGATTGTTGGGGGAAATATGCTGACTCTGTAAACTGTTTAGAGAGGGCTGTAAAGAGCACTGTGAAGTGGTATATAAGTCTAAGTGCTATTGCTATTAAAGAACTGGACCTCATAGCCTACTGGCAACTAATAGAGTAGCTTTAGTATGAATAGATGGTACAGATTAATATATAGTACTAGGATCATGCCCACCTTGACAAACACAATTGGAAAAAGGCAGTCCAACAAACAGAAGTCATCAGTAAAAATCTTCATGAAAGCAAATATAAGGAATTGGAGGTCAGTGTAGAAATCCAAACTAAAGCATCCCTAACAACTGGATACATAAAGAAGCATACTGAAATGCTAAGAAACTTGCAAAATTTATGATTTCTTTATTTTTATTATGCCCTCTATTTAAAATAATCCCAGCATTAAAAGAAGAGTTGAGGAAGGCTCAGCTGCAGAGAATATAGGTGGTAAGATTTTATCCATAAAAGTAAATTACAGTAGCAAATTGGATTCCTGGAAATTTGCCTTACACACCTCTTGTTAGCTATTTTGTGAGGCCTAATTTCTCAGCCATTAAGATTTTTTTAAAAATCCTCCCCTACAAATCTACAGTTGCTATCATATAGATTTTATATTTGTTTTTTCTCCAAATGGTATATTTTTAATACAATTTTCAATTGTATAGTGTCTAATGCATTGATTCTTCCAATGCATTATAGACACTACATTTAATGTCTATCTAATTTTCCTAATTGACTTTAATCCTCTCCAATTTTTCTCCAAGATGGGCTTTATTAAATGCATTTTAACTCTAATGTATTAAAATCGTTTTCTAAAATGATTGAAATGAGATGTTGATTTTTCATTATTTTCTATGAACTTTTAAAACCCAGGATGACAATCAAGAAAGGTTGCTTTTCACGAATATTCTCTGTGATAGAGTTTTTAAGGTCACATGTTTCAGAGGAAAAAAATCATGAAGGATTTCTTATTCTGTCTTAAGCTTCCATTCCTGTTTTTAAGTTTTTTCTTCTTGCCAGTGGTGAACCAAGTTTAGCTGCACTGAACATGAGAGGGTGGAACAATAGGACAAATAGGTAGAAACATAGAGGTAATGGCCTTTTCACATTAAATATTTTTATTTATTTATTTTATTTGTCAAACATGTATAGTAGTAATTTGTATAAACATAAGTAAAAAGTAACGATAAAAGAGGACAATTGGACAGTAGGACAGGGACGGTAGGCACGCTGGTGCGCTTATGCACGCCCCTTACAGACCTCTTAGAAATGAGGAGAGGTCGACTGTAGTCAGTCTAAGGTTAAAGTTTTTGGGGTTTGGGGAAGAAACCACAGAGTCAGGTAGTGCATTCCAGGCATTGATCACTCTGTTGCTGAAGTCGTATTTTCTGCAGTCGAGTTTGGAGCGCTTTACATTTAGTTTGAATCTATTACGTGCTTGTGTATTGTTACGGTTGAAGCTGAAGTAGTCATTAACAGGAAGGACATTTTGGTATATGATTTTATGAACTACATTTAGATCAGATCGGAGGCGATGTAGCTGTAAATTGTCTAATCCCAGTATTTCAAGTCTGGTGGAATAAGGTATTTTGTTGTGAGTGGAGGAGTGAAGGACTCTTCTTGTGAAATATTTCTGGACTCTCTCGATTGTATTTATGTCTGATATGCAGTGCGGGTTCCAGACAGGTGAGCTGTATTCCAGAATTGGTCTAACAAATGTTTTGTATGCTCTGGTTAGTAATGTAATGTTGCCAGAGAAGAAGCTACGCAAGATTAGATTAACAACTCTTAGTGCCTTTTTGGCAATGTTGTTACAATGGGCTCTAGCACTTAGGTCATTGGATATGAGTACTCCAAGGTCTTTGACAGAGTGAGGGTCATCTACAAGTTCGTTTCCTCCAAGTTTGTATTTTGTATTCTGATTTTTTTTGCCAATGTGTAAGACAGAGCATTTGTTGGTTGAGATTTGAAGCGCTGCTTGCGCAGAGGGCAGAAGAACGCAAATGGCGGCATCCCAGCATCCCGGGAAAGTGGGCGGGGGAAGCCCCGCATCGCGAACGCCGCCAGCTTCTTCGGCTCGGCGGCGACGGACAGCCAAGAGTGCACCGGTAGGAACCCACTACTGGTCCCATCACTGTTCTTCACATTTCTGTCTTTGATTACACACACACACACACACACACACACACACACACACACACACAGAGAGAGAGAGAGAGAGAGAGAGAGAGAGAGAGAGAGAGTGTTTCCCTGAAAATAAGTCCCACCCTGAAAACAAGCCCTAGCCTGATTTTTTGGGGTGGGCCTAATATAAGCCCTATGGTACCCCAAAATAAATCTGGGGGGATGGGTCTGGCCAGCATGAGAGGCAGCAAGTGCACAGGGGCTAACAATGTTTGGTAGCAGCCACAGCCCGCTAGCCCCTTGACACAGCACAAATACTGATAAGTCCAAGCATGGAGGCAGAGGTGTGGGGGGAGAAGACAGGCGATCCAGACGTGCTGCACAGCTGCCTGACTCACGGGAGGCTCATGGGAGGCTTCCTCGGTGGCACCGGCAGCAGGCAAATCGCTCCATTCCCAAGCACCCCATAGGTGACCAAACACTTTTCACCTGAATGGAGAAATGATGGAGACTCAAAGCTTTGTGTGCTTCCAAAGGAGTGATTAGCTCTGTTTCAAAGCATCCCCTTTGCAAGCAGGCAAAGCTTCCTCTACCTCTGGACGAAAAGTGTTTGGGTAGCTACCACCGCCCTCTCGTCCCACTGTCTGCTTGCCCCTGGCCTCAATCAGGGCTAAGCTCTTGGCATGCCCTGGCCTCCACCCGCCCTGCCAGGAGGGTGAAGAGCCCCTGCGAGGCCAACAGCAGCATGGGCAGCCCTTTGGCGGCCAGCACAGCTCCTACCACAGCCGAGAAGTGTCCCTGCAGAAGCTGGGCTAGCAGGCAGGGTGGGTGGAGACCGAGGCATGCTGAGGGCTTGGCCCGTTGCAGCCACGGGCAAGCAGACAATGGGATGGAAAGGGCGGGGCCAGTGGTAGCTTGTGTCATCAAAGATGGGCCATTGATGAATTAAGATCAACAAAGTTTTACCAGATCACCTTGGAATGCTCTCTGGATAATCACTGATTATAAATCCATGGAATGAGATTTTGACAAGGGAGGGAGGGAGGGAGGGATAAATGTGTTGATGAGTTTGGCTGGAGTCCTTGTTGGCTCAGGGATAACTTTTTGGGATTTTCCCAAAAAAGAAGATATCCTGCAACGTGACATTCTTCTTCTATAGATTTGGGGGTGGGGATCATAGAATCCTTCCCTGAACTAGTAGGTTTTCTGAGAAGGTTTTCTACCAATTTAAGTTTTCCTGAGTTTTCCCTCTAGATGTATGCTAATTTGCAACTGTCACTATTCAATCTGTATTTGATTCATAGTATAAAGAATAAAATCTGTATTACTCTGTAGTTATGGTGGAAACTTGTTACACACTTAAAGGAATTCACACTCTGACAAAACTACTGAAAATCCAAGAAATTTTGCTGCTAGAGATGACGTAGCTAGTTCAGATGGCAGGTTTTGAATGCAGTTTGAAATAATATTTATAGCAATAGCAATAGCAATAGCACTTGGACTTTACAGCCCTCTCTAAGTGGTTTACAGAGTCAGCATATTGCCCCCAACAATCTGGGTCCTCATTTTACCGACCTCAGAAGGATGGAAGGCTGAGTCAACCTTGAGCCGGTGAGATTTGAACAGCTGAACTGCCGAACTAACAGTCAGCTGAAGTAGCCTGCAGTGCTGCACTCTAACCACTGCACCACCTTGGCTCTATTTATTTAGCTAACTTTCTCACCCTGTCTAGAGGACTTTCATTTAGATTTTCCTGCTGTAGGTCTTTCTTAATTTCTGGATTTCATCCTGCAAACTTTTCAATCAAGCAGCTAGTCTGAAGCCTGGTTTAAGACAATAAATAATGTGAGATTACATAAAAAAAAAAATTTAAGACTTAGCTTCCCTGAAAATATGATTCCCACATACAATGGATTTTTAGAAAAAATTAACTTTACTTATTGATTGGCTTTGGTGCCAGACTGTCTGAGCCTTTTCTACTGTTAGGTTAAAGCTGTCAGAATTAATGTATATGTCTGCAAGGAGACATGTACAGAGATTCATAATTGGTTAAGGGTAAGTGAAGTTTGACATGAAGGAGGCAAATTGTAATCTAGGTTCTTAGTAATGGTTCTTTTTCGCTCCTTATGGACAAAATTCTGGTTGTCCTGTTCCTCCCCCTTCTGGCCATACTTTGATGGTACCAAAAGAAGAAGAAGCAAAGAACAAGGTATTCAAGGTAGCCACATTTTGTCTTAATATAAGGTGACCAGACGTCCCGCTTTTGGCGGGACAGCCACGCTTTTTAATGATTTGTCCCGCATCCCGCCCGTCCTCTAAAAAGTCCCGATTTTTTGAAAGAATGCACAACTAGGGCATTCTTTCAAAAAATCGGCCTGAAAGGGTGGCGTGGGAGATTGGGGGGAGTTAAAACTCGGGGAGTTTTAAGGCAGGCATGTCGGGCTCCGTGGTGACCAAACCGTGGCGCATGCGCCAAACGTCGTGCATTGGATGATTGCAAGTGACGCATTGCAATCACCCAATGGCCAGGAAAGGTGACGCTTTTCTGCCCGGCGAGTGGGACTGCAGCGCGCGCAGAAGGAAAGCCAGAAGACGGCGCCGAGCGCCCAAGGCTCTCCAGGCAGTGGCAGGTGACAGCGGAGCAGAGACGCCTGGTGAGCGGGGCGAGAGGCGCGGGGATGGCAGCAATGGGGAGAGAGGCGGGTTCGCCAAGTGCCTGGGGAGGAAGAGGCGCTCCACTGGAGGCGGGCGTAGAGGCAGCGGCGGCGGCTTGTACAGGGCGATTCTGCAGCCGGGGAAAGCAGCGAAGGGGGGGGGGGCACGGCTGCCCAGAGCAGGTGGCCACAGTGAGAGAGCCGGATCAGGATTCCCTGTCCTACCAGGACCACTGGCTTCAGGCAAGTGGCAGGGATACCGCGCGCCATAATCCCCCCAGCAGGGCGCCCTCTACATCGCTCTCACGTCTTGTGGCCGCGCCGGCTGGGAGCGATGTAAGTGCTAGCTAGCAAAGCGGAATTTCAGAGAGCCGGCTGCCTGCTGGGGGGGAGGGGGAAGGGAGGCTGCTCCTCCTCTCCTTCCCCCGCCCCATCCCTAGCCCCACCCTCGGAGGCACCGCTGCTGTTGGGATGCGGGTAGAGGGGTGAGGGACGAGGAGCTGTCGCCGCTGCCGTCTCAGAAAAAGGGGTTTGAGCGGCGCTTTGAGCCCTCCGGCGGCGCAAACAGCCCTTCCTCATCCCCCTCCCCTTCCTTCCCCCCGTCGCCTCACTGCCGCCGTTGCCCTGGGGCTGGGCGGGCGACCGGGAGACCGCGGCACTTGGATGCCTGGAGCTCGCGACAGAGCCCGCCATGGGCTGCCAGCTGCCTCCTTTAGCCGCCTCCCGCCTCCCGTTCCTCGCTTGCCAGCCCAAGCCACTGCCGGCTCCCGAAGGGGAGGCGGGAGGCGAGGAAAGGCCTCCCGCCTCCCCACCCACCCACCTGGACGCTGACATTTGCGATGTTTTGCCCTCTGACATGTGCAGCGTTCTGCGCATGCGCAGAGGGCAAAACTCAAATGGCGGCACCCAGGCGGGCCCGCCCCCCATCCCGCTTAAAAAAAAATCTGGTCACCTTATCTTAATACAACAAATAAGTAACACAGAGGAGAAACAATTTGTCTCACTGGGTTACAGGAATGGTACCATTTGCCTCACTAAAGCACTCTGCACTTGCTGGAAACTCTTAAGAAGCATCAATGTGCTCTTTGTAAGCAAATAGGACATTGGCAAGATGCAGGCCCGTAGAATTCAAAAAGGGGACTTGCCTACCAGCCCACATTTTCTCCTGCTGAAAGACAAAGAATGAAGCAGCGAGGGGTGGAGTCTTCAAACAACCCTAGTGCCTCCCGAGCTCTTGGTATCTGCTATGGTAGGAGGTGAAAATATTTATTTCTTTGGGATATGGGTGCTACACATTCTGTAGTCACTAAATCACTGGCTGTTAAATCTAACCATGTTATACCTATTGTTAGAGCTTCAGGACAATCCAACACCAACCCTTTTTACAACCTTTGGAAGTGGATATTGGAGGGAGATGTTGACACATGGCTTTTTTAATATGCATGACTGCCCGATTCCACTTTTGGGATATGACCTACTTTCTAAATGGCAAGCCACTCTTTCTTTTGATCAAGGAAAAATCATGATGTTTTTGCAACTGGGGACTCGTTTTGCCAGTCTTGAAATCCCTACTCAGGCAACAGCTTCCCCATCCAAGGCAGTCTGTCTTAAATGCAGTTATATCATGGATCTTGGCTTCAGGCAAGGATGACGATTGAGAAAGCATCAGGATGAGAAATCGTTTCCTACAGTATGATCTTCTCAAGAAAGGGCAAACTTATTTCAATTTCTAGCTCTGCCAGTTAAGAAACATGATGGGTCTTTTCACCTGGTTCTGGATTTTAGAATTATCAATTTACTCACAGTGACAATTCACCCTACAGTGCCAAATCCTTATACTTTGATTTCACCTTCTTTTTGCATGGTTAAACTGTATTGGACTTAAAGGATGCCTTCTTCTCTGTTCCCCTTCAAGTGGATAGTGAGAAGTTCTTTGCTTTTCAGTGGTCTGACAATGAACATGTACAGGAGCTCAGCTATATTGGACTATCTTACCCTAAGGATCTGAAAACAGCCCAACCATTTTTGGTGAAGCTCTTGTCTCTGGCCTACTCAGATGGACCCCCTCCCCCAATCAGGAACAAATAGCTCTGTGTTGCAGTGTCTCTGGAGATTCTCAATCATCCAGGTCATGGTTGTCTCAGAGGTGCTTTTCAAAAGGCAACTGGACTTGAAGAACTGAAGAAGCATCTTGGATGAGAAGTGAAACATTTTCAAGGAAAAACCAAGAAAGTCCAATTGCCTTTTGAAAAGCACAATGTGTTCCAATATGTGAATGATTTATATTTAGGGGCTCTTTCTGAGCTAGAATGAGATAGGTGACTGTGAATAAGCTAAATCCAACTTCTTTAAAACCGGTAGATAATTCACCTGGAAGGTTTACCTCATGATAGCATGCAAATTGTTGATGCGGTTTACTTCAGGAAACCAGATTTGAAAGATGAGCCTTTACAAAATGTAGAATGATAATAGTTTATTGATTGAAGCAGCTACATCTTGGAAAGCCAGCGTAAAATTTGGGAAGAGGAAGCATTGCCTTTGAACACACCAGCTCAAAAGGCAGAACTTGTTGCATTAAATGTGCATTGCAATTGGCAAAAGGTAAAATGGCCCCCTTTTTTTCTTGACAGCAAATAAGCCTTTGGTGTTGTATATGACCATGGAGCTCTGTGGCAGGGAAAAGGTTTGATTATAGCAAAAGATAACCAGATTAAATATGGAGAAGAAATATTGCAAATTTTAGATGCCACCTGGAAGCTAAAAGTGATTTAATAGTAGGATAAAGACAGTTGGGTCTCTTTGGACTTGAGGGAAGCCTTCTGGAAGGTGGCTCTCCAAAATCAAAAATGAGAGAAGCCAGTGATTGATCAGTAGGCTGTTTGCACGTCAACACAGTGCCCGTTGCTGCAGACCTGAAAGTCAAAGTTAGAGATTATCAATAGAGTAAGACAGCACCTTCCTACACAACTAAACTCTGTCATTCCTTAGAACTAACCCAAACTTCTTTCAGGTTCTACATTGTATAAAAAGACAGGGGGAAGTGATTCCTGATCCTTTAAGATAAGCTTTTGGGATTGCTTCAGCACTTCTCAGTGGCTTCATTGAACTGGTGTCCTTTAGATCACAACCAGTTCTACCCCTGATATTCTCATCTCTCTTCTCTCTTCCACCTTCCCTATGGAGACACCAGAAGTGAAGGGAAAGGACTGTCTCTTGACAATCTGTCTAGAAAGTGCTGCAAGGGAGAAGCACAAATCTCTGAGAAGGCCAGGCATTTTGTTCTTAGAAGAAAGAAACAGCCCTGGACATTCCCCTCATTTGTTGTGGTTGTTGTTTGAAGGAAAAACAAAATAAGAAAACCAAAAGAAAGCTAGAGGGATACTTTTTCTTCTATGTAGAAGTGGAAAATCTAAACCAGCTTTCAGCAAGATCCATTGTGACATTTTTAGTGATCAATCTCTGGAATCAGAGCACACAGATTAGAGGTCATCTTTTACTAACCCTTCCATCTTCACATTTTGTTCCAGGTTCAACCATTCCATCATCTGGGTCATTTGGTAAATATGGGACAGTGCATCTAATCGCGTTTTCCTGTATGCAGAATAGTCTGCCACACTTTATATCCCTGAAAAGGAAACAGTGAATTCATTCTAATTAAACAGACTGGAGTAATGAGAGGCCTGCTCTTTTGCTTATCTCTTGGGTGACTCACAATATAATAAAAAGTTAGAAATTGCTAAAAACAATTATAATTAGAAAAAAAATTAAAAATTAAAAACGAAGATGATGGGCAGCCTGGGGGTGAGAATCGTCTCTTCCCTGTCAGCCATCTCCAACATATCAGGCCCATGTTGGGGACCCAGGCCAAGGGGCAGAGCCAGGTTTATAGACTGTTCCGGGAGGCCAGAATTCTGGGGACAGATCTCACCTCTGATAAGAAAATATTGCCAAGCAGAAAGGGCCTTTCTCCTGCACCTGGACAGCCAAAAATCTTTGGTTGACAGAATCTGAAGCTTTAAAGATAATGACCGACGGCTTGAATTGGGCCCAGAAGCAAACTGGCAACCTGTGCAACTTGTGTAACACTGGTATCACATATGCCATGCCAGGGGCCTCCCGGACTGTCAGCGTCATTGCCTTCTGTACCAGTTGTAGCTTCCAAATGCTCTTCAAGGGTGGCCCTATGCAGTAGTCCAGCTGGGACCAGGGCATGAGTGACTGTGCTAACAATCTTGATCTTGGGTTAACCTTTATTATTTTTGTTTAATTAGAAATGGAGAACCAGAAGTTTGCTCAGCCTCAGTAGGAACAAGTTGCCCTGAAAAATAACTGATAAATCTCACAAGGTCTTTCAAGGTTTGGAACAAAATAGACAAACCACAGTTCCTGTATCTCCAACTGGCTCACTATGATTTCCCTGTTTTTAAGGGTGAAGATGGTTGACTCAGGATTCTTGCCTTAAGAGCAAGTGATGCATCTGGTATCCACCTAGAAAACCCTTAAAGAAGATTTAGAAGACTTTAGAGATTTTCCAGATCTCTAGCCTAAAATTCTCATAATCTCTGATCAGTGGATGACAGAGGATGATGGGAGTTGAAATCTAAAGATTAAGGCAACTGCACTAAACATTGGAGAGGAAAATTGCATTGAAAAATAGCTATTATTCCATTTCAATCTAATAAAAAAATATGAGAGTAAAGAGGAATAATGATTGAAATAGGGATGTATAAAATAAGAAATTCTCTTGTTTTGACAAGAAACAATGGCACAGGGGTCTTTGTGTTTGTGTAAGAACCAAAAGCAGAATCTGGATTTATACACATCACTAAAAGATAATGTGGCTTATTGTTTAGTTTGGGTTCAACATGTGGTGCAAATTTAGCCATTGTGATTTCTAAATCATGATTTATGGATAAATGCAATTTATAAACTCATGAACCAGGGTTTATTCAGTAATATGCAGGGTAAACAAGCTGGTGATGTCAGCCCAGAGGGAAAGGCTGATTATAGCATAGTCCTTGACTTATGACCACAAATGTGTGAAGAATTTCCATTTCTAAACAAGGCTGTTGGTAAATGAGCTGGACCCAATTTTTTAATCTTTTTGCCATGGTTGTTAAGTGAATCACTACAATTCCTAAATAAATCACATGGTTGTTAAGCAAATCTGACTTCCCCCATTGTCTTTGATTTATTGGCTGGAAGATTGCAAATAATGATCATGTGATCTTGGGACACTGCAGTCCTCATAAATATATATTGGTGGCCAAGCACCCAAATTTTGGTCACATGACTATAGGAATGCTTCAACAGTTGTAAGTGCAAGGGCTGGTTGTAAGTCACTTCTTGGAAGTCATTAAACAAATGGTTGTAAGTCAAGAACTATCTGTCCTTTCTGACATAATCTTTTAAAACACAGTTTCCCAAGATGGAAAACAAAGGAAAATTAGCCATTCAGAAATTGACTCACATTTCTACTATTTTAGCCAGATGACAAATTCATATTCCCGGAGATGTGGACTCTAAAATATTTCTTATTATCCTTATATTATATCATCATCATAGAAGGAAATAATTTAGATTGCTTACTGTGATGCACATGAAATGTTTTTACCATTTTCCCTTCTGCAGTAGGCATAGCTATTCCCTTTCTGGTTGTTTCGAAAACATTGAAGTGGACCCACATTATAACCTGCAAGAGGGAGTGAGGAACCAAGACAAACACATGAGTGTATAACATGCCAGCAGGATGAAGAATGACTTAAGAGATCTCAGAGGATTAAAGAAACTATAATTAATATTTGCTTATTTGTAACCTAGTCCTTAGTCCTTAGTCCAGCAAGATTTTGTCTACAGGAGTGAAAGAAGAAATAACTCAGCTTGGAAGAATCATCATGTGTCATTCTTGGTTTGAAGCCTCGCAATTCCTGGACATAATCCTTTTTGAATATGGCTGGTTTACTTGCAAAGGATTGAGCTATTTCCATTCTTCGGAACATTACATCATTTTATGTTATTTAACATAATATAATAAGCGTGCATAAGTGCACCAGCGTGCCTACTGTCCCTGTCCTAATGTTCCCTCTTACCAGTGCTCATCTTATGTATATAAACAATGTTATATCTATGTATATTACCAACACGTACTTGACAAAAATAAATAAAAAAATAAAAACAATAAAAAAATAAAGATTTCTTTGTTTGAACTGAGATTTCCATTTTCAAAGCAATGGAAATATTAGAACAAGTGTCCATTTATTGTCTAAATCAAATCCTCCATAAATACAATGGATGGATTGATCATGCAAGTGGAACAATGTTCTGATTTGCAATTTGGATTCCCAGTCACCATCACACGTCATCTGATAATTCATAAACTATTAAGACAAGGGGGTAGAAGGGGAACTCATCAAAATTACATACAATACCAAGCTGGTAGGTATAGCCATCACTCCAGAAGATAGGCTTAAGATCCAGAAGGATCTCAAGAGACTTCAACACTCGACCTTATCTAACAAAATAAATACAATGGTGAATTTTTTTAAAAAAGTTCTATATTAAAAAACCAATTCAGAGGTACAGAATAGGTGATACCTGGCTCAGTACTATAACTGTAAGAGGGATCATGGAGTCCTAGTGGACAGCCACTTAAATATGCACCAGCAGTGTGCTGCAACTGCCAAAAATCCAACACAGTCCTAGGCTATATTAACAGAGGGATAAAATCAAGATTATGTGAAGTGTTAGTACCACTTTATAATGCTTTGTCAAGACCACACTTCGAATATTGCATCCAGTTTTGTTTGCCATGATATAAAAAAGATGTTGAGATTCTAGAAAGAATACAGGGAAAAGCAGCAAATATGATTAGGGGATTGGAGGCTAAACCATATGAAGAACTTTCCTGACAGAACAATTAATCAGTGGAATGGCTTGCCTTCAGAAGTTGTGGGTGCTCCAACACTGGAAGTTTTTAAAGAAGAGATTGGAAATGGGATACAGTTTCCTGCTTGCTTGCTTGCTTGCTTGCTTGCTTGCTTGCTTGCTTGCTTGCTTGCTTGCTTGCTTGCTTGCTTGCTTGCTTGCTTGCTTGCTTGCTTCATTCATTCATTCATTCATTCATTCATTTATTTATTTGTCAAACATGTACAGGATAGTAGTTGTTTGTATAAACATAACATAAGTTAAAAGTACCTATAAAAGAGGACAATAGGACAGTAGGACAGGGATGGTAGGCATAGTGGTGCACTTATGCACGCCCCTTACAGACCTCTTAGAAATGGGGAGAGGTCAACTGTAGACAGTCTAAGGTTAAAGTTTTGGGGGTTTGGGGAAGAAACCACAGAGTCAGGTAGTGCATTCCAGGCATTAATCACTCTGTTGCTGAAGTCGTATTTTCTGCAGTTGAGTTTGGAGCAGTTTACATTAAGTTTGAATCTATTATGTGCTCGTGTATTGTTGGGGTTGAAGCTGAAGTAATCATTGACAGGAAGGACTTTTTGATATATGATTTGATGAACTACATTGAGATCAGATCGGAGGCGGTGTAGTTGTAAATTGTCTAATCCCAATATTTCAAGTCTAGTGGAAAAAGGTATTTTGTTGCGAGCAGAGTAGGGGAGGATTCTTCTTGTGAAATATTTCTGGAGTCTCTTGATTGTATTTATGTCTGATATGCAGTGCAGGTTCCAGACAGATGAACTGTATTCCAGAATTGGTCTAACAAATGTTTTGTATGCTCTGGTTAGGAGTGTAATATTGCCAGAGAAGAAGGTATGGCCAAGATAAATCTCCCTGCTTACTGAAAACTATCTATCTTATATGAAAAAGGGAACTTGTTTTTAGTTTCCTTTTTCAACATAAAACCATGCTGAAAATTTTGTGAATAGTCTGAAAGTCAGGAGTGATCAGTGACAAGAATCACACCCCCAACATCTGTTTCTTCAATTGTGCCAAATGTAAAGAACATTTCAATGCTGGGGTTTGAACATTCTTAGCACACAGTCCCATAATCAATTTAAACCATCTCTCATTGAGATTGGCTCAGATCTTTGTCCAATTTGGGAATGTATCCACAACCTACAACAGCATCCTTTCCCCAAAGTCAGTCTTTCCAGATTTCTTGTCTACAACTGCCATCATCTTGGACCATTGGCCATGTTCTCTAGGAATAACTAGAGCTTTTAACCAAAAGATCTGGAGGGCTGGGCTCTAAAGCCTCCAAAGAAAGAACTTCATCTTGAAAAATTATTGCATCTGTACAAAACCCTCAGAAGTTGTAGGTGCTCCAACACTGGAGATTTTTAAAGAAGAGACGGGAAATGGTATAAGCTTTGCTACTTGAGCAGGGAGTTGGACTAGAAGACCCCCAAGGCTCCTTCTCACTCTGTTATAGAACAGAAATGTAATAATGATTTACTATGAATACAAGGGAGAAAACATTTGATTAATGCAATGATTGTCTTAGTCTTTTATGACACCACTATTCTGAAATCCTAAGGTTGATTTACCTGGCCCATAGAAGGCAATACATTGGCTTTCCAAGGTGGGACATTTCCCATTGTAGCAGTAACCTTGGTTGTTTTCACATGGTTGTCCATTTCTATGGAAGAGATCTGTGGGACACTCAGCAGATTGGCCAGAGCAGCGTTCAGCCACGTCACAGTCATGCTTTGATGCCCTGCATTCTGTTCCTGCTCCCTTAAACTGTGGATGAGAATGAAAAACACTCCCAGCTATCATTCTTTAGCAGCAGACATCAAAGAGTCAAACCATGATTCATAACACCTTTCAAAATTTCCTCTTCATCAGTCATGAGGGCCAGGTTACCTTTGGGACCGCATTCTACCACGTACCTCCCTACGACAGGTTAGGTCTCACAGAGTTGGTCTCCTCCAGGTCCCATCAACCAAACAATGCCGGTTGGCGGGACCGCGGGGGAGAGCCTTCTCTGTGGGAGTTTCATCTCTCTGGAACCAGCTTCCCCCAGAGATCTGAACTATCCCCACCCTGCTGGCCTTCCGTAAAGCCGTTAAAACATGGCTCTTCCTGCAGGCGAGGTGAAATAAATATCAATCCCCCATGTATATTCATGGTTTCATATATTCATGGTTTGTTCTTAATTGTTGTAATTATTTTTAACTATTATTATCGTTTCTTAAGAATTGTTTTTTTATTATGTTGTACGCTGCCCTGAGTTCCGCGGGAGTTGGGCGGCATATAAGAACGATAAAACAAACAAACAAACAAATAAACAAACAAACAAACAAACAAACAAATAAATAAATAAATAAGGATTACTAAGCAAGGCATCCCTGCCGTTTTGCAATTGTGTATAGTGCCTAGAAATCCCAACCTGTCTTATTTGCTATGAAAAAATGATTGTCATTTTCTTCCTGAAACACAAGACAACATATTGGCTGACCATGAAGTGTAAATCGATTGGGTTGCCACAAAAAAGCAGCCAAAAGTTAATTGCTGTACTTCTCATTATATATTTTTATTTCCATATATGGGAAGAAGCATTCATAGAATTTTCTATTGTGCTGAAAAATGCCTTCTCTTGCTGTGAATCTAGGCTTGTGATGGAAATATGGAAAGAACAAAATGTTTTGGGCCCTTCTGCTCAAAAAGTTCATTGCAGAGTCAACTGGGATCCATATAGAAGGAATGAGGAACCTGCACCTCTCTCTTCATGGTCCTGCAGAACCTCCAGAATGTCACAGAATTACCAGAGACCTCTTAGAATATGGGTATCAAACTTGTCACATCACGTTGCCATCCTGTGACATTTCACAACATTTTTCCCATTTGCAGAGTTGGGGTGGACGTGGCCTACATGTGATGCACCCAGCCTGTGAGCCACCAGTTTGACACCCCTGTCTTAGAACCTTCTAGAAAGTCAGGAAGCTAAGTTAGGGCATCAATCTCAAACATTGCCCACCCTTGTTTAAACTGGGTTTCCATGCAAACCCAGTCAAAGAACAAATATATTATTTTCACAGACATGATTTAACGTGCGAAAAGAGTGCATATTCAATTGAGACAAGGCTGAAATTTTGTTAAATTATCCTCCTTATGGATATGTTCATAAGGGTCAAATAAACTGGAAGAGGGAATAGGAATAGGATAAAATGTTTTGATCATAGTAAACAGTCACGAGATATCACAATTTTATATGGCTAGTATGGAGCAGGGTAAAATCTCTCTTGGCGTTAAAAATAAACAAGTCTTACTCTGCATTGCTCACAACACTCTTCAGAGTCACACTGTGCCCCAGGTTGCAGTTTACAAGTTGCAGCGTTGCAGCAGGTGCTTCGACAATCCTGAAAACCAAAGCATATCAAATGATGTCATAGACTTCTTGGCCTGGTCTTTTTTAATTGGTCTATTTTGAAGAGGGAAACTGCCAAGGAAAAAGATATTCCTGTGACGTGTTCCCTCTTATGGGTTCATGCTAGCAAATGCACAAACGGTTTGTTATTGCAGACGGATGATAGGATATCTACATGAAACAGACTTATCTGATATTTCCTATGTGAAAAGGATAAAACAAATAAAAATATCCTCATCTCCCAATTGTGAAGCCCACATAACTTAAAGCCCCCATTCCTTTATTATTCATGAGGGATTTTCTACTCTCCATGCCAGCCTGTGAGGAAGCACCAACCATGAATATTAACGCTACCTTTAGTGTACAGTTAGAGTAGCAGAATAGTTCAATGGTGAAAGTATATTTCTACCCCCTCATCTTTATGGACCAAGAGAATGGGTGGAAGGTGTTCCTCTTGAGATGTTTGCCATGCCCCATGGCTTCTGCAGGCTAATCTACTTCTTATATGGCTGTTGAGTAGACTTTTCCTCCTCCTTTTGTCTCTCAAGGACATTCTTGCAAACCATTACATGTGTATCTTAGAATGCAAAGATAACACTTCATTAAATTACTGTTCTTATAAAAATATTATTTGGGATCAGAGCGCTGATTAAAGATAATAAGTTCTGGGAGGAAGCAGCTCAAGAAAATAGTCGGACAGATAATGTGGCATATGAACAAAATTGGGGTTTTCAGTAGGGAAGGTAAATGGCCCATTTTTAAAAATACGTTGTCTTCCCCAAATGGAAGTGATATATCAGTTCTTGATTCCTCTACAACCGGTTACCCAAATGTAAGAAACCACTGCATACCTGCAAGTACATAAAGGGCAGAAACCTATGCCATTCACAAACCAACCTCTTGGGTGGCTCAAACCACTTAGAAAGCCAGATAATTTTTTTCAAGGATTCCCATTTTTGAGAAAATTTTTCACACCACTCTTGTTGATTAAAAGGAAAACTTACCTCAGGAGGGCCACAGTCACATTCTTCTCCCTCCTCCACAAAGTAATTTCCACAAACTGCAGGTGCAACAATATCTGTGATCACGGGTTTGTTGAGAATGCATTGTGGGAGTTTGCTAATAAGATACCTCCGGTGTTCATTATAACTACAAGAGCTGAACCGATAGGAAGGTACAGAACTGTAGAGATGAACCAAAAATAAGATGAGAACATCATCCATATTTGGACTAGGAACAGAATTCATTGCAAAAACATATAAGATGGAAAAGGAATGGCTAATGAAGAATTACAGTGATTTTTTTCTCTCTAAACCTAACAAAATAGCTAAGAGAACTCTTTGTACCCCTTGATCTTACTCCCAGATTATTCTCCCTCAGTTTTATTTCCACCATCTTTCTTTTCTTTTTTAACCTAATACATTTTCAATGAGAACTCCATGGGATATTAGCTGATTGAGCTACTTCTTGTGTTTGAGTGGGCTGCCTTTCCTTTTCATTTTTAGTCAGCCTCTCTATGGAAGGACACTAATATAATTGAAGGGAAAACAGTGGTATTTTCTTTTTCTTTTTGACCCATTTGGTGGCCTTCATTAAGCAACATAGTTTTCTAAGCAAGGTCTTCTGCTCAAAACACCGTGAAGTGTCTAGAAGTACTAAAAAGTAATCATGCTGCCCAGAAATCTTTCAGTAAGGACAGGAAAGGCTACACAGCATTCTCCATACTTCCTGACTTCATTGCCATTGCATGAAATATGAGACAATGAAGTCCTAGGGCAGTGATGGCGAACCTATGGCACGGGTGCCACAGATGGCACGCGGAGCCATATCTACCGGCACGCGAGCTGTTGCCCTAGCTCAGCTCCAGTGCGCATGTGTGTGCATGCCAGCTGATTTTTGGCTCACGCGGAGGCTCTGGGAGGGCGATTTTGGCCTCTGGAGGGCCTCCAGGGTAGCGGGGGTGGAGCGTTTTTGCCCTCCCCAAGCTCCAAGAAAGCTTCTGGAGCCTGGGGAGGGCGAAAAACGGGCCTACCGGGCCCACTGGAAGTTGGGAAACGTGGGAGTGGGATGGGTCGCGCACGCATGCGCAGGGGGGTGGGGCAAGTGAGGGGCTTTGAATTATGGGTGTGGGCACGCACGCGCGTGTGATAGCGCGTGTGTGCACTATTTCGGCACTCGAGGAAAAAAAGGTTCGCCATCACTGTCCTAGGGCTTTAACAGAAGAAACCAGAAATTGATCAATAGGTGACATGCTCACTGAGGCCACACAAAACTCTTACACAAAAGTTATGGGGAGTTTTGCAATAGACAATTGCTGAGAAGATTCCTTCGATTTGTTTTGCTTCCTTTTTCCCTCTTGACGAAGTAAAGCCTAAACATGCTCTCAGAACAAAATATTGCTAGTCCTTGACTTGCTACCACAACTGGGACCAGAATTTCCATTGCCAAGCAAGCCAGTTGTTAAGTGAGTCATGCTCAGTTTTACGACCAAGTTTTGCCATTCTGTTAAGTGAATCACAGAGTCATTAAGGGACTCCAGCTTGCTCCATTGGCTTTGCATATGGGAAGACAGCTGGGAAAGCCACAAATGATGATTACATGAATGTCGCCAACTGCCCAAATTTTGATTCTGTGACTGAAGGGAGGCTGTGACGGCTGTAACTGTGAGGACCAGTCGTAAGTCACTGTTTTCAGTGTCATTGTAACTTCGAATGGTTGCTAAAGAAATGGTTGTAAGTCAATGACTGCCTGTACGTTGCTACCTGTTGATTTCAGAAGACTGCAAGATATGACAGAGATGTAACATACCTTCTAGGTTACAAGGGGCAAGGCAGGAAAATCCCAAGGACACTAATTTATCTTTTTCTTCCTGCTGTTGCACGGTTCAGAATATCCCCCCCCCCATTCTGCTTCCCATTTGAGGAAAGTCTTTAATGCAGCGGTTCCCAACCTTTCTAATGCCGCGACTCACGCCCCCACTGTGACCCACCCCGCCACCGCCATTTGGGTTCTTTTACCCTCTGCGCATGCGTAAAGCGCATGCGCATGCGCAAAGCAAATAATGGCGTCTGTGGGAAGTCTCCACTTGCTTCGCATGTTGTCTCTGGGAGCTTTTCGAGCCCCATCACAAAAGGCGTGCGCGACTCTGGCGGGGCCAGGACAGGCAGCTGTTTTTTATTTGGAACCCTCGCGGGTGCAAATTCAACATTACGGAGGGAGAGTTCACAAGTGGCGGCAAAGGGAATCTTCCACGGATGTTTCCGTTCTGGGGGAGCCCCCCCTCCTCTTCGCTCGGCCCCCGGGATCACAAGCCGGGATTGAAGCCAGCTTGGGGGAGGAACGAGAGAGGGGAGGCCAGCCAAAGAGGCGGCGGAGGCGGCGGCCGGCCAGTGGGACCCCTTGAGCAGCAGCAGCAACAGCGGCAGCAGTGGCCGAAGGGCAGCCAGGGCAGAGCCGGGCTTCCAGCTGCCACCTGTCACCATGTTCCTCGCTTTACAAAAGCCGGGATTGAAGCCAGCTTGGGGGAGGAACAAGAGAGGGGAGGCCAGCCAAAGAGGTGGTGGAGGTGGCGGCCGGCCGGTGGGACCCCGCGAGCAGCAGCGGCAACAGCTGTTAGCAGCGGCCGACCGTGGGTGGGTGCCAAGGCGAACGGGGGTGGCCGTGGCGGCCGCCAAGGGGTTGCCCCATGTGCGCGGCGCCTGCCACCCCGGGGGCTCCTCCATGGCACACACCGGAGCCGAACATTCCTTGGCACATTCTCTCCGGGCGGCTGTGCCCCACTTGGCCACTGCCGAGCATGCAAAGCCGGTAGAGCAAAGCGAGGAATATGGCGGCAGCTGGAAGCCCGGCTCTGCCCCGGCCGCCCTTCGGCCGCTGCTGCCGCTGTTGCTGTTGCTGCTTGCGGGATCCCGCCCGCCGCCTCCGCCGCCTCTTTGGCTGGCCTCCCCTCTCTCGTTCCTCCCCCAAGCTGGCTTCAATCCCGGCTTCTGCTCCCGGGGGCCAAGCGAAGAGGAGGGGGGCTCCCCCTGGAACGGAAACGTCCTTGGAAGATCCCCTTTGCCGCCACTTGCAAACTCCCCCTCCGTAGTGTTGTATTAGCACCCGCGAGGGTTCCAAATAAAAAACAGCCGCCTGTCCTGGCCCTGCCGAAGTTGCGCACGCCTTTCGCGAATGGGCTCAAAAAGCTCCAAAAGGCAACACGCGAAGCAAGCGGAGACCTCGCCCGGATCTGAAGACTTCGCCCGGACGCCGCCATTTGGGTTATTTAACCCTCTGCGCATGCGCAGAATGGTTTGCGCATGCGCAGAGGGTAAAAGAACCCAAATGGCGGTGGCAAGGTGGGTCGCGGTGAGGGCGCGGGGGCGGGGGTTGTAGGGCACGATATGGCCAGGCTTGTGGCAGTGGGGGGGGGCTGAGGATGCCGGGGCGACCCCTGGGAAATGGTCATTCGACCCCCAAAGGGGTCGCGACCCCCAGGTTGAGAACTGCTGCTTTAATGTCTAACCTACTTTCCTCTTTTATCCATCACAGATATGAATATTTGGTTTCTTGAGCTATGCTTCCTATTCTCTTTCTTTAAACTCTTGTGTTTTGGAGTGGAGGAAGCTACTGAATGATGGCTATTCAATTGTTGAGAGCAGTTCTACTTTTTTTAAATATGACACATTTTAACCACACATAGTGAAGTGACACACAAATGACCCAAACCCTCTTTTTTTGTAACTCCGTGACTATTTCATTTTTCTCAGTTCTTAGTATATTTAACAATTAATTGCAAGTATTTAAAAATAACTTAATTGGAAAGGTATTAAAAGTTTTCCTCAATCCTTACCCTATTGATGGAGACATAATGCATGAGTTAGGTTGGCAAATACAGGAACCTTCGTCATGATTAATGCCCAGATTATGACCCATCTCATGGGCCATTGCAATTGCAACAAATACTGTAGGTTTGCTATGATCCTGAAAAAAAGAGAATACTTTGTTTATTGTGATTCCATCAAGAAACTGAAAGTGAGCCCAATTAGTATTAACACGTTTATTTGTCAAAACGTGTACAAGATAACAGGTATGGTATAATCATAAATAAAAGCAAAGTAGGTATAGGTAAACTTGGACAATAGGACAGTAGGACAGGGAAGGTAGGCATGATGGTGCGCTTATGCACACCCCTTACAGACCTCTTAGGAATGGGGTGAGGTTGACTGTAGACTGTCTAAGGTTAAAGTTTTTGGGGTTTGGGGAAGAAACCACAGAGTCAGGTAGTGCATTCCAGGCATTGATTACTGAAGTCATATTTTCTGCAGTCGGGTTTGAATCTATTTTGTGCGCGTGTGTTGTTGCAGTTGAAGCTGAAGTATTCATTGACAGCTAGGACATTGTGGCAGATGATTTTATGAACTACATTTAGATCAGATAGAAGGCAACGTAGCTCTAAGTTATCTAATCACCAAATTTCAAGTCTGGTGGAATAAGGTATTCTGTTACGAGCAGAGGAGTGGAGGACTCTTCTTGTGAAATATTTCTGGACTCTCTCAATTGTATTAATGTCCAATATGCAGTGCGGGTTCCAGACAGGTGAGCTGTATTCGAGGATTAGTCTGGCAAATGTTTTGTATGCTCTGGTTAGCAGTGTAATATTGGCAGAGAAGAAGCTACGCAAGATTAGGTTAACAACTCTTAGTGCCTTTTTGGCAATGTTATTAGATACTGGAGTTCTTTCTTTTTAAGTAGATTTAGTATTCTCTCATTTTCTCATTGTACATTAATTCAATCCTATGCAACCTAGATCCTAAATTTCTTGGAAGAAAAGAAGAGTGGTTCATGTTTGTCATTAGGATCGCTAAGAATATTGTTCAGAAGTATTATTTGGGAGTATTGTAACCTGATTTGACCTGCCCATTTGCCAATCAGAGCACAGTTTGACTCCTCCGGATCCAGAAACATTATAATATATTGTCACCTTCTGATATATAGCTCATTGCATACAAAAAGCTCGATCTACAACATGTCTAGAATGCATTGTGTCAAAATGCCATTAATTAAGGCAGGACCTGGGGATGTTAAATCCACAAATAAATATGGATGAAAATGACGTGAATAAAAAATAAGAAGACACTTTATTTGTAAAAAAGTTATTCCTGTATATAAGTTTTCACTTGAGTACAAATAGGTAACAGGTATCCTGTCTACTAACCTGAACAATTGCTGCAGATTGCGTCTGCATACAGAAGATGCCCACGTAACCAAGTCCTACAACTGGTCCATCAAAGTTAATGCCCCTATAAGAAAGAAGGGGAGGGGAATAAACTTTATAAAAGATAGAATCACATTATGTAGTCTTAAGGCATACATAGCTCTCCATGCAAACCCCTCATCCTGTCCTCAGTTACTACCAGTTTTCAGAATGTTAGAATTCAATTTAGGCTCTAGTCTCAGAAGCCATTAAACTAAGCAGATCTGTTAAACATATTCAGGATGCATTTTCACTATGTGGTGATTTGACTGGTGTTAGCATGAATTAGGTTGGGGAGAGGGGTTAGCATGTTAGCAATAGCACTAGCACTTAGACTTATATACCACTTTATATAAGTGGTATATAAAGCCCTTTACAGCCCTCTCTAAGCGGTTTACAGAGTCAGCAAATTGACCCCAACAATTTGGGTCCTCATTTTACCCACCTCGGAAGGATGGAAGGCTGAGTCAACCTTGAGCCTGGTGAGATTTGAACTGCCAAATTGCAGTCAGCCGGCAGTACTGCACTCTTATCACTGCGCCACCATGCCTCATGTTGTCTGAATCCAGCCCATTAGATTAATTTAAATTCCCTTAACTATGAAAACCCCAAATACATATTTATTTAATACATTTTGTCTATCAATTTAGCAGTGTGGTTATTAAAGACTAGATGGGATTTAAAAAGGAGATTGGGTGACAAGTCAAATCAACATCTGTTGCAAAAATAAAATGGAATTTCTTTTGTTTATTTTAATATTCTCCTTCGCACTTAGATCTGCCCTCCATTTAGCCCCTAAAATATTTCATAAGACCTACCATATTTTTCGGACTATAAAACGCACCGGAATATAAAATGCACCAAGATTTTGAAGAGGTAAACAAACAAAAAAAAGTTTTTGCCCTCCCTGGCCCCCAGGAGCACTCTGCAGGCCTCCCAAACCCTCTGTGCATCCTGTTTTTGCAAAAAACGGGGTGTGTAGAGAGTTCGGGAGGTCTGCAGAATGCTTCTGGGGGCTGGGGAGGGCAAAAACACCCCAGTTTCTGCAAAAAATGGGCCCGTTTTTCCCTACCCAGCCCCCAGGATCACTCTATAGGCCTCCCAAACTCTCTGCATGCCCCATTTTTGTGAAAAACAGGCCCATTTTTGCAAACAATTGGCCCGTTTTCACCTCCCAAACGCCCCACGCATCTTGTTTTTGCCCTCCCCAGCTCTCAGGATCACTCTACAGGCCTCCCAAACCCTCTGCGCACCTCATTTTTAGAAAAATGTGCCCATTTTTCGCAAAAAAAGGGATGTGCGGGGTGGGGGTTTTGGAGGCCAAAAATGACTGTATTCGGTGTATAAGATGCACCAATATTTCCACCCTCTTTTAGGAGAGAAAAAGTGTTTCTTATATTACGAAAAATATGGTACTTGTTATGCATGTATCCTATAGGATTGCTCACAACACAATTGTTATTTGCCCAATATCTTATAGATATAAGACAATAAATGTGTCAATTTCCCACTAATGAAATTGTATGACAATATATAGGCTGATGGGGTGTGGAACTGAGCAGTTAAGACACTGGGCTTCCTGACTGGTAGGTGGACAGTTTGAGACCTAAGTACTGCCTGATGCAGTGAGGTCCTGTTACTTGCTCCAGCTCCTGCCAACCTAGCAGTTCCAAAGCACACAGACATAAGTAGATAAATAGACACCATTTCAGTGGGAAGGTAATAGCATTCTGTGTGCTTTTGGCATTTAATAATGCTGGCCATATGACTATGGAAGCATCTTTGGACAAAGTTGGCTCTTCAGCTATGAAAAAGAGCTCTCTCTCTCTCTCTCTCTCTCTCTCTCTGTGTGTGTGTGTGTGTGTGTGTGTGTGTGTGTGTGTGTGTTTGTGCATGCGCACACCAGTGGTGGGTTCCTACAGGTGCGGTCCACTCTGTAGCACTGGTAGTGGCCCACTGGTGACATCACAGTACCGGTGCGGTCGGTTGCCGGTCCCTGGCCGCCGCCATTTAAAAAAAAAATTTAATTTTTTTTTAAATTTTTCTTTTGTGCATGCCCAGAAGCCGAGCTTTCGGCACTGCGCATGCGCTGCCTTCCTACCCCAAAGTGAGTCCAAGCAGGGGAGGATGGCTGAGGGAGCGTGTGAGACACTGAAAGAACGGGCGGCAGGAGCTATCTCCATTCCCCTCCCTTCAGCAGTTCGAGAAGCCACGAACGTGCGGTGATGATCCTAGGCATTTTCGCACTTTCGAGGCTTCTCGAGCTGCTGAGGGTAGGGGGAATGGGCGGTCACATGGCTGGCAAGCCACGCCCACCCGGTCACATGGCTGGCAAGCCACACCCACAAAATAAGCCATGCCCACAGAGTGGTAGTAAAAAAATTAGGAACCCGCCCCTGGCACACACGGTCATGCACACACACACACACACACACACACACACAGAGCTCTCATCTACAAAAAACAAAAAAAGTGGTTGACTTTGACCCAGAGATATAGTTCACATATGGTTTTAAGTATACAGCATAGAGCGGAAGCTCTGTGCAGGCACTAACCTTCCCATAATTCTCCACTCCCAGACACCCCCACTCCCTTTCCCCACAATGAGACATACGTGAGTAACTGAGCATTGTCATTCCTTTTGCGTGGTAGCAAATCTGTTTCTCTCCATTCTGCAAATGAGTCCAAAGTGTCACTCGAGTTTGATTTCACATCAATATTATCTTTGTCAGACCAAATTTCTAGGCCAATGAGTGCTACATGAATATCCAAAGGTTTGTAAATCTGTCAAGTAGACATGGCAGCAATCAGAAACTCAAATACAAGTAAACCTTGAGCAAGCTTTCACGATTAAAAAGCAACTGACATTGGCTTCTGTGGGCAGGTTTAAAAAAATAGATCTAGGCATCAATAGAAGAGAAATCTCTGGAGCTCTGGACTCAATTGTGGTGCAAGGAAACCACCAAGCTCAGACAACACTAAGGACTCTATATATTGGGGAATAATAATAATATATTAAGCAGGAGAAATAAATAAAATGATAAAAAGTAGCAGGTGATTTGACTCACGGATTTTTCTGTTGTCTCACTGATTCTAACTGATGATCAACAGTGAAAATGTAAACAAGGCTAATAGGACACTACAATATGAGTGTATCTCCTCCTAGGTACCACAATCCAACTCAAATTGAATTCCTCTCTCCAGGTTTTTTCTCAGGGATCAGTTTCATAATCTATTGAGCTTGGAATAGGCTGACTCTGTTCATCTCTTTCTAATGTCCAAGTTCAGAACCATTAACCACAGCCCTCAATGAATCCAGCTATAGGTGTGGTTCTGATTAAATTCTTGCAACACTTTTGGATTTGCATCCTCCCAATACAGTGGCTGTATTCACATAAGAGGCTTATTAACCTAGTTACTGAATTAACCCATTTTCTGGGATGGCCTTATATGCTGGATCACCAGCTGGCCAAATGACCTAGTTTTGCCTAACTCAAAGCCACAAAAGTTAGCATTCTTACATAAGTAAATCTCCTAGCACTCTTTACCTGGTTAAGTGTGTTGTGTGAACACAGTGAAAATCTGGGATGGGGCTGAGAGAAGTTTAAATCCAACAAGTTAAATAATTATTGCCATGTCCTCTTACCTTATTTAAAATGTTGACAATTTCATATACTCTTGTTTTTATAGCAGTTAAATTACCGGTGTATTTTCTGAACTACAGAAAAGACAAAAAAGTTAAGATGAGATCATAATTATAGGAAGAAGGGAGTGAAGGAGGGAGACAAAGAACATATCAGTGAAAGGATCATTGAATTTGCTGATTCAGACAAAATTTTTTTATCCAAGTAGTTCAAATAATTCTTTTGTGCTGATTTTTAATCTACATTTGTGCCATTAATATATTAAGATTATTAATTTTTCAGCAGCATACATGGGCTATCCTCCTGGTTGGAGAAAATTTTGGTCAGCCTACTGAGATGCTTTCCTAAATTGGACCCCATATTTCCACATTTAGAGAAGTGTAAGATAAGCATTCTCCGCTACACCTCTTATTCTTCATGTGTTGTCAGCTTGGATATACAAACAGTGCAGGAATGTTTCAAAGAAACCCATAGAACTGTTTAACTAGTGTGCAATAAAAATAAATTTAGATGGAATCCAGGAAGAACAAATGTGCAAATTATAGTATATTAACAAATGTCTCTTAACTTTGTAAATATTGACAGGGTCCAATAACAAAAAATATTAAAGTTTATGACAAGGCACATGTTAAGAGAAATCCAGTTAGGATTTTTGTTAATGTCTTCAAAAATGCCCACATTAAAAAAGAAGAAACAAAATGCTGTACTCAATGCAGAAAGAAAATGGCTTTTTAAATTGTTTTACTTGTTTTTATATTTTTATGCTTTTATATCTGCAAATGTTGTTAAGCTGTCCAGAGTCATTCAGGAGTTGGGTGGCATACAAATGCAATTAAATAAATAAAATAAATAAAATGGAATGATATCCAGGATACTTACCATTACATTGTCCACAACTATGTAAAGCTCAATGTATTTTGGGGCCTGCAAGTATCTTCCTTGCTAAACAGAACAATAAACAAAAGGCTGTTTAGGCATGTTGCTCCCAGCAGCCAACAAGAATCTTGGTCATCATCAGATAATCAGAAAACTGCTTGTTACGATCCCTGGTCAAAATACTTGACCTTTCAGAAATATTGGTTCTTTGAAGAAGACAGTTATAGGGGGACAGATTGTTACAATTTTAGCACTTAGAACAGGGGTCCCCAATCCCTGGGCCACGGCCCACTACCAAGCCTTGGAAGTGGCGGGTTTAGTTTAGTTTAGTTTAGTTTAATTAAATTTATATACCGCCCTTCTCCAGGGGACTCAGGGCGGTGAACAGCCAAGTAAAAACACAATATAAACATTAAAATACATTTAAAAGAAAATATTCGATGTGGCCCTGATTTAATACAATTAAAATTTAGTAAAATCTTAAAATTTTAAAAACCCCAAAAACTTTTTCATGCCAGCCCAGCTTGATAAAAATAATACGTCTTGAGGGCACGGCGGAAGGTGGACAGGTCGTGAATGGTTCTTAAGTCTGGAGGGAGCTGATTCCAGAGGGTGGGTGAGCATTGGCATGAGCATGTGCATCTCCACTTGCATGGCCAGCGAGAAAGCATGGATGGGCATGCTCCATTTGCACAAGTGTGTGTGTGTGCCCACTGCTCACACAAATGGAGCTGGGTGCAGGCATAACCCTACTGCTCATGCGGAACCATCCCCTCTCCCCCCTGTCAGTCCGCAAAGCTGGAAAGGTTGGGGAACTCTGAGTTAGAGAATGTGCTGATACATTTTTGAGGAAAAGGTACATTGCACAATGGATTGTCAAGCAGAAACAAAAGTTGTCATCTTTAAAAAGAAATTTGTCACGACACGAATCACTTTCTTCGTATTAATATGGTGTGGCACTTGTTTCCACTTAATCTGTTTTTGGAATTTATGATGCCGACACTTAAAGATAAATTTATATAAGAATACCTAGTTCTGAACAGAATTTAATAGGAATAAAAAGCAAGCATGTGAAGAAATCGCTTCCTTTGACCTATTTTTCAGCCTGATGCTCCAATGACGTTCTCACTTTCCCTTCCCTTTCTCTAACAAAGGATCTCAACCAATCATATGAGAAACATGGAGATGCGGTCATGCTATGTAACCATTTCGACCTTCTAAATGGTCAAAGATTTATATCTTTCTTTTGATGTAATTTTAAAATGATTACTGAAGTATTGTTTCAGACTTCTCAGGCACAAGGAACAAGAACAACATGGTTAAGTGCTCAGAGTAGTTTCCTTATTGCTGCTCTCCTATAGACAGGAATCTTGCCAGACTAAAGTACACTCTGTGTAACCATTGGATACATCCTGTGAAAGTTTTAGGGAGGATCCCTTGAACTTCTGCAGTTCAAGGACTCATTGCTGATCTGCCTCTTATTTCCCTGGAAAAGAGCCCTTCCTTCCTGCATTCCACTGCTAGATTTCACCACTAGAATGCCCAAATTACTCAGGAAATATGCTAAGATCTGCATGTGTGAGGGTGTATTATTTGCTTCTTTTCCTAGGAAAGTGTATTCATGTTTTTTCCGCATACAGAACTACAAGGCCAAATTGCCAATTCTAGAATGTAATTTCTCTCCTTGCCCTCTGACAGCCACTTTCTTAACTCTGCTGCACAAGATTCTTTGAATAAAGTGACCATGACCTTTATTGAGACTAGAACATTTATGATAAAGGACCAATTAAGGACCAATTAAATATTATGTATATAACCACAACTTGCTGAGGATAAAGAATTTGGAAATGGCATCTCCTCCCTTATGAATTCTATCTAATCACCCCACAAAAATAATTTCTCTTTTACTTTACATTTTAGAAACAAGTAAATGAATCCCTGTTTTCTAACCATTATATATACCTGAGAGTTTAATATAAGACTTACTTCAGGAGTAACAACTAACTGAGGGCTCTTTTCAATGGGCTCATCTGATTCCCAAGTAGTATGGGTTACTCCGCAGGTTTTGGGGGTCTCATCCTCTTTTTCTAGACTTTCATATTTGTAGACTGCATGGGCTTCACTGTCGGAAAGCTTCAAGGGTTCAATAAAATATGTCTCCCCTTGATGCTTGAAATGTCCTCTGTAAAACAATGTAGAAAAGGGTGGTCAGAGATGGTGGTCAAAAGAAGGGAATATTGTTCCCAAATTGCGAACCCGTTCCGAGGGAGTTCATTTTTCTCCCTCAAGAACCAAGGAGGGACAATAGGAGGCAATATCCAGAGCCACTCAGTCTTGTCGGGGTTGAGCTTGAGCCTGTTTCTCCCCATCCAGATCCTGACATCGTCCAGGCATCGGCACATTACATCGACTGCCTCCCTGAATTGAGATGGGGTGGTGATGTACAGCTGGATGTCATCAGCGTACTGTTGAAAACTCACCCCGTGTCTACGGATGATCTCACCCAGTGGTTTCATGTAAATGTTAAACAGGATGGGCGAGAGGACCGAACCCTGAGGCACCCCACAGGTCAGGGGCCTAGCCCTCCTGCTAACACCAACTGCATCCTGTCAGCGAGATAAGAGGAGAACGGTGCCTCCCACTCCCAACTCACCGAGATGATGCAGAAGGATACCATGGTCGATGGTATCGAAAGCCACTGAGAGGTCAAGTAGCACCAGGATGGAAGAGTAACCCCCATCCCGGGCTCGCCAGAGATCATCATTATAGATCTATTTCAAGCTATTTAGCTCTCATCAGATAGCCATACCCTTACTGGGATTTGAACCTGGGCAGCCTGCTTGTAAGGCAGCAGCTTAACCTCTAGACCACAGGCTCTCTTCCCTTATCAGCTCTTCACCAGGAAAGGGTTATATATGTTTTTTCTGTTGAGTCATCCTGGTTTGCCCAAATATGGGAGGAAGCATCACAGCTTCCTTTAGCCTTTCGGCCCCTCCAGGGACCATCCAGGCAGTTTCTATAGCCGACACACTATTTTTCTCTATGTGTACCAGATTTTTGCTGATAATGAAATAGATAAATAGCTTGAAATAGATCTATTCTAGTGTCCCTTTATTTTCATTATCAGCAAAAATGTGCTACATATAGAGAAAATAGTTTGTCGTCTATAGTAACTGCCTGGATGGCCCCTAGAGGGGCCGAAAGGCAAAAAGGAAGCAGTATGATCCCTCCCTATTTGGGTATACCAGGGTAATTCGACAGGAAAAAAACATATAACCTTTCCCTGGTACAAGCTGATATAGAGGAGAGCCTGTGACTTAGAGGTTAAAGATACTGCCTTGCAGGCAGGCTGCCCAGGTTCAAATCCTAGTAAGGGTATGGCTAGCTGATGAGAGATACATCGCTTGAAATAGATCTATACTAGTCTCCCTTTATTTTCATTATCAGCAAAAATGTGCTACACTAGCTGGTTGGAGAAAGTGTGCAGAGTGACTCAAGAAAGTGTTTCTGGGTAGAACTGAAAAGTCTGCTATATACAAAGGAGATATGGACTTGGAAGCTCCTTTAGACAGACCTGATTTTAGCTCCCTAGTGTCTCTACTGGCTGGCAGCAGCTCTTCTTGGTATTCATCCAAAGTCTTTCTTAATTCTGCAGAAGTCTTGGATCAAACCCAACTAATTTGCATGAAAAACTGATGTCCTCCATTTTAACTATGGCAACTTCAAGAGCAGTATTTTATTCTTAATAAAATCAATAAAAGATAAGAGACTATCTTACTTCAAACCATTGCATGCACTGATGACTGCAGTTGAGTCAGCATCATTCTGAATGTAACCATGATAATAGCAGTGATCCTGTATGGGGGAAAGAGGATTACACTGGTTAAAGCTTGTTTGTAGTGTGATTTGATGAGCAGAAGTGCAGTTCCAATGTATTCCACCACTTCAATGAAATAATGAGTAAGACAGAAACTAGTCAAGAATATTTTGATTGAGGAGGACAAAAAGTTTGCTTAGTATTGATTGTTCCAAAATGAACATAGGATAAACACAAGTCTCCATAAAAACAAATCACACTCCAGAGAGAGATACCGATTAATTGTTATTTTCTTGAGCCCACAAAATGAAAGTTTTAAGAAATATATACAGAGATATAATTTCTAGCATCATCTGGATCTAGGATCCATGTAGACATTAAAGTCAGGAGATTTCTGTTACACACTAAGTAGGAGCAATTTGTATGAACTTTGAAGATGCTAAGCCAGAATTAGATAATTTTTGGACACAGAGGATGCACTTTTAGATCAATTTGGGGAGAAGGGGCCAAGGACTTCATGAAGCATGTTAGTGCTGTGATATTTTTGGAGCTGGTGAGGCCATGTTCTGGGCCCTTTTAATGTGAGAGATATCAAATGAATTTCTGTATAGGAGCAAAGTGAATTTCTCTCACTTTTAGTATTACAAACAAATGATTTTGCATTAATCACAGTAATCTGGTTTAAAAATGAAAAGGTAGCTCTTATAAACCTGATGTTCTCATAATAAATGTATTTGTGAAACTCACTCCCCCAAATGTTTGCTTCTAATCAGTAGGAAAGAACTGGTTGATTGAAATCTTGTCCTACTTATTCAATGAATAAAACAAACCGGGTTTAACAATCCATACATCCTTATGAATATTTCAGTATAAGATACTTTATACATATGCAGTCCTTCTTGTTTGAGTAGCCTAGTCTGGTATGTACATATTTGGAATATTGTGCTCAAATATTCCTCTCAATTTGTTTCCTAAAAGTAAGACACTCTGGATATTACCTGAACCGGAGGGCTGGTTGTAATTTCTCTGCCATCAGGGGAATAATGAGTTTCACTGTAATCTTCTGAAAAAAGTCCTCTGGAAAGAATGAAAGAAGAGAATATCTATGTCAGGAATTAAGTAGGACAGAGATAATTTTATAATAAGTCTACAACTACTGTATTTTAAGCCTATATTGTTTGGTATCAAAGGAAAGGAGCAGGTATTTCAACCTCATGAGGATGCCTATTTAAGAGGAGTGCTGAGCATACTAGATTCACCCGAGGAAAGAGATTTGCACCAAGGAAGCTGTGCAATTTTCTTTTAGTGGAGTTAGTGGTTTATTTACATATGAGAAATCCAACCTAGAAAAGAGAAATTTCCTGACAATGAGAACAATTAATTGGTAGAATGGTTTGCCTTCAGAAGTTGTGGGTGTTCCGTCACTAGAGGTGTTCAAGGAATGATTGGACCGCTGTGGGATGGTATAGTCTTGAGCAGGGGGTTGGACTAAAAGACCTTCAAGGTCCCTTCCAACTATGTTATTCTTTTCTGCTGAAAAATAATTTCATTCCATTTTTGTTCCCTGTAGTGAAACAAAGCTGCCAATTTTTCTTAAGGCCTGGCTAGATGAGTTTGTGAAAGACCAAAAACTTGTTTCAATGGTTAGTTATTATTCAAATGTAAGCCAGGTGGCTTATAATAAAGATAAATAATATCTTTATTAATATCTTGATTTACAGTTCAAATGGAACACCACCAAGAAGACTCAAATGGTATTCCTAAAAAAAATATGTGTAGTGAAATCTGGGCTTATTTAGGTCATGTCCTCATTCTCAGTTCAGGGGTAAAACATAATTAACATGTTCACCAGCTGTTATCTTTTTCTCCTAGTGTAAAATTTAATTTACTTCTAGTTTCCCAAACAAAGCAATACAATTATTATTTCTCTTGGATTATGTCGGAGAATATACATTTTCCATATTGTCTTAGTAAAGTTAAGAGAACTTCTGAGTTAACATACTTATTTCTTTCTAGGTGAAGGACCACTGGCTCTCCATTCACTTTAAATTCATATTGCATTGTATCTTCATACTTGGTCTGAAATGCAAAGAGTTCAGGGTTTGTTTGTTTTTTAAACAAAAGAGGCAAATAAAATGTCTACCCGCTTAACAACTCTATACCTGTGTCAAATGGAGAGCTATAGTCATATTATTTATTAGATTTAGAGTATTTCATCTGGTGATTGAAGGGCGCTATAAAATCTGAAATTAAATTAAACTTTCCTACATAAGTTCGAGATCTCATTCTCCGACTGAGCTTCTTGGTGAATGAAGTTGGGCTGGGACAGAGAGGCTGACTTGAAAGTCATCCAGTGATGGTCTTGAATCTGGTTCTTCATCCTAACCTTGAGCTATAACCACTACACCATCTTCACCTAGAAACACAACTTCCCCTTCTCTTCAGAATAGATAGATAAGATTTAATGGAACTTCCAGGTGTGTGTGTGTGTGTGTGTGTGTGTGTGTGTGAGAGAGAGAGAGAGAGGGGGGGGGAGGGAGGGAGGGAGGGAGGGAGGGAGAGAGAGAGAGAGAGAGAGAGAGAGAGAGAGAGAGAGAGAGAGAGAGAGAGAGAGAGAGAGAGAGAGAGAGAGAGAGGATTTCAGTCCTGTATCTGTTGCAGCTATGAAATGATTCAAGACTAATTCCCACCTTGATCCCTCTTCCTTATATGGCGGGCATTTCCCAACACTTTATTTGTTATAGTAACCAATTAATATTAGGAAATTCTGTTCTAAGTTGCAAGGAGTCTCCTCACTTTTGTTTGAATTGGGTGGCTATATACATTTGTTAAATGAATGAATGTGAGTGAGTGAGGGATGGATGGAGAGAGGGAGTGAATGAATGAAGCACATAAATTGCAATGCAAAAATCCAGATAATCATTATATGGCAGCAAAGAAAAACCAAAAATTCTGTTGGCTGGCAAGAAGTAATTTGCTGAGATCTTTTTCTTACCTCTGGCTCAGCATTCTGAACTCCTCCTTTGGGCAATGCAGGCACTTTTTGTGGATACACTACTTCATAATCATTAACATTCCCGGATTCCAGGATTATAGAGCTCCCTTTGTAAAGGGGAAAAAAGAAGAAGAAAGGTTCTGAACTGTTTTTCTGTTATCAGTGAAGAATGGAATCTTTTTCTAGTGGAACACAGCACAGATTTTCTCTGGGTATGCAATTTACTGAATGATGTTTGAGAACTGGGAGACTATCTAGAGACATTGTTCAGGCAACTGGAAAAGAAAGATTTTGGAGCTTAAATAATCAGAAAAATAAATAAATCAATCTTAATGAATGTGCAAGTTTGTTCACTAAGTGATAAAGGTAACATGAGAACCTGTAAATCACAATAGTCTGATTCACATAATTCAGTAAACCATACTACATTATGGGTTAGCATATTCATTTGTCAAAAAGCTAGGCAAACTTAGCTTCTTATGCAAATGCAGCTTATTAGGAATTCCTTCCAGTTGAACTGCTATTTCACTGCCATCTTAATGGTTTGGTTGCCTTTGCTTTCTTTCACTTTCAAAAGGAGTCCATAGCATCATAATTATCACTTGGGGACCTAACATGTACATAATCGAATTTAGTGATTTCAGAATTAGACCAAAGTTGAAGAATTTAGGGTTGATTACTATGTACACATTCAATGGTCACCTGCTATTTGTTCCTTACCATACTTTGTAAATGTGGTAGTCCAACATACAGTATTCCTGGGTGTATGATCACAACTGAAACCAACATTTGTTAACAGATTAATGGACCCTACCCCAAAAAATGAATTTCAATGTGGAGAAAAGCAAAATTTTACATTAAAACCTAGGAAGAATGGCTGCAGGATTTAGGTTTGGCTAGTCTGAAGAAAAGAAGAATTAGGGGTGACATGATAGCAGTATTCTAGTACTTGAGAGGCTGCCACAAAGATGAGGGGGTCAACTTATTCCCCAAAGCACAAGAGGGCAGGACAAGAAAGAACGGTTGGAAAGTAATCAAAGAAAGAAACAACCTGGTATTAAAGAGAAACTTCCTAACAGTGAGGACAATTAACCAGTGGAACAGCTTGCTTCCAGAAATTGTACTCCAGTACTGGATATTTTTAAGAGGGAGAAGGAGAGAGAAAGAGAGAAGGGGGGAGGGAGGATGGGGAGGGAGAGGGAGACTCAGTTCTAAGCATAACTAGCATTTGGCCTTGGAAAATATGTCTTCTGAGATTGATGGGCATCTTCCAAAGGAAGCCCCAGGCAGAAGAATACGTCTTCCTCATACCTATCTATGTCCCTATCTCTATTTGTACCTGATGCTGCCAGAAAGATGGGAGGGGTTCAACTCCACCTACTAGCAAGTAAGGTTTCTATTCCTCTCTTGCTTACAGCACAGAAAAAGCAGCAATTTCCCTTCCATTTCCCTTTCTTCTTTACTATATTGTTCTTCATAAATTATTATTCTAATTTTGAAAGTTACCCTCCTGGTAAGGACATCTCCATCATTCCTTGCTTTTTAAAGAAAAACCACAAGGGTATCCCAGTGATCTTCTGACCCTTACTTTTGTTTGAGCAACCATCTGAATCAATTATTATGATTTGTAATGGTATGTGGGAATGACTTGGGAGACAGGAGGAAGAGCCACAGACTAGTCAACTGGCATATAAAAGAGCCCACAGAAGGAATGAGAACATGCGAAGCATTTCAGAAGGGACCCTCCCTAGTTTTCTGCTGAGTAAAAGGAAAGGAGGGAAGAAATAATTTAAGATAATTTAAAATCTTGCATTGAGAAAAGTTAGTATCATATTACCTTAAGTACAATTTGAATACTCTTTCTAACAACAATAGCACCAGCTTTTGTTTGGCTGAATATTATGCTAGCTTAATTACAGGCTGTCTAATTAACCAATTGAAAGAAAAGTAAAACTGAAAACGTTTTATTTTTCTTTAACATTTTGCTTCCTGGAATTTTCTTGTCACAAACTCTGCCTCTCTATCCTCTTCAGTCTTCTAATCCCTTTTTTACTCACATTATTGGAAAACCTTTTCTCCATGATGGTTAAGCAAAACACTATCTATGTAACTTTAGAACAAATGTGATCTTTGAGAGCAAGCACTCTTTTGCTAAGTCTGTAGAAAGTGAAGTGTAGCAAATTTTGGTTAAGCATCAAAAGAAAAACCATAGTAATCTCTTGGGTGCCGTAGACTTTTAGCAGTAAGAATCTGAATATGGAAACCAAAGAGAGCATCTTACCTTGATATGGAAAAACCGCTAAGCATATAGTTACCAAGAGAGCTTGGATCATTTTGGAGCCTGGATTGGACTGGCGGACAGGGAATCTCTTTCTGCTTCCAAGCCAACCTGAGCTCTTCTCCTGTTGACTGTGAGAAGCAAGTAATGAGTCCTTCAACTTCATTCATGCCCTTATATGCGAAGGTGTTTGCTAAAGGATTTGCCCAAATTCTAAGTTGTAACAATATTATTGGAGGGCAGTTTTCCAACTGGCTTAGTGCTTGTCACTCCAACAATGACATCTGGAAAGCTTCTTTGAAGGCATCCCTCAAAGCCAAAGCCAAAAGGAGAGGATTAAATGCTCACAAACATTGCCTTCCTTGGCTCACGTGTTAATACAACTAAATTTGGGGCCTCTTGGAGATGGGGTCTTAAATGCCAAGAGTTGGTTTTTATAGTATCTTGTGAGTAAGAGGCACTTTTTGAGCAATCTAGCATCTTTTCAATATTGCTAGCATTTAGTGCTGGTTGCTAATCAGGAAGCTCAATGACCTGACTTGTAGTCTTTGAAAAATGATCTTATTGTGAGAAAGACTGAATCCATGGCAATGCATTTACCTACATAAAAGTAGCCTCAAGCGACATATTTTACTGAATTAATCTTTATTTGAGGGGAGGATAAATGATAAATCAGTATTACAATATATGCATACTTCTGCAAATATATACCTGCTTTTAATGCTTTTCTTATCTCAGTTTGATGCTGAATCTGATCTAAAATTTCTAAATTCTTCTGTCATAATAGAAAAAAAGGAGGAAAAGCTTTCCCTTTCAGTCATCTTAAAAATGAGTTACACAATGAGCTTTCTTGAAGTGAGAACTTGGTTCTGTTTTAGAATGATCAAAGAGTGAAGAGATTATAAAATGCAGAATCCCAGGATTGAGGTCATTCCTCATAGCTGCTACTCAACTGAACAACCTCACTCTTCCCATTAATTTGTCTCTCTGTATCTCTAGATTTTGCTTCTGAAGAAGAGATCATCACTCACATGTCAGTAGACAAGGAAACCTCTCGATCATCACATTCTTTTTCCCTATGATAATTTTATTTATTTCCAGGTGATTCAGATTAATTTTGTCTAAATTATTATTGTCTGATCTCTGTTTTCCTTTCTCTGAATGTGTCTGCATTTGTTTTATTACTTATAAAATATGCTGTATTTTGACTGAACATTTATTGATTAAAATAGTTTTATCAAATGTTTATTTGCTAGAACTAGAATTTGTCTTTTTCCTTTTTATGAATTGATCAATGACTATAAGAAAGTTTCTTGACTGACTGATAATTAACCACTTCATTACCCAATTTTCTGAGTAAATTATTTTAGTTGTTCATCAAAACAACATGTGAAAAATAATTTCTAACACTTATATCTAACACACTCCCTAAATTTATATAAAATTGTTTTCAATTTCTTCTTTAACTAGTTTTTAGGTTTTTTACTCCATCTCTTCTTCCACATTCTGGGTTCATTCTCCCTAATTTGGTAAAATCACCATTTATTCTTTCTTTTTACCTCCATTATGAAAAGAAATTTTATAGAGAACTTTTGCTCAGGAATTCACTAGCTTAGTAAAAAAAAATCTATCTGCATTTTATTCAAGTGGGTGAATATATATATGTATTATATGCATATAATATTATATGCAAGTGGGTGAATGTATATATGTATTATATGCATAAGGATTTTTCTTTCAGAATCTTTTGCCTTTTCTTTACCAATAGCCTCTTAGACTTCCAGATATTGCTAATCAACTGGGCATCTACCAGCAGCCCTAAGCAGTGTAGCCAATATATCTAGATTTTAATTTTTTCAGCATCTGGAAGTCTTAGGGTTACCATCCCTTCTACAAAATCCATAGGGATTTATAGCCAAATTTGCAGTTTCAAAAACCCTTCAGCCCTCTTTGCTGATGTAACAGTTCTTGTCTAGGTCAAAGTCTTCTCTTGGACTCCTATATTGTATCATGCATGCCATTCTTTAGAACAAGAACCTCTGGTACATCTGTTTGTTCGTTTCAATTATATTAGGAGGTGAACCTCTTGAGATTCTTTTATTAGAGGTAGCAATCATAAATTCTTTTGTGCATTGAACACAACAAATGCTCTTGGTTGTTTGGTTACTTAAACATGGCTATCCTGAATCCAATCCAACATCTTAACCTGTATCACACTGGCCCTTGAAAAAGATACCAAAGAAAAATAAATGTTAAAATTTAATTGGAAAGTCTAGGATAGACCTTGGTAGATTCAAAGCATGCTTCAATCATTCTTCCTTTTTGCAACTTAATCTTTAAAAAAAAAAGGTTAGGCAGGGAACCTCAGGGAAGTATTTTCTCCCGGAAGTTAGTATCCGTTTCACCCCACTCATCAGTTGAAGGAAAGTTCTTTACAAGGCAAGGAAAACTGAAAATATTTGTGTGGGCATAGACTTTGGAGGCTGAAAGCCCTTCTGAGTCACAACACCAATAGAAAAGAAAAGACAACAAAGTTTCATTTGTCATTTGTGAGCTGTCAGTAAGAAGTTCTCATCTGGACAAGAGGATGATGTTTACTATACTTGAGAAGAAATGGTTCTTTGCCAAACCACATAACTGGCAGCAGCCATTTCAAACACACTTCTAGTATTGTTGCACTAGGATTAATGTCTTAATTTTCTTGGAAAGTAGGCATTAAAGAAAGAAGGGCCAGATTAAAGTCTTTGGGACCATGACCAGTTCCTGAATATCAGCACTATCCACAATGTGCAGTTCCCATAATATAATTATAGACCTATTATCAAGTGCAAATAACGAAGAACAATCCTAGAATGTAGAATGATAGGGTTGGAAGAAACCTTCTAGTCCAAGCTCTGTCTATGGCAGGAGACCCTATACCAGTGATGGCGAACCTATGGCACGCGTGCCACAGGTGGCACGCGGAGCCATATCTGCCGGCACGCGAGCCATTGCCCTAGCTCAACTCCGGCCAGCTGATTTTTGGCTCGTGTGGAGTCTCTATGAGGTCATTTTAGGTTTCCAGACGGCCTCTGGGGGGTGTGTTTTCACCCTCCCCAGGCTCCAGGGAAGCCTCTGGAGCCTGGGGAGGGCGAAAAACGGGCCTACCAGGCCCACCGGAAGTCGGGAAATCGCCATTTCCGGCCTCCTGAGGACCTCTGTGGGGGCGGGAGAGGCCGTTTTCGCCCTCCCCAGGCAATGAATTATGGGTGTGGGCACTCACACGTGTGTGACAGCGCTCGCGCGCTTTCGGCACCCAAGGGAAAAAAGGTTCGCCATCACTGCCCTATACCATTAGAGACAAATGGCTGTCCAATCTCTTGAAAACCTCCGGTGATGGAGCTCCCACAACTTCCAGAGACAAATTGTTCCATTGATTAATTGTTCTCACTGTCAGAAAATTTCTCCTTAATTCTAGGTTGAATCTCTTTTTAATGACCTTCCACTTGTTACTTCTTATCCAGCCTTCAGCTGCTTGGATGAATAAATTGACCCCCTCTTCTCTGTGACAGACCGTCAACTACTGGAAGATTGTATCATATCACCTGGTTCTTCTCTTTGTTAGACAGGGCATATTGTGTTCCTCTTCTTTCATCATGTGGTTTAGCCTCCAGACCCGTTATCATCATTATTACTCTCATCTCATCTCATCAGTTTTTTTGTATCATGATGACCAGAATTAGATGTAATATTTCAAGGGTGCTTTCACCAGTGCAACATAAACCAGCATAATAATTTCTTAAAATTACCCCTCTGTTTATGCAACCTAGGAGTATATTAGCCTTTTTGGCAGTTGCAGTACACTGCTGGCTCATACTTAAGTAGTGGTTCTATTGGTATATCTAGATTTCACTCACAGTTGCTACTGTTGAGCGAGATATCACCTATATCTGTGCATTTTGTTTTTCTTGCCTATGTGTAAAACCTTACTTTTCTGACCACTGAATTACATTTTGTTAGATAAGGCCCAGTGTTCAAGTCTGTCATGGTCTTTCTGAATCTTGAGCTTATCTTCTAAAGTGTTGGCTGTTCCCCTGGGGAACAGCTTGAGGTCGCCTGTAAATTGGATGAGTTCCCCTTCTATTCATTCATCTAAATCACTTTTAAAGATATTGAAGAATACTGGGCCTAAGTCAGAATTTGGGGTACCCCATTGCATACCTCCTGCCATATAGATGTAGTTCCATTGAGAACTACCTGCTGAGTGTGGTTGGTCAGTCAGTTGCAAATCCATCTGGTGGTGGTTGTACTGATTATCCCACATTGTTCAATCTTTATAAGAGGTAGGCTGTAGTTTACTTTGTCAAATGCCATTTTATTTATTTGGCTTTCTTATATGCCGCCCAACTCCCGAAGGACTCAGGGCGCCATGCTGAAGTCTAGCAAAACCATGTCCACAGTCTTTCCCTTATCCACTGATTTAGTCACTTTGTCAAAGAAAAAAAATAAGTTTTTTTGACAAACCCATGGTGGCTTCTATTAATTGTGGAATAGAGGGTTAACTATACAGGACTTAATTCTTACTAACAGAGATGGAATGATGGGGGGGGGATTGAAGTTGCAGGAACTTTGGCAGAGAGTGACCCTGTCATGTTGGAATTCAGCACAATGCAGGCACAATTAATTAAACAAAGTCATTGAATTCAAAGCACAGAAGGTTTACTATTGCCACTGTATACACAAGCTGGACTTGGGTCTCTTGTGGCAATGCAATAATTCCAAACTGATGTCACATTTAATTCCATCCTCCAGCTTTGTCTTTTCTTCTCCTACATCTATGAGATTTATGGCCAAATGTTTTGTTCTTGATTTTTGGTTGATGCTTAGATTTTCTCCCCTGCCTTTATTATTTTTTTATAAATAAGTCAAGGTGGTGAACATTCCTAATATTCTTTCATTGTCCTATTTTCATTGTCCTATTTTCCCCAACAACATTGTTGGGGAACCTTATGAGTTCTGTTGGGCTCAGAGAGAAGCCCAAAGTTACAACACCTATATCCCAGACTTCAAAAAAGCCGACTTCAATAAACTCAGAGAAAACTTGGGGAAGTTCCCTTGGATGAAAGTACTAAAGGGTAAAACAACTCAAGAAGCCTGGGAGATCCTAAAAAACACGATCTTAAAAGCCCAGAACACCACAATACCGATGAGGAAGAAAAACAAGAAATCCAAAAGGAAACCAGCATGGCTAAACAAAGACCTCACCAATAAACTGAATGAAAAAAAAGATAAATACAAAAAATGGAAAGATGGGCACATAACCAAGGCAGAGTACCAACAGACAGCCAGAATCTGTAAAGAAAAAATCAGGACAGCAAAGGCCCAGAATGAACAAAGACTCGCAACAAAAGTCAAAGACAACAAAAAAAGCTTCTTCCAACACATAAACAACAAGAAAAAAATCAAAGAAACAGTTGGTCCACTAAGGAGAGAAGACGGCAAAGAAGTAACAGACAACACAGACAAAGCAGAGCTACTGAACACATTCTTCGCATCAGTCTTCACACAAAAGGAAACTGCAGCTCAACTACCCAGCAACACAAATATAAAAAACAGATTCGAAGCAAGACTCAACCTAAGCAAAAATACAGTAAGAGATCACCTATCTGAACTTAATGAATACAAAGCACCAGGACCTGATGGATTACACCCCAGAGTCCTAAAAGAACTAGCAGAAGTCATTTCGGAACCACTGCACCACATCTTCCACAAATCCTGGAACACAGGGGAACTCCCCGAGGACTGGAAAAGAGCTGATGTGGTCCCCATCTACAAAAAAGGTAAAAAACCAGACCCAGGAAACTACAGACCAATCAGCCTAACATCAATACCTGGGAAAATACTGGAAAAAATAATTAAAAACCAGATCTCACATCATCTAGAAACAAACCAAGTAATAACCAACAGCCAACACAGATTTGTTAAGAACAAGTCATGCCAAACCAACCTCATTTCATTTTTCAACACTGTGACCAAATTAGTAGACCAGCGAAATGCAGTAGACATCATATACCTGGACTTCAGCAAAGCATTTGACAAAGTAGACCACAACCTACTTCTTCATAAGCTAGAAAAAAGCGGGATAGACAGCTACACAACCAGATGGATTAACAACTGGCTGACCAACCGTACCCAACGAGTAGTCCTCAATGGCTCTAAGTCCACATGGAGAGAAGTAAGCAGTGGCGTACCACAAGGTTCCGTCCTAGGCCCAGTACTCTTTAATATCTTCATAAATGACCTAGATGAGGGAATAGCAGGAGAACTAACCAAATTTGCAGACGATACCAAGCTGGCGGGAGTAGCAAACACCCCAGAGGACAGACTCAAAATCCAGAGGGACCTTGACAGACTCGAACACTGGGCCCAAACAAATAAAATGAAATTTAACACGGAGAAAAGTAAAATTCTACACCTAGGTAAGAAGAATAAAAAATACACATACAAACTGGGTGAAACCACACTCAATAGCAGCGATTGTGAGAGGGATCTTGGAGTCTTGGTAGACAGCCAACTAAATATGAGCCAGCAGTGTGCAGCAGCAGCCAAAAAGGCCAACGCAGTCCTGAGCTGCATAAATAGAGGGATACAATCAAGGACCAGAGAGGTACTAGTACCACTCTATAAAGCCTTGGTCAGACCACACCTGGAGTACTGCATCCAATTTTGGTCACCACACTACAAAAAAGACATTGAAACCCTAGAGAAAGTGCAGAAGAGAGCAACCAGGATGATAAAGGGTCTGGAAAATAAAACATACGAAGAGCGGTTGCAGGAACTGAGCTTGGCCAGTCTGGCGAAGAGAAGGACCAGGGGTGACATGATAGCAGTGTTCCAATACTTGAGGGGCTGCCACAGAGAGGAGGGGGTCAGGCTGTTCTCTATGGCACCAGAAAGCCAAACAAGGAATAACGGATGGAAGCTGACCAAGGAGAGATTCAACCTGGAAGTGAGGAGAAACTTTCTGACGGTGAGAGCGATCAACCAGTGGAACAGCTTGCCAGCGGAGGTTGTGAGAGCCCCAACACTTGCGACCTTCAAGGGGAGACTGGACTGCCATCTGTCTCAAATGGTGTAGGAACTCCTGCTTGAGCAGGGGGTTGGACTAGATGACCTACAAGGTCCCTTCCAACTCTAATAATAAATCTAAATCTAAATCTAAACCCAATTGGCTTTCATGCCTAAGAGGGGCTCACAGTCTTCTGGTTTCTATACCAGCATCTTAACCACTACACCAAATTGGCTCTTTTTGATTCTGTAGAAAGTTAGCACGCACCCCTCTCCTAAAAGAATGAAATAATTTGAGAAATATTTAAAAAGGCAGAATATTATATTACATCATCTCAGAGAGTCCAGGTTTCAATCAAACTTAATTCAGACAACCTAAAACATTAGCTATGACCCAGGGTCGGGTTGCTAACTTACCTTGCTGCCGGAGCCATGCGCCACTAATTCTAATGTTGCATAAGCCACAGTATGACCCTTTACAGCTTTGGAAGATAAAATCAAAACAAACAGAGAAAACAAGGAAATAAAGAAACAGATCAGGGACGAAAATGGTTCCTTTCTACATTCTCCTTGGCATTCATTTCCTTTTAATCTCCTTTAATCTCATTTTCTCTGTTTCTTTAAATCACATGCTGGCAAGAGACAAGGCAAAACAACTGTGAAACAATCATTATACTTAACCTTTTGGCAGTCAATTATTATTATTATTATTATTATTATTAAGGCTATTCTTTAGGATGCCGACTTTGCTACTGTGAAACTATTGTATTATAGTGCTCCATTCAGCAATTCAGCAATTCATCCAGCAATTCAGCAATGATCACTGCTGATTTTAAGCAGTTATTGGTTATGAATACTGTGGGGTACTTTTTTCTTGCATACATTTCATTACCAAACTAGGTAATACCATCAGTACTAGAAGGGGATGGGATTTGCTCTCTATTTATATACAAGTAGTTTTCCCTATTGGTGTTGGTCTTCTTTATTATCCCTTTTACCAAATTAGGCTGTTTTTATGTAAGCTTTTTGTCTGAGTTAGAAGTTCCTTGATAGGGATATTGTTAACTTCTTGATTGTTGGTCTAGTGTTCATCTTAGTGTTGGTGTTTGTTCATCTGGTAGTTGATTGCCAGTGAAGAAATATTTGGGGCTTTTTCGGTTCCTTTTTGGCCTTTTGATTGTCCCTTTCAATTAATGGGTAAATGATTTTATCTTTGTGTACTTGATGATGGCTGATTTGTTTGAGCCCCAAGGTCTTTGTCTTCCTATAGAGGACAAAGGATAGTCAATTCCTGCCAGAGTTATGAACAGTTCTTGCAGTAGTGTTGGCTATTTTACAATGAATGTTTGATATTTGGCTAAACATTTGCAAATATTTTTATTCTATAGACTATTCTAATAATCTAATCTGATAGCTTTTGTGAATTTATTAGATTAAATATTATTTTGAGATGAAAGTTGGGATATAAATGAAATAGGTAAATCATAGCTAAATTCAATCATTATAAATATTGTATTAACAAGAAGCCTGCATTAAAATTTGCATGCATGTACATGAGTATCTAATACTTATATTATTATAATATAATAATATAATTAGTTATAATATAATATAACTAATATTTTCTGATGTACTTTTCATAGTATGCCTAGTTCAAAGAATCGCATTAAGAGATTTTGTATTAATGTTGCTCTAACTTTTTTTTCCTTTGTGTTAGGGACCTTTCCATGTGCATTTTATGAGTTGCAAATCGCCTGGTAGCCTTCTGAAAATGAAGGATTTCATCAGAGGTGCCCATTCTAAATTATTGAAAACCTGATAAATCCTCTAACCTATTTAGTTTTTTTAAACCATAAACAAGGTGAATAATTTAGGGAGATTATTTTGAAGCAGAGATCACCCAATAAAATTTTGTCCTAGAAATAAATCTCTTTTCTTTCTTTGTTTTGCTTTTTTACAAAACTTATCATTCAGCTTTGGAATTGGCTACTATGAGAGGTGGAGTTGGCTACCAGCTTGGCTGGTTTCACAGAATATAGAATCAGAGAGCTGGAAGGGACCCCCAGAGGTCTTCTAGTCCAATTCCCTGCTCAAGACAGGAGCCTTATACCATCCTAGTCAAATTTTCATTCCATTGATTAATTGTTCTCACTGTTAGAAAACTTCTCCTTACTTTTAGTTTGGATCTCTCTTTAATAAGTCAATGCCCTCTTCACTATGATATCCCCACAAGTACTTTAAGACACTTATCCTGTCCCCCTCAATCCTGCTCTTTGATATGCTAGACATACGTAGCTCCCTCAACCTTTTTTTCCCCCTTCAGAAAAGGGTTCGATCAATTCAAAGAAGTCATGGAAATAATCATGTAACCTTACAGTATCTGGCACTGTCCACATTTACGTTTACAAAACTTTCATATGACTTGTGATGGCATTTCATTGCCTTTCTGGAGAGGATCCTAATCCTTGAAAGACAAGTAGAAAACATTTAGCACAGTAAATCTCATCCATGCCAAGAACCTGTAATAATAAACATACACTTTGACATTTAGCTTTCTCATGGCAGGGATTAGAAAATAATAGGAAAACATATTTACCCTAATCACTTCTGCTAAGGAAACTTTTTAATGGAATGAAGAAGCTAAAGACCTTATTTATATTTTACTGCTGTCTTCAAGGCAGTATATACAAGGTGATGGCTTTTTTTCCCTGGCATTTGATGGCATCTTATAGTCTTATCTAATAGCCCAGCTCTTGATCAAAAAATAACAATCCTAAACTTTCCTGAATCACCAAAGCTTTTCTTAAGATTTTAGCATTCATAATTATGATTTCACAAGTTAGTGTTCTTCAGATAAATCTTCAAATTTCAACTTAAAAAAAATAGAAGTATGCACTTTGATTTTAATTGTGAGTTTATGGACACCTTCTCACCCTTGAAAGCAGCAAGCATCCTGCTGCCAACTATGGTCCATCTCCCACTTGGATTTTTGTAGTGTCTTCTACAGGGGGCTTCCCTTGAAGACTATTCAGAAGCTACCTTTGAAGAGTATTTGGAATCTACAAGTGGTCCATTTTTGTCGTGGACAGTTTTGGAGACTCCCTGGATAGAACCTGTAACACCTTCTTACAAGAGCTGCACTGATCTGTTACTGGATGCAATTAAGAATGTTAATTGTTATCTTTAAAGGCTTTCATGCCATGGATCTAGGACAGGGGTGCTAAACAGCGGTGGGTTGCTCCCTGTTCGGCCCATTCTGCAAACTGGTAGCGGTTTTGACGGGAGGCTCCGCCCACCCGCCCGGGACGCTTCTGCGCATTTGCAGAAGCGTTGCGCATGCTCGAAGGGTAGCAATGGGTTTTAGAACCCACTACTGGTGCGTGTGCCATCTCTGTGGGCACACACACTGTCGCCCCAACCCTAGGGTAGGTGTCAGCAAGCTGTGGGCTCTTTTTCTCTTCCAACTCTGTTAATCTGAATTCTGAATTCTGAATTCTTTTGTGCCACCCTGTTGGCTCCCTGTTGGGTGATCCCACGACTGGCTGGCCCTGCCCTTCACCCTCCCCTTCCAGTCACCCCAAAGGAGACTTTGAGGGCTGAATGCCAAGAGGCAGGGATTTCCTCTGCCTTCTGCGTTCCAACTCCACGCTGAAGTGAACCAAACAGGCCAGGATCTCCCTCCCCGCTAAGCGGTCCCTCCAAGCCCGCTTGCAAACTCTGCCAAGCGCGGCTCCAAACATTCGGCTCATGCGTCCTTCCCGGCCAGCCCCAGTGCCGCAGTGGCAGTGGGGAAGGTGCGTGGCCTGCCTGCTCCACTCTAGCCAGCCAGAGATGGGGCTCTGCACTGCTGCCTCCCAGCTAGAACACCACATTTGTTTTGCTTGCTGGTTGCCTCCGAGGAGGGAGCTGCACGCAGGCCAGCCAGGGCCCCGCCTTGCGGGGGGGGGGGGAGAGAGAGAAGGGGGGATGTTTTCTGACAGGATCCAGGCTGGAGTTGCCTTATTTTGCATGGATTTCTAACACTTGGCTTTGCCTGCCAGCCTCCACTTCCCCTCCACAGCCCAAGTGGTTGGATTCACATGACACGTGAAGCTGGGCAGGAGAGCATGGATAGATAGATAGATAGATAGATAGATAGATAGATAGATAGATAGATAGATAGATAGATGGATGGATGGATGGATGGATGGATGGATGGAGGGAGGGAGGGAGGGAGGGAGGGAGGGAGGGAGGGAGGGAGGGAGATGAGACAGAGAGAGACAGACAGAGAGAAAGAGAAAGAAACAGAGAGAGAGCTAGAGAGAGAGAGAGAGGGAGGGAGGGAGGGAGAGGGAGGGAAAGAGAGAGGGAGGGAAAGAGAGATGGAGAAAGAGAGTGAGACAGAGAGGAAGAGAGGAAGGGAAAGAGAGAGGGAGGGAGGGAAAGAGAGAGAGAGAGAAAGAGAGAATGGGAGGGAGGGAAAGAGAGAGAGGGAGGGAAAGAGAGAAATGATACTACATTTTTTTCTTTTTTATTGTTGCTAAACATAATGTTTCAAAAGCAGAAAAAAAGTGAAAGGGCATAAAAGTGCATTTATCATGTTTTTCATAGAACAATTAGCTGAATTCTGCCTTGTTTATCATTATTTTAGTTAGTAAAATCTTAGTATTCATGTTAAATTGCCGTTGAAGGAAGTTAGCACCTATCCCTCTCCTAGAAAAATGAAATATCCTAGGAAATATTAAAAAGGCAGAATATTATATAGAATATCCCTAGAGAAATGGAGAAACGTGTTTTTAGGCAGGAAACAGACTCACTCTTAGTAGCCCCCACCTTTGTCAATGTGCCATCAAGGAATGGCCCAGTTCACTCATTTCCCCCCCCCCCCACTTTGTTAATAGCCTGGACCAGTCTATTCTACATAACAAAGATCTATCTCCTTCAAACAGAGCCATATTAGGAATTGCCCAAAGCCCTTTCATTACACCACATGGGATCTGGGAAGATTGCATCAGCCAGCTCAAGCAACTCAAGACAGCCTACAGAGTTGCCCCTGCATGGCCCCATGGGAGTCTGACAGCCAATCAGAATGCATTACATACACAGGAACAGGGAACTAAGAAGTGGGGCCCAACAGAGGTCATAAAACCAAGGGACTCAGCATTTTTTTGGCCTTTTTCTCTTCACCCAACATCTGGAAGCATGTGACCCACCTTTTCTGTTTGGGAGCTCATGCCATGTGCTCCTGTCCACCATTAAACCTTCTTTCCAAGCAACTTCCATGAATCCAGTGTCTTTTTGTCACTTGGAACTGAACCCAGAAGGATATTCCTTCCAATACCATATTGGCACTTTGCGATAAATAAGTGGGTTTGGGGTTGCAGTTTGGGCACTCGGTCTCTAAAAGGTTCATCATCACTGGTCTAAAGCCTATTTCAATCTAGATATCTTGGCCAGCTGGGATTTGGGAAAGTTGCAGCTCTAGAAGGTTGCAATCTACCACATCCGAATCAGGTTGGGGAAAGTCAGTCTAGCTGCTATTGCAGAGTAAATATTTCTATTTGATTGTCACAGGGGATGATTAGTTGAGAAATACTCAAGTTTTTGGAGCCAAATATTGATTGATTTTTTTAATTAGGCAGAATTAAGGCAAATCAATGGGAAAGAACCAGATTCTGCACAAATTCAATTAATTAATTGCAGAAGGATCATCCCCCTTCTATCAAATTATAAAATGCAGCTTGTTGGAAATGCAGGTGGGAGAATCAAAGTGAAGTTCATTAGTGGCTACATCTGACCCTAGTAGAAGAGCGGTTGTGAAACTGAGCCAACAATTCAGGAAGAATTGGCTTTGTGAAATTGTTTCTCTGCCAAGCTCATTTAAAAAAAAACATTGCTTCCTTGGTGCATTTACTTAGTGGTAGTTCCTGTTGAGTTCAATAGGATTTACCTCTGACTAAAAACATGCCCAGAATCATCATCTACCCTAACCCTAACTCTATAAGGAACACCAACTATTGATATTTCTTCAGGAATACCTGAAGTCATTAAAACCTCTTCTACAATTCACTAGGCTTTGTCATTGTCATGTATGTACAGCTAGTTTATATTTTACAATTATTTCATGCCTCAGTGTCATCATTTTATAAGACAGACTCAGCAGTTTTATCTGATCCATTGCAGTTTGAAAACCTTCACAGCCACAGAAGATGAGTAGGAGAACAGCATAAATAAAGAAGAGGGTTTAGAAAAATATCTACATCAGCATGCTTATTCACACATACCCCCTTTTTGTGTAATTTTGATTCAAAGAAGCTTGAATCATCTTGGTGCTCATTAAAGACCACCAGAAGGTCTTAGTGCTATTGCTACAAGAAAGGGATCAAGGCTATGCCAAAATGGCTTTTACATATATGAAAATTGTCAGGGAGTTGTGCAGCAGGTGTCATATTAAATAAATATATTTTACATCTATGTATAAAGAAAACTAGAGAGGCCAACAGGAGCATCATGAGGTAAATCACAGAGCACACAAGGCGCAAAGTTGAAAAAGGCAGGGGGGGGGAAGGGAGACTCCCCCTCCTCCTTCACACCTTTTCTGCTTGGCAATATTTTCTTATCAGAGGTGAGATCTGTCCCCAGAATTCTGGCCTCCCGGAACAGTCTATAAACCTGGCTCTGCCCCTTGGCCTGGGTCCCCAACATGGGGAACACCTACGCAACCAGTCACAGTGCAGATTGGCCTTCAGAGGAAAAAGTTCTCCATCCACGCGGGAAATGAAAGGATTGCCAGTCAGCTGCCATTGAGAGGCCTGAAAACCTGGCTCTGGCAGCTGGCCTGAGGCCCCAGCTGGGGTTCACCATTCTGGAGGTGCCTGTTGGATTGACCCCATCTTTCCTCGTGTACGTAGCGTTCCCCTCCTCTGTTAACTACTTTGTTACACTTGTTATTTTTTCCCCTTTCTTATTTTAATATGTACTACCGTGTTTCCCTGTCTTATATTTTTTTGAACCCTGAAATAAGAACTTGGCCTTATTGCCATGCACTCAAAAGCCCGATTGGGCTTATTATCAGGGGATGTCTTATTTTGGGGAAAACAGGGTAGTTTTAATGTTTATAAGCTTCCCAGACTCATCTCTGGACAAGATGGGCAACTCATAAATAATAATGAAATAAAAATAAAATAAATAAGATAAAATAACAAAATAAATAATAAAATAAAATAAAATAAAATAGAATAAAATAAATAATAAAATAGAATAAAATAAAAATACAATGGTGAACACTCCAGAATCTAAGGTATATTATCAAAAACATTCATAGTTAGCCCGACATCTTTTTCACCTTAACATTTACCATGTTGTTAAGAATGTGGTTGATACACTCAAGGCAATCTGATTCAGGACTGGGAGAATCTGATCCCCCTCAGTTCCAAATTAGAAGACACACTTAGAGTTTTTACATCACTTTTTAAGATGAAAGGAGGACAAACACTAGGAAGAGATGGAATGTGTGCTTTTAAAAAGCATTTTGTTGCTAAATGTTGCAGGTGCTACGTAGCTTTAACTGACCAAATGAGTTACTCTTGCTGACTCATCTGGTCAAATGGGGCACCTATAGCTCCAGGATGTAAGCTGTTCCATCGGAGTGGTAAAATGGGATTTCACAGATGGCTGTGAAATCTGGAACTGCAGAAAAATAAAAACAGATATTTTTGAATCGAGTACTTGAGTACTAAGAACCAGGGCACAGGTGAGCAATTTTAGTACCTCTATTTGAGGAGCTTTTTCCACTACAGCACAGAAGTAGAAGTGGAGGAATGAGACTCTGGAAAACCAACTCCTCTAGTGTCTGAAATTATAAATCTCCCACTGTCTCCTTTGCAGCCTGAGAAACTAGGGAGGGTCCCTTCTGAGCCTCTTGCACCACCCACTTACTATGCAGCTGTGGGCCATGTTGTCTCTTATGTTACTGTTCCCTCGCTTTGCCCAGTCTTTTCCAAGGTCGTTCCCACACACCATTACTGTTTCTGATTGAAAGCACAATGTCAAACTCATGTGGTCTGTCTGGAAATGTATCTACCACTAATATCAGCTTGTCTCATTGAGAATTTTCAAGACCAAAGTTAGTACCATCTAATAAAAACTAGAAATGCCATCAACCCTTCCTATTCTCTTGGATCTTTTCCTGGGTGTCATCAGAACAAAGTGTGTGAAAGAAGATCTGGCACCAGTAACACAACTATCTTTACGTTGGCAAAATGCACATAACCAGTGAGCTTAATTTGGCTGTTATTGCTCCCAAAATCTTCTGGCCAAATATGATATGAAAAACTATCAAACATTGTTACCAATGCGTTAAAAATGTGTCTGACTCTAGGGGGTGGTGTTCACCTCTGATTGACAGCTGAAGAGCTTCTGTGGTCATGTGGCCAGCATGACTATATGCAGATAGAAGACAAATAAATAGCATGAGTTTAAGGATGCAGTTGAGACTCATGCACAGTAGATGTCAGGGTTGCTACACATACAAAGATCTTTTCTTAAAAAAAAAATCTATGTTTTAAATGATGTCTTTTAATGGAGTGTAACATATCAGCAGGATTTATTTTATTTTTATTTTATTTTATTTTATTTATTTGTCAAACATGTATAGTAGTAATTTGTATAAACATAAGTAAAAGTAATGATAAAAGAGGACAATAGGACAGTAGGACAGGGACGGTAGGCACAGTGGTGCGCTTATGCACGCAAATGGTTTAAATGTTTAAATGTTTACATGTTTACATGTTTAAACAAATGGTTTAAGAAATCTCAAAGAAATTCCAAACAATTAAGTTAATACTCAGATACTTGTAACCCATTTTATTTTATGCACAATTAACTTGCAAAAGACCACTTGGTAAATCAATAGTTGTAGCAGAATCTAAATCCAGATTGATTCTTCTATGTCCTCCTTTTCCAACTTCAGCATTGTCACAGATACATTCCTGTGCTGGAATGCAGTGAGGAAATGGTTTCCCAGAAGGGATGGGGTAAAATTCAGGGGAGTAAGAGGAAACTCTGCCTGGATATCATGTGAGAGAAAGACTGTGAAGACAGCTCCCCCACTCTGGATTGTTCACAGATGATATTGCAGATAGTTGAGATATGTAGACAAAACATACTTGAGTATGTTTCCACAACTCACAAAGTAATGGTGGAAGCTTGTTACACACTTATGGAATTCACGCTCTGACAGAACTACTGAAAATTGGGGAAGATTTGCTGCTAGAGAGGAGTTAGCTACTTCAGATGGCAAGCTTTGAATGCAGTTTGAAATTATATTTATTTAGCTAACTTTCTCACTTAATCTGGAGAACTATCATTTAGATTTTTCCACTGTACGTTAGTCATCCACCTTTCTTAATTTCTGGGCTTCATCCTGGAAACTTTGCAGTCAGACAGATAGTGTGGTACCCAGTTTAAGCCTATGAATAATGTGAGATTACATTTTAAAAAACTTTCTAAGGCTTTGCTTTCCTGAAAATATGATTGCCGCAAAATGCTTTTTTAGCAACAAAATGCTTTTTAAAAGCACACCTTCCATCTTTTCCTATTGTTTGTCTTCCTTTCATCTTAAAAAGTGATGTAAAAACTCCAAGTGTGTTTTATAATTTGGAACTGAGGGGGATCAAATTCTCCTAGTCCTGAATCAGATTGCCTTGAGTGTGTCAACCACATTCTGAACAACATGGTAAATTTTAAGGTGAAAAAGATGTCGGGCTACCATGAATGTAGGTTATTCATCCATCTTTCTTAATTTCTGGGCTTCATCTTGGAAACTTTGCAATCAGACAGATAGTGTGGTACCCACTTTAAGCCTATGAATAATGTGAGATTACATTAAAAAAAACCTTTCTAAGGCTTTGCTTTTCTGAAAATATGATTGCCACAGCAGTGGATTATTAGAAAAAATGAACTTTATTTATTGATTGGTTTTGGTGCCAGACTGTCTGAGGATTTTGTACTGGACTTGAGAATTATCTGTTCACTTACAGTGACAATTCACCCTACAGTATCAAATCCTACTTTGATTTCTTTGATTTCACCTTCGTTTTGCATGGTTAACTGTATTGGACTTAAAGGATGCCATCTTCTCTGTTCCCCTTCAAGTGGATAGTGAGAAGTTCTTTGCTTTTCAGACTCAGTGGTCTGACAGTGAACACGTACAGAAGCTCAGCTATATTGGACTATCTTACCCTAAGGATCTGAAAACAGCCCAACCATTTTTGGTGAAGCTCTTTGTCTCTGGCCTACTCAGATGGACCCCCTCCCCCAATCAGGAACAAATAGCTCTGTGTTGCAGTGTCTCTGGAGATTCTCAATCATCCAGGTCATGGTTGTCTCAGAGGTGCTTTTCAAAAGGCAACTGGACTTGAAGAACTGAAGAAGCATCTTGGATGAGAAGTGAAACATTTTCAAGGAAAAACCAAGAAAGTCCAATTGCCTTTTGAAAAGCACAATGTGTTCCAATATGTGAATGATTTATATTTAGGGGCTCTTTCTGAGCTAGAATGAGATAGGTGACTGTGAATAAGCTAAATCCAACTTCTTTAAAACCGGTAGATAATTCACCTGGAAGGTTTACCTCATGATAGCATGCAAATTCTTGATGCGGTTTACTTCAGGAAACCAGATTTGAAAGATGAGCCTTTACAAAATGTAGAATGATAATAGTTTATTGATTGAAGCAGCTACATCTTGGAAAGCCAGCGTAAAATTTGGGAAGAGGAAGCATTGCCTTTGAACACACCAGCTCAAAAGGCAGAACTTGTTGCATTAAATGTGCATTGCAATTGGCAAATGGTAAAATGGCCCATTTTTTTTCTTGACAGCAAATAAGCCTTTGATGTTGTACATGACCATGGAGCTCTGTGGCAGGGAAAAGGTTTGATTATAGCAAAAGATAACCAGATTAAATATGGAGAAGAAATGTTGCAAATTTTAGATGCCATCTGGAAGCTAAGAGTGATTTACTAGTAGGATAAAGACAGATGGGTCTCTTTGGACTTGAGGGAAGCCTTCTGGATGGAGGCTCTCCAAAATCAAAAATGAGAGAAGCCAGTGGTTGATCAGTAGGCTGTTTGCACGTCAACACAGTGCCCGTTGCTGCAGACCTGAAAGTCAAAGTTAGAGATTATCAATAGAGTAAGACAGCACCTTCCTACACAACTAAACTCATTCCTTAGAACTAACCCAAACTTCTTTCAGGTTCTACATTGTATAAAAAGACAGGGTGATTCCTGATCCTTTAAGATAAGCTTTTGGGATTGCTTCAGCACTTCTCAGTGGCTTCATTGAACTGGTGTCCTTTAGATCACAACCAGTTCTACCCCTGATATTCTCATCTCTCTTCTCTCTTCCACCTTCCCTATGGAGACACCAGAAGTGAAGGGAAAGGACTGTCTCTTGACAATCTGTCAAGCAAGTGCTGCAAGGGAGAAGCACAAAGCTCTGAGAAGGCCAGGCATTTTGTTCTTAGGAGAAAGAAACAGCCCTGGACATTCACTTCATTTGTTGTGGTGGTTGTTTGAAGGAAAAACAAAATAATAAGAAAACCAAAAGAAAGCTAGAGGGATACTTTTTCTTCTATGTAGAAGTGGAAAATCTAAACCAGCTTTCAGCAAGATCCATTGTGACATTTTTAGTGATCAATCTCTGGAATCAGAGCACACAGATTAGAGGTCATCTTTTACTAACCCTTCCATCTTCACATTTTGTTCCAGGTTCAACCATTCCAATATTTGGTGATTGTTTGTATTTGCATCTCATCGCGTTTCCCTCTATGCAGAATAACCTGCCACACTTTACATCCCTGAAAAGGAAACAGTGAATTCATTCTAATTAAACAGACTGGAGTAATGAGAGGCCTGCTCTTTTGCTTTTCTCTTGGGTGACTCACAAGATAATAAAAAGTTAGAAATTGCTAAAAACAATTATAATTAGAATAAAAGTTAAAAATTAAAAACGAAGATGATGGGCAGCCTGGGGGTGGGAATCGTCTCTTCCCGGTCAGCCATCTCCAACATATCAGGCCCATGTTGGGGACCCAGGCCAAGGGGCAGAGCCAGGTTTATAGACTGTTCCGTGAGGCCAGAATTCTGGGGACAGATCTCACCTCTGATAAGTAAATATTGCCAAGCAGAAAAGGCCTTTCTCCTGCACCTGGACAGCCAAAAGTCTTTGGTTGACAGAATCTGAAGCTTTAAAGATAATGACCGACGGCTTGAATTGGGCCCAGAAGCAAACTGGCAACCTGTGCAACTTGTGTAACACTGGTATCACATATGCCATGCCAGGGGCCTCCCGGACTGTCAGCGTCATTGCCTTCTGTACCAGTTGTAGCTTCCAAATGCTCTTCAAGGGTGGCCCTATGCAGTAGTCCAGCTGGGACCAGGGCATGAGTGACTGTGCTAACAATCTTGATCTTGGGTTAACCTTTATGTGTTTTTGTTTAATTAGAAATGGAGAACCAGAAGTTTGCTCAGCCTCAGTAGGAACAAGTTGCCCTGAAAAATAACTGATAAATCTCACAAGGTCTTTCAAGGTTTGGAACAAAACACAGTTCCTGTATCTCCAACTGGCTCACTGTGATTTCCCTGTTTTTAAGGGTGAAGATGGTTGACTCAGGATTCTTGCCTTAAGAACAAGTGATGCATCTGGTATCCACCTGGAAAACCCTTAAATCAGATTTAGGAGATTTTAGAGATTTTCCAGATTTCTAGCCTAAAATTCTCATAATCTCTGCTCAGTGGATGACAGGGGATGATGGGATTTGAAATCTAAAGATTAAGGCAACTGCACTAAAAATTGGAGAGGGAAATTGCTCTGAAAAATAGCTTTTATTCCATTTCAATCTAATAAAAATATTTATTTATTTATTTATTTATTAGTGACATTTATATACCGCCTCACAGTGCAAGCACTCTCTAAGCGGTTTACACCAGTAAGCAATATATATTTACATTGCCCCCAACAATCTGGGTCCTCATTTTACCTACCTCGGAAGGATGGAAGGCTGAGTCAACCTTGAGCCGGTGAGATTTGAACCGCTGACCTGTGGATCACAGTCAGCTAAAGTGGCTTGCAGTACCCCACTTTAACCGCTGCGCCACCTCGGCTCCTCATGAGAGTAAAGAGTAAATATGAGAGTAAAGAGGAATAATGATTGAAATAGGGATGTATAAAATAAGAAATTCTCTTGTTTTGACAAGAAACAATGGCACAGGGGTCTTTGTGTTTGTGTAAGAACCAAAAGCAGAATCTGGATTTATATCGAAAAGCTCCCTGGTTTACTGAGGAGCTCCTGGAGATGAAACGCCACAAGAGACGCCTAGAGCGACGCTGGAGGACTAGTAAATCCGAGTCTGATTGAACACTTCTAAGATCCTTTATTAGGACTTGTTTAGTGGCGATACAGGCGGCAAAATGTTTGCATTTTGCCACACTTATTGCATCTGCCGATTCTCGCCCAGCTGCTCTGTTCCCTCCTTAATACTGAGGGGATGGAGGAGCCCTTACAGGGCAGAGCTGAGGAATTTGTATAGTTTTTGGTGGATAAAGTCGCTCAGATCCGGACAGACCTAGACTCTGATTGGGCAATTCAAGCCGAGATGACAGGGGCAGCTCTTAGTCCCATTTTATGGGAGGAATTTGAACCTGCGACTCCTGAGGAAGTGGGCAAGGCTGTAGAAGCGATGAGTGCCTCCACTTGTTTGTTGGACCCGTGCCCCTCCTGGCTGGTTTCTTCCAGCAGGGAGGTGACACGAGGCTGGATTCAGGTGATAGTTAAAGCCTCCTTGAGGGAGGGTTTCTTGCCGCAGCCACTTAAGGTAGCGGTTGTGAGACCCCTCCTCAAGAAGCCTTCCCTGGATCCAACTGTGTTAAACAACTTTCGTCCTGTCTCCAACTTGCCCTTTTTGGGTAAGGTTGTAGAGAAAGTGGTGGCGTTCCAACTCCTGCGGCTGCTGGATGACACGGATTATCTAGATCCCTTTCAGTCAGGTTTCAGGCCTGGCTATAGCACAGAAACTGCCTTGGTCACGCTGTTGGATGATCTCTGGCAAGCCAAGATGGGGGATCTTCCTCTATCTTGGTGCTACTTGACCTCTCAGCTGCTTTTGATACCATTGACCATGGTATCCTTCTGCGCCGATTGAGGGAGTTGGGGGTGGGAGGCACTGTTCTGCAGTGGTTCTCCTCCTATCTCGCTGATCAGTTGCAGTCGGTGTTGACAGGAGGACAGAGGTCGACTCCTAAGCCCCTCGTGTGCGGGGTGCCTCAGGGCTTGGTCCTCTCTCCCCTACTATTTAACATCTACATGAAACCACTGGGTGAGATCATCCGCCGACATGAGGTGAGGTATCAGCAATATGCCGATGATACCTAGCTTTATATCACCCCCCCCCCCCCCATCAATTCAGTGAGGCAGCCGATGTGATGTGCCGGTGCCTGGATGATGTAAGGATCTGGATGGGAGTCAACTGGCTCAAATTAAACCTGGACAAGACCGAGTGGCTATGGATACTGCCTCCCAAGGACTCGGTCAACTGTCCCTCCTTGGTTCTGGGGGGAGAAAAATTAATCCCCTCAGAACGGGCTCGCAATTTGGGTGTCCTCCTAGATCCACAGCTTAAATTGGATCAACATCTGTCAGCTGTGGCTAGGGGGACCTTTGCACAGGTTCATCTTGTGCACCAATTGCGACCCTACTTGGATTGGGAGGCACTTCTTACAGTCACTCATGCCCTTATCACCTCACGGCTTGATTATTGCAACGCGCTCTACATGGGGCTACCCTTGAAGAGTATTCGGAGACTCCAGTTGGTACAAAATGCAGCTGCACGTGCTGTTGTGGGTGTTCCCAGATACACCCACACAACTGCCATCTTACGTGAGCTGCATTGGTTGCCCATTAGTCTCTGGATGCAATTTAAGGTGTTGGTGGTTACCTTTAAAGCCCTATATGGTTCAGGGCCACAGTATCTTCGGGACCGCCTGCTACCACATACCTCCCTGCGACCAGTTAGATCGCACAGGGCTGGCCTGCTCCTTGTTCCGTCAGCTAAACAATGTTGGCTGGTGGGCCCGCGGGCGAGGGCCTTCTCTGTGGTGGCCCCTACCCTCTGGAATCAACTCCCCCCTGAGTTCCGGACTACCCCCACCCTATTGGCCTTCAGAAAAGCCGTGAAGACCTGGCTCTTCCGGCAAGCCTGGGACCATTGATTGTCGATGTTGGCCCCTGAAAGGAAAGGATCGAATGATTGATTTGATTGATTATTTTATACACTGTTATATTGTATTTTAATTCTGTTTTTAAATGTTTTTATATTGATGTTATTTGTATTGTTGTTAGCCGCTCAGAGTCCCTGCGGAGTTGAGCGGCATATAAATACAAGTAATAAATAAATACATAAATACATAAATAAATAAATACACATCACTAAAAGATAATGTGGCTTATTGTTTAGTTTGGGTTCAACATGTGGTTGAATGGCAAATTTAGCCATTGTGATTTCTAAATCATGATTTATGGATAAATACAATTCATAAACTCATGAATCAGGGTTTATTCAGCAATATGCAGGGTAAACAAGCTGGGTGATGTCAGCCCAAAGGGAAAGGCTGATTATAGCATAGTCCTTGACTTATGACCACAAATGTGTGAAGAATTTCCATTTCTAAACAAGGCTGTTGGTAAATGAGCTGGACCCAATTTTATGATCTTTTTGTCATAGTTGTTAAGTGAATCACTACAATTGCTAAATAAATCACATGGTTGTTAAGCAAATCTGACTTCCCCCATTGTCTTTGATTTATTGGAAGCAGGCTGGAAGGTTGCAAATGATGATCATGTGATCTTGGGACACTGCAATCCTCATAAATATATATTGGTGGCCAAGCACCCAAATTTTGGTCACATGACTATAGGAATGCTTCAACAGTTGTAAGTGCAAGGGCCGGTTGTAAGTCACTTCTTGGAAGTCATTAAACAAATGGTTGAAAGTCAAGAACTATCTGTCCTTTCTGACACAATCTTTTAAAACAGTTTCCCAAGATGGAAAACAAAGAAAAATTAGCCATTCAGAAATTGACTCACATTTCTACTGTTTTAGTCAGATGACAGATTCATATTCCTGCAGATGTGGACCCTAAAATATTTGTTATTATCCTTATATCATCATCATAGAAGGAAATAATTTAGATTGCTTACTGTGGTGCACATGGAATGTTTACACCATTTTCCGTTCTGCAGTAGGTAAACCCATCCCCTTTCTGGTTATTTTCAAAACATCCATTTGGACCCACATTATAACCTGCAAGAGGGAGTGAGGAACCAAGACAAACACATGAGTGTATAACATGCCAGCAGGATGAAGAATGACTTAAGAGATCTCAGAGGATTAAAGAAACTATAATTAATATTTGCTTATTTGTAACCAATTATTTTGTAACCCATTATGTACCTAATCCTCCTTATGCCTGAATCATTCTCTATCTGATACAGTGCTACACTAAACTTGCTTATTGCATTCTATGGGCACAAAAGCTGAAGCCACTTTTATGCAACTGGCAGAAGACCATGCAGAAAATCAATGGCTGGAGGGGAATCTGAATGCAGCTTCATTCCTCTGTGTTCTCATTCTCCATTTTCCAACTTTAACACTATTGTAGAAACATTCCTGTGCTGGAATGCAGTGAGGAGGGGGATCCCCAGGTGGGAGGGGGTGCAGCCCAGATGAGTAAGAGGCAATTCTCACACACCCCATATTACATGTGAGAGAAAGAGGGTGAAGACAAACACATGAGTGTATAACATGCCAGCAGGATAAACAAAGGCTTAAGAGATCTCAGATGAGTTAAAAAAAAACTATAGTTAATATTTGCTTATTTGTAACCTATTATTTTGTAACCCATTATTTACCTAATCCTCATTATGCCTGAATCATTCTCTATCTGATACAGTGCTACACTAAACTTGTTTATTGCAGTCTAAATCAATGGCTGGAGGGGAATCTGAATGCAGCTTCATTCCTCTGTGTTCTCATTCTCCATTTTCCAACTTTAACACTATTGTAGAAACATTCCTGTGCGGAAAGCAGTGAGGAGGGGGATCCCCTAGTGCAGTGATGGCGAACCTATGGCACGCGTGCCACAGGTGGCACGTGGAGACGTATCTGCCGGCACGTGAGCCGTTGCCCTAGCTCAACTCCAGTGTGCATGTGCATGCCGGCCAGCTGATTTTCGGCTCGCACGGAAGCTCTGGGAGGGTGTTTTCGGCTTCCAGAGAGCCTCTGGGGGGGGCGGGGGAGGCCATTTTTGCCCTCCCCAGGCTCCAGGGAAGCCTCTGGAGCCTGGGGAGGGCGAAAAACGGGCCTACCAGGCCCACCAGCAGTTGGGAAATGGGCCATTTCCGGCCTCCAGACGGCCTCCAGGGGGGCGGGGGAGCCCGTTTTCGCCATCCCCAGGGATTGAATTATGGGTGTGGGCACTTGCACATGTGCGATAGCTTGCGCGCACGAGCTTTCGGCACCCGAGGAAAAAAAGGTTCGCCATCACTGCCCTAGTGGGAGGGGGTGCAGTCCAGATGAGTAAGAGGCAATTCTCACACACCCCATATTACATGTGAGAGAAAGAGGGTGAAGTCAGCTCCTCCCTTATAGTTTACAGATTGTATTGTAGATGCAGACAGTAGAGTCCTTAGTCCAGCAAGATTTTGTCTACAGGAGTGAAAGAAGAAAGAACTCAGCTTGGAAGAATCATCATGTTTCATTCTCGGTTTGAAGCCTGTCAATTCCTGGGCATAAGCCTTTTTGAATATGGCTGGATTACTTGCAAAAGATTGAGCTATTTCCATTCTTTGGAACCTTACATCATTTTATGCTACTTAACTGACCAAAATAAAGATTTCTTTGTTTGAACTGAGATTTCCATTTTCAAAGCAATGGAAATATTAGAACAAGCATCCATTTATTGTCTAAATCACATCCTCCATATATCCAATGGATGGATTGATTATGCAAGTGGAACAATGTTCTGATTTGCAATTTGGATTCCCAATCACCATCACATGCCATCTGACCCTTCATAAACTATTAAGACAAGGGGATAGAAGGGGAACTCATCAAAATTACAGACAATACCAAGCTGGTGGGTATAACCATCACTCCAGAAGACAGGCTTAAGATCCAGAAGGATCTCAAGAGACTTCAACACTCGACCTTATCTAACAAAATAAATACAATGGTGAAAAAAGTAAAAAAAAAGTTCTATATTTAGGCAAGAAAAACCAAATCACAGGTACAGAATAGGTGCTACCTGGCTCAATACTTTAACTGTAAGAGGGATCTTGGGATTCTAGTGGACAGCCACTTAAATATGCACCAGCAGTTGCTGTAACTGCCAAAAGTCCAACACTATATTAAGGCTATATTAACAGAGAGATAAAATCAAGATTATGTGAAGTGTTGGTACCACTTTATAATGCTTTGGCATGAAATTTCCTGACAGAACAAGTAATCAGTGGAATGGCTTGCCTTCAGAAGCTGTGGCTGCTCCAACACTGGAAGTTTTTAAAGAAGAGATTGGAAATGGGATACAGTTTCCTGCTTGATTAGGGGGTTGGGCTAGAAGACGTCCAAGGCTCCTTCCAACTCAGTTATTCTGTTAATTCTGACTCTTTTCATTAATGACCCTAATCCTGTATTTGGGTTTTCTACATGCAAAGCCTCACTGCACCACTGATCTATGGCCAAGATAAATCTCCCTGCTTAGTGAAAACTATCTATCTTATATGAAAAAGGGAACTTGTTTTTAGTTTCCTTTTTCAACATAAAACCATGCTGAAAATTTTGTGAATAGTCTGAAAGTCAGGAGTGATCAGTGACAAGAATCACACCCCCAACATCTGTTTCTTCAATTGTGCCAAATGTAAAGAACATTTCAATGCTGGGGTTTGAACATTCTTAGCACACAGTCCCATAATCAATTTAAATCATCTCTCATTGAAATTGGCTCAGATCTTTGTCCAATTTGGGAATGTATCCACAACCCACAACAGCATCCTTCCCCCAAAGTCAGTCTTTCCAGATTTCTTGTCTACAACTGCCCTCATCTTGGACCATTGGCCATGTTCTCTAGGAATAACTAGAGCTTTTAACCAAAAGATCTGGAGGGCTGGGCTCTAAAGCCTCCAAAGAAAGAACTTCATCTTGAAAAATTATTGCATCTGTACAAAACCCTCAGAAGTTGTAGGTGCTCCAACACTGGAGATTTTTAAAGAAGAGACGGGAAATGGTATAAGCTTTGGTATTGAGCAGGGAGTTGGACTAGAAGACCCCCAAGGCTCCTTCTCACTCTGTTATAGAACAGAAATGTAATAATGATTTACTATGAATACAAGGGAGAAAACATTTGATTAATGCAATGATTGTCTTAGTCTTTTATGACACTACTATTCTGAAATCCTAAGGTTGATTTACCTGGCCCATAGAAGGCAATACATTGGCTTGCCAAGGTGGGACATTTCCCATTGTAGCAGTAACCTTGGTTGTTTTCACATGGTTGTCCATTTCTATGGAAGAGATCTGTGGGACACTCAGCAGATTGGCCAGAGCAGCGTTCAGCCATGTCACAGTCATGCTTTGATGCCCTGCATTCTGCTTCTGCTCCCTTAAACTGTGGTTGAGAATGAAAAATACTTCCAGAGATGACTTTTTAGGGATCAAAGAGCCAAGTCATGATTCACAACACATTCCAAAACCTCCTCTTCATCTGTCTGGAGGATTACCAAGTGAAGCATCCATGCCCTGTTACAACTGTGTAGTGTTTAGAAGTCCTACTCTGTCTTATTTGTTATCTGAAAATGATCGTCAAGAAAAGCTCAATTCCTGAAACACAAGTTCTACATGTTGGCTGACCATAAAGTGAAAATCAATTGGGCTGTCATGAAAAAGCAGCAAAATGTTAATTGCTGTACTTCTCATGATAACTTTTTATTTCCTTACATGGGAAGAAGCATTCATAGAATTTTCTATTGTGCTGAAAAATGCCTTCTCTTGCTGTGAATCTAGGCTTGTGATGGAAATATGGAAAGAACAAAATGTTTTGGGCCCTTCTGCTCAAAAAGTTCATTGCAGAGTCAACTGGGATCACACATAGAAGGAATGAGGAACTTGCACCTCTCTCTTCATGGTCCTGCAGAACCTCCAGAATGTGCCACCAAAATAACTGAATTTAGAGCTTTAGAGAGCAGGTAGAGAATTTAAGTGGAAAAAAGCAATTTTAATTCCAGAAATATCCTGCACCGATTTTCATCGTAAAAGTCTCAGAGAGAAAAATGTCACAGCATTACCAGAGACCTCTTAGAACCTTCCAGAAAGTCAGGAAGCTAAGTTAGAGCATCAATCTCAAACATTGCCCACCCTTATTTAAACTGGGTTTCCATGCAAACCCAGTCAAAGAACAAATATATTATTTTCACAGACATGATTTAACATGCCAATATATTCCTTTTTAGATTGAGACAAGGCTGACATTTTGTTAAATTACCCTCCCTATAGATATGTTCATAGGGGTCAAATAAGCTGGGAGAGGGGATAGGAATAGGATAAAATGTTTTGATCATAGTAAAGAACCAAGAGATATTACAATTTTATATGGCTAGTATGGAGCACGGTAAAATCTCTCTTGGCATTAAAAATAAACAAGTCTTACTCTGCATTGCTCACAACACTCTCCAGATTCACATTGTGTCCCAGGTTGCAGTTTACAAGTTGCAGCGTTGCAGCAGGTGCTTCGACAATCCTGAAAACCAAAGCATATCAAATGATGTCATAGACTTCTTGGCCTGGTCTTTTTTAATTGGTCTATTTTGAAGAGGGAAACTGCCAAGGAAAAAGATATTCCTATGACGTGTTCCCTCTTATGGGTTCATGCTAGCAAATGCACAAACGGTTTGTTATTGCAGACGGATGATAGGATATCTACATGAAACAGACTTATCTGATATTTCCTATGTGAAAAGGATAAAACAAATAAAAATATCCTCATCTTCCAATTGTGAAGCCCACATAACCTAAAGCCCCCATTCCTTTATTATTCATGAGGGATTTTCTACTCTTCATGCCAGCCTTTGAGGAAGCACCAACCATGAATATTAACGCTACCTTTAGTGTACAGTTAGAGTAGCAGAATAGTTCAATGCTGAAAGTATATTTCTACCCCCTCATCTTTATGGACCAAGAGAATGGGTGGGAGGTGTTCCTCTTGAGATGTTTGCCATGCCCCGTGGCTTCTGCAGGCTAATCTACTTCTTATATGGCTGTTGAGTAGACTTTTCCTCCTCCTTTTGTCTCTCAAGGACATTCTTGCAAACCATTACATGTGTATCTTAGAATGCAAAGATAACACTTCACTAAATTACTGTTCTTATAAAAATATTATTTGGGATCAGAGCGTAGATTAAAGATGATAAGTTCTGGGAGGAAGCAGCTCAAGAAAATAGTCGGACAGATAATGTGGCCATATGAACAAAATAGGGGTTTTCAGTAGGGAAGGTAAATGGCCCATTTTTAAAAATACGTTGTCTTCCCCAAATGGAAGTGATATATCAGTTCTTGATTCCTCTACAACCGGTTATCCAAATGTAAGAAACCACTGCATACCTGCAAGTACATAAAGGGCACAAACCTATGCCATTCACAAACCAACCTCTTGGGTGGCTCAAACCACTTAGAAACCCAAATAATTTTTTTCAAGGATTCCCATTTTTGAGAATTTTTTTCAAATCACTCTTGTTGATTAAAAGGAAAACTTACCTCAGGAGGGCCACAGTCACATTCTTCTCCCACCTCCACAAAGTAATTTCCACAAACTGCAGGTGCAACAATATCTTTGATATTGGGTTTGTTGAGAATGCATTGTGGGAGGGCACTAATAAGATACCTCTGGTGTTTCTGGATACTACAAGAGCTGAACTGGTATAAAGGTACAGAACTGTAGAGATGAACCAAAAATAAGATGAGAACATCATCCATATTTGGACTAGGAACAGAATTCATTGCAAAAACATATAAGATGGAAAAGGGATGGCTAATGAAGAATTACAGTGATTTCTCTCTCTCTAAGCCTAACAAAATAGCTAAGAGAACTCTTTGTACCCCTTGATCTTACTCCCAGATTATTCTCCCTCAGTTTTATTTCCACCATCTTTCTTTTCTTTTTTAACCTAATACATTTTCAATGAGAACTCCATGGGATATTAGCTGATTGAGCTACTTCTTGTGTTTGAGTGGGCTGCCTTTCCTTTTCATTTTTAGTCAGCCTCTCTATGGAAGGACACTAATATAATTGAAGGGAAAACAGTGGAATTTTGTTTTTCTTTTTGACCCATTTGGTGGCCTTCATTAAGCAACATAGTTTTCTAAGCAAGGTCTTCTGCTCAAAACACCGTGAAGTGTCTAGACGTACTAAAAAGTAATCATGCTGCCCAGAAATCTTTCAGTAAGGACAGGAAAGGCTACACAGCATTCTCCATACTTCCTGACTTCATTGCCATTGCATGAAATATGAGACAATGAAGTCCTAGGGCAGTGATGGCGAACCTATGGCACGGGTGCCACAGATGGCACGCGGAGCCATATCTACCGGCACGCGAGCTGTTGCCCTAGCTCAGCTCCAGTGCGCATGTGTGTGCATGCCAGCTGATTTTTGGCTCACGCGGAGGCTCTGGGAGGGCGATTTTGGCCTCTGGAGGGCCTCCAGGGTAGCGGGGGTGGAGCGTTTTTGCCCTCCCCAAGCTCCAAGAAAGCTTCTGGAGCCTGGGGAGGGCGAAAAAACGGGCCTACCGGGCCCACTGGAAGTTGGGAAACGTGGGAGTGGGATGGGTCGCGCACGCATGCGCAGGGGGGTGGGGCAAGTGAGGGGCTTTGAATTATGGGTGTGGGCACGCACGCGCGTGTGATAGCGCGTGTGTGCACTATTTCGGCACTCGAGGAAAAAAAGGTTCGCCATCACTGTCCTAGGGCTTTAGCAGAAGAAACTAGAAATTGATCAATAGGTGACATGCTCACTGAGGCCACACAAAACTCTTACACAAAAGTTATGGGGAGTTTTGCAATAGACAATTGCTGAGAAGATTCCTTCGATTTGTTTTGTTTCCTTTTTCCCTCTTGACGAAGTAAAGCCTAAACATGCTCTCAGAACAAAATATTGCTAGTCCTTGACTTGCTACCACAACTGGGACCAGAATTTCCAATGCCAAGCAAGCCAGTTGTTAAGTGAGTCATGCTCAGTTTTGCCATTCTGTTAAGTGAATCACAGAGTCATTAAGGGACTCCAGCTTGCTCCATTGGCTTTGCATATGGGGAGACAGCTGGGAAAGCCACAAAGGATGATTACATGAATGCAGGATGCTGCAACCATCATAAATACATGCAGGTGTCGCCAACTGCCCAAATTTTGATTCTGTGACTGAAGGGAGGCTGTGACGGCTGTAACTGTGAGGACCAGTCGTAAGTCATTGTTTTCAGTGCCATTGTAACTTCGAATGGTGCTAAATAAATGGTTGTAAGTCAATGACTGCCTGTACATTGCTACCTGTTGATTTCAGAAGACTGCAAGATATGACAGAGATGTAACATACCTTCTAGGTTACAAGGGACGAGGCAGGAAAACCCCAAGGACACTAATTTATCTTTTTTTTCCTGCTGTTGCAAGGTTCAGAATATCCCCCCCCCCATTCTGCTTCCCATTTGAGGAAAGTCTTTAATGTCTAACCTGCTTTCCTCTTTTATCCATCACAGATATGAATATTTGGTTTCTTGAGCTATGCTTCCTATTCTCTTTCTTTAAACTCTTGTGTTTGGGAGTGGAGGAAGCTACTGAATGATGGCTATTCAATTGTTGAGAGCAGTTCTACTTTTTTTAAATATGACACATTTTAACCACACATAGTACAGTGACACACAAATGACCCTCTTTTTTGTAACTCCATGACTATTTCATTTTTCTCAGTTCTTAGTATATTTAACAATTAATTGCAAGTATTTAAAAATAACTTAATTGGAAAGGCATTAAAAGTTTTCCTCAATCCTTACCTTATTGTTGGAGACATAATGCATGTGTTAGGTTGGCAAGTGCAGGAACCTTCGTCATGAGTAATGCCCAGATTATGACCCAACTCATGGGCCATTGTAGATGCCATCAAACTTGTTCTATTGCTATTATCCTGAAGAAAAGAGAATACTTTGTTTATTGTTATTCCATCAAGAAACTGAAAGTGAATCCAATTATTATTAACACTAAGTGCCTAAAATTGGTCACTAAGTGAAAAATTTTGGGTCGAGGATACCATCTCAGAATTCCTCGAGTCTAGTTCTTCTGAATGCATGTTTGCCCACCAAGACTCCAGAAGATACACAAATACACCCAGAAGAAAACTTTAAAGGCCAGAAGCTACAGCACAGGAGAAGATCAAAACCTATGCATCCATTTGCTGTTTGCATTTATGTAGTTATTAAAACTTATAGGCAACTTCAGTCCCAAAATATTCATTGGTTTTTGTGTGAGTTAGCATTTTCAGAATATTGAAGGCTGAAGTCCTAAACAGACTTAAGAATGAGTTGTTCTTTCTGAATAAATAATGACTTTGAGCAAACAAGTTTTGGATTACCTCATACTACCCACATCCTAACTCTGGTTATTAAGAAACAAAACTTTATGAATTTTGTTGTATGTCTTTTTATTGCCATGTCTCTACATTCTTTCTATGTGAATAATAAACTAAGTTTACTGTTTCTCAATAAATGCATTACCTTAACTTATACGGTTTTCTTGCAGAATCTTAAAATATTGGAGTTTTTTTCTTTTTAAATAGATTTAGTATTCTCTCATTTTCTCAATGTACATTAATTCAATCCTATGCAACCTAGATCCTAAATTTCTTGGAAGAAAAGAAGGGTGATTCATGTTTGTCATTAGAATTGCTAAGAATATTGTTCAGAAGTATTATTTGGGAGTATTGTAACCTGATTTGACCTGCTCAGTTGCCAATCAGAGCACAGTTTGACTCCTCCTGATCCAGAAACATTACAATATATTGTCACCTTCTGATATATAGGTCATTGCATACCAAAAGCTCAATCTACAACATGTCTAGAATGCATTGTGCCAAAATGCCATCAATTGAGGCAGGACATGGAGATGTCAAACCCACAAATAAATATGAATGAAAATGACATGGATCAAAAATAAGAAGACACTTTATTTGTAAAGAGGTTATGCCTGTATATAAGCTTTCACTTGAGTAAAAATAGGTAACATGTATCCTTTCTACTAACCTGAACAATTGCAGAAGAACGCTTTGACGTGCAGAGGCTGCTCACATAACCAAGTCCTACAGTTTGTCCATCAAAGTTAATGCCCCTATAAGAAAGAAGGGGAGGGGGATAAACTTTATAGAAGATAGAATCACATTATGTAGTCTTAAGGCATAAATAACTCTCCATGGCTTTTTGCAAACCCCTCATCCCATCCTCAGTTACTACCAGTTTTCAGAATGTTAGAATTCATTTTAGGCTCTAGTCTCAGAAGCCATTTAACTAAGATCTGTTAAACATATTCAGGATGCATTTTCACTATATGGTGATTTGGCTAGGTTAGCATGAATTAGTTAGGGAGAGGGGTTAGCATGTTGTCTGAATCCAGTCCACTAGGTTAATTTAAATTCCATTAACTATAAAAACCCCAGAGTGGCGTGGCCAGCATCGCGGCGAGATGAACGCTTTCCTCGGGGGCTCCTGAGGAAATGTCGATATACCAGCTGATTGGGGGGGGGTCTTCATTTGACCTAAGCCGTCCTGGAGAGACGGTGAACAAGAGAGTCATGGGCTGACATGAACAGGGAAATGGGCAATTTCCCTGGGGTGTCGGCTGAAGCCACTCAAACCAGTAGCTGGGAAGATGGCCATTAGAGCCATTATAAGCTGGGGCGGCCACAACAACAAAAGAAGAAAAAAGAAAAGAGTGTGGATTGTCTGGGTGAGAAGATTACCTCGATCTAAACGTTTGTGCAGGAGCAGTGTTGAAGCAAAGTGTTGAAGCCGGGTGAGTGACTGCCCAACTTACAGATAAAAGAAAATTTAAAATGAGACAGTTAAAGATATCCCTGAGTAGAAATTAGCAGCTAACCGGCAATTGGGAATACCATAGAGAGAGAAGAATAAATAGAGATTAAAATATTAATGCCCAAGAAGATTGTTGATGTTTTTACAATTGGACTAGGTGAAAATTAAAGAGATTTGAAAAAGAATAAAGAGTTTGAAGTAAACACCCCATATGTGGATTTAAAGTATTTTGGAGAGTTTTGTTAATCAACTGGTTTGTTGCATCGGGAATCTGGCAATGCCATCTGCTGGTGGAAAGAAAATATTGCAATAACTTGTGGGAAGATAGAAGAAAAAGAAAAGGAACAAATTTGTGGACAGCTGCGGGGTTTGACATTGCTTACAAGGAGAGATAACTTGGGAACTGTGAGAACTTGAAAGGAGTGTATGTTGTGTTATGGTGTTTGATCTCGACTTTTCGTGGTGATGGAAGATAATAAGACTTCGATCTGGAATGGAGTAGATTAAAATTGGATACCAGAATACTGAAATATAAAGAGACTATATGTATTCAAGCTTTAATCAAGAGAGATTTAATTTTAAAAAGTCTTAATAATTGTAAATTTGATAGTATGGATTTGTATATGTATGAAGAATTAATTGAGATGGTAAAATATTCATGAAGATATAAAAATTTGGAAAAGCAATAAGAAATCAGAAATGGAGTTGGAACATATAGAATATGCAGAATGTATAGTGCTGGAAAATAAAAATGAGGAGCAAGGAAATCACATTGAAGAAAAAGGGCTTGAAAATAAAAAACTGACAGATGATTTCACTGGGATTTACAGTGGCAAAAAGAAGAGACAGGGGGGAATATCCTTTTAAAAAGAACCAATTAAAAGACAGAGGGGGGTAATAGGGGAAAAGACTAGGAGGAATTATGAGGAGACTTAAGCAAATAATATACTTAAAAGAGAGAAAAGGAATCCAGAAAAAAAGAAATTACATATATAAAAATAAAAGAAAGAAAAAGAAGAAGCTAAGAGAAGGGGAGGAAAGGGAAAAACTTATAAGAAGTGGAATCTTTGAGAGACCAAAAGAGAATGGATGAAGAGGGAAAGGTTAATGGAAAGAAAGAGGGATAACAAGATATATGTTAATAGACTTAATTGTATTAATATTATTAATTGTGTATAATTAATTATGGTAAAAGGTTTTCAAATAAGATTGGCATATGATGATAAATATTATGAAATGTGAAAATTAAATTTTGATGATGATTTAAAAGGTGATGAATTTAGAAAGAAAGAAGGGAAACAAGTTATATTTATTAAAATATATATTATAGTATTGAAATTGTATGAATGTTATTAAATTTGTATAATTATCATTTTAAAAGGTTTTTATGTAAGATTTCTATAATTCATACATTTGGTTTAATATTGAAGAGAATTTTGACAATTAGTAGGTTTTTGCATATTGGGAAGTTGGTAATGTCATTAGCCAATGGAAAGAGAATATTGTAATAATTTGATGGAAGATGGATGTGTAGCGGTAGGGTTAAACCTTGTTTAAAGAATTTGGAAATTGTGAGAATATGTAAAGAGTGCATGTTTGGTTATAATGATTAAAGAAAACAGAATGCAGATATATAAGATATAGAATGAAATGTGAAAATTATTAATTTGGTTTAATATTGAGGATGATTTAAAATATGAAGAATTGAGTAATAAAGGTGAGAAGGGGATTTGGAAAGGTATAAGAGATTAGAAATTAAGGGCAATTAGAGATGATTGAATAAGAATAAAATGAGTAAAGATAAAAATTAAGGAAAGGGAGGAGTATGGCTGAAAACTAAAAATAGAAAAAGGATGGATATGGATGATAAGCATGAAATGAGGTATAAGAAGAGATTCGGACAACACTTTGTTCATAATATAGAAATGAGGAGGAAGGGATGTGTAGAAAATAATTAACGTCAGTTGAAATGGAAGAAAAATGAAAAGTTAAAGACATGAGACCTAGGCGACAAATTATTTGTAGTTAGGGAGGCAGCATTATATTAGTATAAAATATATCTAGAATGATTTACATGTATAGATGTATTAACACAGAAAAGAGTTAAGGTTAATATTAGCATTATAAGTTAAGGGAATCCAGAGAGATGAGTTGCTTGTCTGTTAACCACAAAATAGATATGAATGATATACTCAGGGGAGAAATAAGAGGGAGGAAGAGCGGGTAGAGAAGTGGAGTAGAGAAGGAAGAGAGAAGGTAGGAGAAGAGAGGGGTTAGAAGGAGGAAGAGGGAGAGAAGAGAGAGGTGGGGAGAGGAGGAGGAGAAAGAGGAGGAGAAAGTTAGAGGAAGAAAGAAGAGGGAAGTAGGAAGAAGGGAGAGAAGGAGAAAGTAGGTTGAGAAAAGGGAGGGAAGTAAGAGATGGGAGTGACATGATATGACAAGGGGAAAATGGACGGGAAACTCGATAATGATGTATACAAGAGAAATATGTTGGGTTATTGGATAATAATATACAAATATATGTTAATACTTGATAAGATGTTCTGGTTGTGTGTGTGTGTGTGTGTGTGTGTGTGTGTGTGTGTGTAATGTGGAAAAAAATATTTTGGCAAAAAATAAAAACCTATGAAAATCCCAAATACATATTTATTTTGTCTAGATTTTGTCTATCAATTTAGTTGTGCGGTTATTAAAGACTAGATGGGATTGCAAAAGGAGATTGGGTGTCAAATCAACATCTGTAGCAAAAATAAAATTGTTTTTTTTGGTATATTTTAATATTCTCCCTTTCACTTAGATCTGCCCTCCATTTAGCCCCAAACATATTTCATAAGACCAACTTGTTATGCATGTATCCTATAGGATTGCTCACAACAGAATTGTTATTTGCCCAATATCTTATAGATATAAGACAATAAACATGTCAATTTCCCACTCATGAAATTGTATGACAATATATAGGCTGATGGGGTGTGGAACTGAGTGGTTAAGACACTGGGCTTGTTGACTGGAAGGTGGACAGTTTGAGACGTAAGTACTGCCTGATGCAGTGAGGTCCTGTTACTTGCTCCAGCTCCTGCCAACCTAGCAGTTCCAAAGCACACAAACATAAGTATATAAATAGGCACCATTTCAGTGGGAAGGTAATAGCATTCCGTGTGTTTTGGCATTTAATAATGCTGGCCATATGACTATGGAAGCATCTTTGGACAAAGTTGGCTTCTTAGCTGTGCTAAGCACTATAAATAGATTGGATATTTTATTATTTTAGTTTATTCTTGGTTTATCTGTTGTGTAATGCAAGCATTCATTTAATTGATGCAGAATGGGAACCAAAACATTACTTAATCGAATTAAAAATGCATGTGTAAGTACAGACAAAGCATAGCAGGATAATCATTTGAGTTTCAATTTTAAATCCAAGTGAAATGAAATCAAGGACTTCTCAAAATCAGCTCTCACCTACAAAAAAAACCCTGGTTGTCTTTGACCCAGAGATATAGTTCACATATGGTTTTAAGTATACAGCATAGAGCGGAAGCTCTGTGCAGGCACTAACCTTCCCATAATCCTCCATTCCCAGACACCCCCACTCCCTTTCCCTACAATGAGACATACGTGAGTAATTGAGCATTGTCATTCCATTTGCGTGGTAGCAAATCTGTTTCTCTCCATTCTGCAAATGAGTCCAAAGTGACACTCGCATTTGATTTCACATCAATCTTATCTTTGTTGGACCAAATTTCTAGGCCAATGAGTGCTACATGAATATCCAAAGGTCTGAAAATCTGTAGGTAGACATAGCAGCAATCAGAAACTCAAATACAAGTAAACCTTGAGCAAGCTTTCACGATTAAAAAGCAACTGACATTGGCTTCTGTGGGCAGATTTTAAAAAATAGATCTAGGCATCAATAGAAGAGAAATCTCTGGAGCTCTGGACTCAATTGTGGTGCAAGGAAACCACCAAGCTCAGACAACACTAATCAGAAACTCAAATACAAGTAAACCTTGAGAAAACTTTTAAGATTAAAAAGCAACTGACATTGGCTTCTATGGATAGGTGAAGGAATAAAAAAGATCTAGGCATCAATAGAAGAGAAATCTCTGGAGATCTGGACTCAATTGTGGAATCCTTGGTGCTGTTTGAGTTTGCTCCATTGCTTACTCAAATAAGTTGTTTAGTCAGATATTGAAATGTCTTCAACGAAACCACCAAGCTCAGACAACACTAAGGACTCTATATATTGAATGATGATGATGATGATGATGATGATGATGATGATGATGATGATAATGAGGATGATGATGATGATGATGAGAAATAAATAAAATGATAAAAAGAAGCAGGTAATCAGAATTCTCTGTAATCAGGAACAGAAGAGGAGGAGGACTAAAGGGAGTTTTGGCTCATGGATCTTTCTGTTATCTCCCTGATTCTAACGGATTATCAACAGTGAAAATGTAAACAAGGCTACTAGGACACTACAATATGAGTGTATCTCCTCCTAGGTACCACAATCCAACTCAAATTGAATTCCTCTCTCCAGGTTTTTTCTCAGGGATCAGTTTCATAATCAATTGAGCTTGGAATAGGCTGACTCTGTCCATCTCTTTCTAATGTCCAAGTTCAGAACCATTAACCACAGCCCTCAATGAATCCAGCTATAGGTGTGGTTCTGATTAAATTCTTGCAACACTTTTGGATTTGCATCCTCCCAATACAGTGGCTGTATTCACATAAGAGGCTTATTAACCTAGTTACTGAATTAACCCATTTTCTGGGATGGCTTTATATGCTGGATCACCATCTGGCCAAATGACCTAGTTTTGCCTCACTCAAAGCCACAAAAGTTAGCATTCTTACATAAGTAAATCTCCTAGCTCTCTTTACCTGGTTAAGTGTGTTGTGTGAACACAGTGAAAATCTGGGATGGGGCTGAGAGAAGTTTAAATCCAACAAGTGAAATAATTTTTGCCATATCCTCTTACCTGATTTAAAATGTTGACAATTTCATATACTCTTGTTTTTATAGTAGTTATAGTAATTATAGTAGTTAAATTTCTGGAGTATTTCCTGAACTACAGAAAAGACAAAAAAGTTAAGATGAGATCATAATTATAGGAAGAAGGGAGTGAAGGAAGGAGACAAAGAACATATCAAGAGCCAAGGTGGCGCAGTGGTTAAATGCAGCTACTGCAGGCTACTCCAGCTGACTGCTAGTTCAGCAGTTCAGCTGTTCAAATCTCACCAGGCTCAAGGTTGACTCAGCCTTCCATCCTTCTGAGGTGGGTAAAATGAGGACCCAGATTGTTGGGGGCAATATGCTGAACTCTGTAAACCTCTTAGAGAGGGCTGTAAAGCACTATGAAGCGGTATATAAGTCTAAGTGCTATTGCTAAGTGCTATATCAGTGAAAGGATCATTGAATTTGCTGATTCAGACAAAAATATTTTTATCCAAGTAGTCCAAAGAATTCTTTTGTGCTGATTTTTAATCTACATTTGTGCCATTAATATATTAAGATTAACTTTTCAGCAGCATACATGGGCTCTCCTCCTGGTTGGAGAAAATTTTGGTCAGCCTATTGAGATGCTTTCCTAAATTGGACCCCATATTTCCAGGTTTAGAGAAGTGTAAGATAAGCATTCTCCACTACACCTCTTATTCTTCATGTGTTGTCAACTTGAATATACAAATTGTGCAGGAATTTTTTCAAAGAAACCCATAGAACTGTTTAACCAGTGTGGCATAAAAATAAATTTAGATGGAATCCAGGAAGAACAAATGTGCATATTAGAGTATATTTACAAATGCCTCTTAACTTTGTAAATATTTGTTGGGTCCAATAACAAAAAAAAATACCAAAGTTTATGATAAAGCGCATTTTAAGAGAAATCCAGTTAGGATGTTTGTTAATGTCTTCAAAAATGCCCACATTAAAAAAGGAAGAAATCAATGCAGAAAAAAATGGAACGATATCCAGGATACTTACCATTCTGTTGTCCACAACTATGAAAAACTCAATGTATTTTGGGGCCTGCATGTAGCTGTCTTGCTAAACAGAAGAATAAGCAAAAGGCTGTTTAGACATGTTGCTCACAGCAGCCAACAAGAATCTTGGTCATCATCAGATAATCAGAAAACTGCTTATTATAGTTGACCTTTCAGAAATATTGGTTCTTTGAAGAAGACATTTATAGGGGGACAGATTGTTACAATTTTAGCACTTATAGCAGGGGTCCCCAATCCCTGGGCCACGGCCCACTACCGAGCCTTGGAAGTGGCGGGTGAGCATTGCCATGAGCATGTGCATCTCCACTTGCATGGCCAGCGAGAAAGCATGGATGGACTTGTTTCATTTGCACAGGTGTGTGTATATGCCCACTGCTTGCACAAATGGAGCTGGGCGCAGGCATAACCCCACTGCTCATGCGGAACCATCCCCCCCCCCCCCTTGCCAGTCCGCAAAGCTAGAAAGGTTGGGGAACTCTGAGTTAGAGAATGTGCTGATACATTTTTGAGGAAAAGTACATTACACAATGGATTGTCAAGCAGAAACAAAAGTTGTCACCTTTAAAAAGAAGTTTGTCACGACACGAATCACTTTCTTTGTATTAATATGGTGTGGCACTTGTTTCCACTTAATCTATTTTTGGAATTTATGATGCCGGCACTTAAAGATAATTTTATATAGGAATACCTAGTTCTGAATAGAATTTAATAGGGATAGAAACAAGCATGTGAAGAAATCGCTTCCTTTGACCTATTTTTCAGCCTGATGCTCCAATGACGTTCTCACTTTCCCTTCCCTTTAGATCTCAACCAATCATATGAGAAACATGGAGATGTGGTCATGCTATGTAACCATTTCGACCTTCTAAATGGTCAAAGATTTATATCTTTCTTTTGATGTAATTTTAAAATGATTATTGTTTCAGACTTCTCAGGCACAAGGAACAAGAACAACATGCTTAATTTCTCAGAGTAGTTTCTTTATTGCTGCTCTCCTATAGACAGGAATCTTGCCAGACTAAAGTACACTCTGTGTAACCATTGGATACATCCTGTGAAAGTTTTAGGGAGGATTCTTTCTGGGCTTCTTTCTGCAGTCCAAGGACTCATTGCTGATCTGCCTCTTATTTCCCTGGAAAAGAGCCCTTCCTTCCTGCATTCCACTCTTAGATTTCACCACTAGAATGCCCCAATTACTCAGGAAGTATGCTGAGATCTGCATGTATGAGGGTGTATTACTTGCTTCTTTTCCTAGGAAAGTGTATTCATGTTTTTTCCGCATACAGAACTACAGGGCCAAATTGCCAATTCTAGAATGTAATTTTTCTCCTTGCCCTCTGACAGCCACTTTCTTAACTCTGCTGCACAAGATCGTTCTCCATAGTTGGTGGAGCTAACATCCAGGAATGTGTTGACGTCGTTCGTTCAGCCAATGAGGACTGAGTCTGTCAAATTGAAATCTCCGCCTGTGGCTCTAATCCCCCTCTTTTGACTCAGTCCTCAGACTGAATGGACGTGTGTGGATATCTCCCATTCCTCTTTGTTTCTCCACTGCTTGGAATTTCTCAGCAGTATCGTCTTTACAGTGAGTTATTCTCCCCAGCTGTCTCAAATTACACCTATGGACTTGCTGGGTCGAGTGCGGCATAGGAGCTTCGGCTCTGCCACAAAAGCCGTGCCTCATGCCACGTGGCCTTCCTTGTGGGAGGGGCGATTCCCTATCGCATTGGCAATAGGAGCTTCATGCTCCATTTCACTTGAATCAAGCGGCTTGATTGTTGATGCGGCGGTGTGGCCATAGGAGCTTTTGCGTTCCACTCTTCATAGAAAACTGATCGCCCTCGGTGACTGGGAAGGCTGCACCTACCATCTCTCAGCTTCCCAATGTCAATCGCAGGAGCCTAGTACTCACATGGTTAATGGCCATAGGAGCCTCGCGCTCCGTTTTCCACCACCCAACAGCTTAGGGAGTCAGCGCCTTGGACGGTGTATGGTCACAGGAGCTATTGAGCTCGAGCGATGAACTGCCCACTCCCCCTGACTTCAGGAGTTTTTCTGGTTGCGCAATTGGAACTCAGACACTTGCCAAAAGTGGCGCCTGGCATCAGCTCCATATAGGGGGCAGCTACTTTTTGGGGAGGCTCTGGGTCCCATCTTAGTTGAATCCAGGGATAAACAAAAAATTCTCCCTTCCCTTTCCAGGGAAGCTGCACCCCCAGAACAGGTAGAGAAAAAATTTGAATTTCACCCCTGGTCTCCTCCCTTATGAATTCTATCTAATCACCCCCCATAGAATTTCTCGTTTACCTTACATCTTGAAACAGATAAATGTATCCCTGTTCTCAAATCATGTTATATATTTGAGGGTTTATGAGACTTACCTGTTCAGGAGTAACAGCAAACTGAGATATCATTTTGATGGGCTCATCTGATTCCCAAGTAGTCTGGGTTACTCCGCAGGTTTTGGGGGTCTCATCCTCTTTTTCTAGACTTTCATATTTGTAGACTGCATGGGCTTCTCTGTCGGAAAGCTTCAAGGGTTCAATAAAGTATGTCTCCCCTTGATGCTTGAAATGTCCTCTGTAAAACAATGTAGAAAAGGGTGGTCAGAGATGGTGGCCAATAGAAGAAGATATTGTTAGTTCAGGGATTAGGCAAAAGGAAGCAGTATGTTCCCTCCCATATTTGGGTATACCAGGTGACTTGACAGAAAAACATTATTATTATTATTATTATTATTATTATTATTATTATTATTATTATTATTATTATTATTATTATTATTATTATTATTATTATTATTATTATTATTATTATTATTATTATTACTATTACTATTATTACTATTACTATTATTATTGTTGTTGTTGTTGTTGTTGTTGTTGTTGTTGTTGTTGTTGTTGATATTAATGCAAGGAATATTGTTGTGGACACTTCGATTATTATTTCCTAAAATGATTTGTACCCAGACAACACACTGTTTGTTTATTTATTTATTTATTTATTTCGTGCTCTTATATGCTACCCTACTCCCTGGGGACTCAGGGCGGCGTACAACATTTTAAAGAACAGCTATTCAATTGAACAGCTGTTCAATTGAAATTTGAATTTTTGTATGTTATAAAATAACATAAGAACCTAGCACAAAAATAAAATAAAATATCTAAAAAGAAAAAAGGAAATACTATGATTAATGTATAAACTATAGCACAGTATTTGGCTGTGGTCAAGGAAATAAAACCAGATTGACCTGATAGCAATTTAAGATAAGAGTCAGGATGACCAGGATATTTAAGAAAGAACGGAAATAAGAATTCTTGGCAAGCATCTGCTTAGAGAAGGCAATGTAGAATAACATGAATAACAATGGAGAATAACAATGCAGAATAACAAGGAATGGAGGCTAAAACATATGATGACTGGTTGCAGGAACCGGGTACATCTAGTCTAATGAAGAGAAGGACTAAGAGTGACATGATAACAGTTTTCCAATATTGAAGGGGCTAAGAGGGAGACAATCTATTCTCCAAAGCATCTGAAGCCAGGACAAGAAACAATGGATGGACAGTAATCAAGGAAAGAAGCAACCTAGAACTAAGGAGAAATTTCCTGACAGTTGGAACAATTAACCAGTGGAAAGGTTTAACTTCAGACATTGTAGGTGTTCCATCACCACTGGTTTTTAAAAAGAGATTGATGACCATTTGTCCAGAATGATATAGTTCTCCTACTTGAGCAGGAGGTTGGACTAGAAGATCAACAAGATCCCTTCCAATTCTGTTATTCTATCATTCTGTACTTCCTTTATTATTCTGTTGTTATTCTGTTATATTCGATCATTTCATTTATTCCTCCACTGCATGGACACAGTCTCTGTACAAAGGGGATCTTTTAGTGTCTTCCTTCAATAACAGCTGTTGGGAGGATGTTGAATCTGACTAATGATACGGACCTTCTGAATTTTGGGATCTTTATGCGGCTAAGAGCTGGTTGGAGAAGGTGTGCAGAGTGACTCAAGAAAGTGTTTCTGGGTAGAACTGAAAAGTCTGCTATATACAAAGGAGACATGGACTTGGAAGCTCCTTTAGACAGACCTGATTTAGCTCCCTAGTGTCTCTACTGGCTGGCAGCAGCTCTTCTTGGTATTCAGCCAAAGTCTTTCTTAATTCGGCAGAAGTCTTGGATCAAACGCAACTAATTTGCATGAAAAACTGATGTCCTTCATTTTAAGTTGGAGTTATGACAACTCCAAGAACAGTATTTTATTCTTAATAAAACAAATAAAAGATAAGAGACTATCTTACTTCAAGCCGTCACATGCACTGATGACTGCAGTTGAGTCAGCATCATTCTGAATGTAACCATGATAATAGCAGTGATTCTGTATGGGGGCAAGAGGATTACACTGGTTAAAGCTTGTTTGCAGTGTGATTTGATGAGCAGAAGTGCAGTTCCAATATATTCCACCACATCAATGAAATATTAAGACATTTTGATTCAAGGGGACAGAAGACCTGCTTAATATTGATTGTTCCAAAATGAACATAGGATAAACACAAGTCTCCATAAAAACAAGTCACACTGCAAGGCGAGCCCCATTGATGGTAAAATGCTAAGAACTTTTGGGCAGACAACCAACACACACCTAGAAAATGTTCTGTTGAAATTACAAGCCTTTTTCTCCACCAACCTTGTCTTCATGGAGATCAACTCTAGTGATCAACCACAGGATTTGCTGAACAAACTTTCAGTCTTGATGATTGTCCTACATTCTGAAATCTTACCATACTGCATGAAAAATTCCACATTTACTAATGATACCGATTTCATTGTTATTTCCTTGAGCCCGCACAATGAAAGATTTCAGAAATACACACAGAGATATAATTTTTAGCATCATCTGGAAGCAGGATCCATGTAGACATTAAAGTCAGGAGATTTCTGTTACACACTAAGTAGGAGCAATTTTTATGAACTTTGAAGAGGCTAAGCAGAATTAGATAATGTTTGGACACAGAGGATGCACTTTTAGATCAATTTGGGGAGAAGTGGCCAAGGACTTCATGAAGCATGTTAGTGCTGTGATATTTTTGGAGCTGGTGGGGCCATGTTCTGGGCCATTTTAATTTGAAAGATATCAAATGAATTTCTGTATAAGAACAAAGTGAATTTCTCTCACTTTTAGTATTACAAACAAATGATTTTGCATTAATCACAGTAATCTGGTTTAAAAATGAAAAAGTAGATTTTATAAACCTGATGTTCTCATAATAAATGTATTTGTTTGCTTCTAACCAGTAGGAAAGAACCGATTGATTGAAACCTTTCCCTACTTATTCAAACTTGGTTTAACAATCCATACATCCTTATATATTTCAGTATAAGATACTTTATACATATACAGTCCTTCTTGTTTGAGTAGCCTGGTCTGGTACGTACATATCTGGAATATTGTGCTCAAATATTCCTCTCAATTTATTTCCTAAAAATAAGACACTCTGGATATTACCTGAACCGGAGGGCTGGTTGTAATTTCTCTGCCATCAGGGGAATAATGAGTTTCACTGTAATCTTCTGAAAAAAGTCCTCTGGAAAGAATGCAAAGAAGAGAATATCTATGTCAGGAATTAAGTAGGACAGAGATAATTTTATAATAAGTCTACAACTACTGTATTTTAAGCCTATATTGTTTGGTATCAAAGGGAAGCAGCAGGTATTTCAACCTCATGAGGATGCCTATTTAAGAGGAGTGCTGAGCATACTAGATTCACCCGAGGAAAGAGATTTGCACCAAGGAAGCTGTGCAATTCTCTTCATCAAGGCTCAGAGGTGGTACGATTGACCAGGAGAAGACATTTTGTATTGCCTCTTCTTTTTATTCTTCTGCTCTATGCAACAATCTGATGAAATTGCTTGGTCTATAAAGGAGAGCAGCATAGCTCTATTTACTTAAGAGTAAAATGAACCAACCTCAAGGAAATGGATGCCTTGAACCTTCATACAGAAGCAGCTGTCTTGAAGTTTTAAACTAACATATGGAGTCACTTTCCACCCCTAGTGTCACATCTATGCACCAGGCATTGCCTTCTATATTTTCTTGCTAGTCTTCCACCTCTAACCCTGCTTGGCTTCCATGCCAACACGTGATCATCCAGATGCTGCTCTTGAAATCCTGTATAGCCTTCATATTTAAACAAAACAAAAGGGACACTAGACTTTCTAAAGCACACATTAGAATTTAGCATGAAATGTCTCCAGTGGTATAAGATGGGTTATATATAACAATGGTTAGTTATTATGCAAATATAAGCCAGATGGCTTATAATAAAGATAAATAATATCTTTATTAATATCTTGATTTACAGTTCAAATGGAACACCACCAAGAAGACTCAAATGGTATTCCTAAAAAAAAAATGTGTAGTAAAATCTGGGCTTATTTAGGTCATGTTCCCATTCTCAGTTCAGGGGTAAAAGATAATTAACATGTTCACCAACTGTTATCTTTTTCTCCTAGTGTAAAATGTAATTTACTTATAGTTTCCCAAACAAAGCAATACAATTATTATTTCTCTTGGATTATGTCCGAGAATATACATTTTCCATATTGTCCTAGTAAAGTTAAGAGAACTTCTGGATAACATACTTATTTCTTTCTAGGTGAAGGACCACTGGCTCTCCATTCACTTTAAATTCATATTGCATTGTATCTTCATACTGGGTCTGAAATGCAAAAAGTTCAGGGTTTGTTTGTTTTTTAAACAAAAGAGACAAATAAAATGTCTACCCTCTTAACAACTCTATACCTGTGCCAAATGGAGAGCTATAGTCAAATTATTTATTAGATTTAGAGTATTTCATCTGGTGATTGAAGGGCGCTATAAAATCTGAAATTAAATTAAACTTTCCTACATAAGTTTGAGATCTCATTCTCCGACTGAACTTCTTGGTGAATGAAGTTGGGCTGGGACAGAGAGGCTGACTTGAAAGTCATCCAGTGATGGTCTTGAATCTGGTTCTTCATCCTAACCTTGAACTATAACCACTACACCATCTTCACCTAGAAACCCAACTTCCCCTTCTCTTCAGAATAGATAGGTAAGATTTAATGGAACTTCCAGGTGTGTGTGTGTGTGTGTGTGTGTGTGTGCGTGTATGTGTGTGTGTGTGTGAGAGAGAGAGAGAGAGAGAGAGAGAGAGGAGAGAGAGAGAGAGAGAGAGAGAGAGAGAAGAGGGAGGGAGGGAGAGAGGGGAGAGAAGGAGGGAGAGAGGGGGGAGAGAGAGAGAGAGAGGGAGGGAGAGAGACAGAGATAGATGGACAGAGAGAGAGGATTTCAGTCCTGTATCTGTTGCAGCTATGAAATGATTCAAGGCTAATTCCCACCTTGATCCCTCTTCCCTATATGGCTGGGCATTTCCCAACACTTTGTTTGTTATAGTAACGAATTAATATTAGGAAATTGTGTTCTAAGTTGCCAGGAGTCTCCTCAATTTTGTGTGAATTGGGTGGCTATATAAATGAATGAATGAATGAATGAATGTGAGTGAGTGAGTGAGTGAGTGAGTTAATGAAGCACAAAGATTTCAATGAAAAAATCCAGATAATCATTAGATGGCAACAAAGGAAAACAAAAAATTCTTTTGGCTGGCAAGAACTAATTTACTGAGTTCTTTTTCTTACCTCTGGCTCAGCATTCTGAACTCCTCCTTTGGGCAATGCAGGCACTTTTTGTGGATACACTACTTCATAATCATTAACATTCCCAGATTCCAGGATTATAGAGCTCCCTTTGTAAGGGGGAAAATAGAAGAAGAAAGGTTCTGAACTGTTTTTCTGTTATCAGTGAAGAATGGAATCTTTTTCTAGTGGAACACAGCACAGATTTTCTCTGGGTATGCAATTTGCTGAATGATGTTTGAGAGCTGGGAGACTAGAGACATTGTTCGGGCGGCTGGAAAAGAAAGATTTTGGAGCTTAAATAATCAGAAAAATAAATAAATAAATCTTAATGAATGTGCAAGTTTGTTCACTAAGTGATAAAGGTAACATGAGAACCTGTAAATCACAATAGTCTGATTCACATAATTCAGTAAACCATACTACATTATGGGTTAGCATATTCATTTGTCAAAAAGCTAGGCAAACTTAGCTTCTTATGCAAATGCAGCTTATTAGGAATTCCGTCCAGTTGAACTGCTATTTCACTGCCATCTTAATGGTTTGGTTGCCTTTGCTTTCTTTCACTTTCAAAAGGAGTCCATAGCATCATAATTATCACTTGGGGACCTAACATGTACATAATCGAATTTAGTGATTTCAGAATTAGACCAAAGTTGAAGAATTTAGGGTTGATTACTATATACACATTCAATGGTCACCTGCTATTTGTTCCTTACCATACTTTGTAAATGTGGTAGTCCAACATACAGTATTCCTGGGTGTATGATCACAACTGAAACCAACATTTGTTAACAGATTAATGGACCCTACCCCAAAAAATGAATTTCAATGTGGAGAAAAGCAAAATTTTACATTAAAACCTAGGAAGAATGGCTGCAGGATTTAGGTTTGGCTAGTCTGAAGAAAAGAAGAATTAGGGGTGACATGATAGCAGTATTCTAGTACTTGAGAGGCTGCCACAAAGATAAGGGGGTCAACTTATTCCCCAAAGCACAAGAGGGCAGGACAAGAAAGAATGGTTGGAAAGTAATCAAAGAAAGAAGCAACCTGGTATTAAAGAGAAACTTCCTAACAGTGAGGACAATTAACCAGTGGAACAGCTTGCCTCCAGAAATTGTACTCCAGTACTGGATATTTTTAAGAGGGAAAGGGAGAGAGAAAGAGAGAAGGGGGGAGAGAGGATGGGGAGGGAGAGGGAGACTGAGTTCTAAGCATAATTAGCATTTGGCCTTGGAAAATATGTCTTCTGAGATTGATGGGCATCTTCCAAAGTCTTCCTCATACCTATCTATGTACCTATCTCTATCTATTTGTATCTGATGCTGCCAGAAAGATGGGAGGGGTTCAACTCCACCTACTAGCAAGTAAGGTTTCTATTCCTCTCTTGCTTAAAGCACAGAAAAAGCAGCAATTTCCCTTCCATCTCCCTTTCTTCTTTACTATATTGTTCTTCATAAATTATTATTCTAATTTTGAAAGTTGCCCTCCTGGTAAGGACATCCCAATAATTCCTTGCTTTTTTTAAAAAAGAAAAACCACAAGGATGGAAGAAATAATTTAAGATAATTTAAAATCTTGCATTGAGAAAAGTTAGTATCATATTACCTTAAGTACAATTTGAATACTCTCTCTAACAACAATAGAACCAGCTTTTGTTTGGCTGAATATTATGCTAGCTTAATTACAGGATGTCTAACTGACCAATTGAAAGAAAAGTAAAACTGAAAACGTTTTATTTTTCTTTAACATTTTGCTTCCCGGAATTTTCTTGCCACAAACTCTGCCTCTTTGTCCTCTTCAGTCTTCTGATCCTTTTTTTACTCACATTATTGGAAAACCTTTTCTCCATGATGGTTAAGCAAAAAACCATCTATGTAACTTTAGAACAAATGTGATCTTTGAGAGCAAGCACTCTTTTGCTAAGTCTGTAGAAAGTGAAGTGTAGCAAATTTTGGTTAAGCATCAAAAGAAAACCATAGTAATCTCTTGGGTGCCGTAGACTTTAAGCAGTAAGAATCTGAATATGGAAACCAAAGAGAGCATCTTACCTTGATATGGAAAAACCGCTAAGCATATAGTTACCAAGAGAGCTTGGATCATTTTGGAGCCTGGATTGGACTGGCGGACAGGGAATCTCTTTCTGCTTCCAAGCCAACCTGAGCTCTTCTCCTGTTGACTGTGAGAAGCAAGTAATGAGTCCTTCAACTTCATTCATGCCCTTATATGCGAAGGTGTTTGCTAAAGGATTTGCCCAAATTCTAAGTTGTAACAATATTACTGGAGGGCAGTTTTCCAACTGGCTTAGTGCTTGTCACTCCAACAATGACATCTGGAAAGCTTCTTTGAAGGCATCCCTCAAAGCCAAAGCCAAAAGGAGAGGATTAAATGCTCACAAACATTGCCTTCCTTGGCTCACGTGTTAATACAACTAAATTTGGAGCCTCTTGGAGATGGGGTCTTAAATGCCAAGAGTTGGTTTTTATAGTATCTTGTGAGTAAGAGGCACTTTTTGAGCAATCTAGCATCCTTTCAATATTGCTAGCATTTAGTGCTGGTTGCTAATCAGGAAGCTCAATGACCTGACTTGTAGTCTTTGAAAAATGATCTTATTGTGAGAAAGACTGAATCCATGGCAATGCATTTACCTACATAAAAGTAGCCTCAAGCCACATATTTTACTGAATTAATCTTTATTTGAGGGGAGGATAAATGATAAATCAGTATTACAATATATGCATACTTCTGCAAATATATACCTGCTTTTAATGCTTTTCTTATCTCAGTTTGATGCTGAATCTGATCTAAAATTTCTAAATTCTTCTGTCATAATAGAAAAAAAGGAGGAAAAGCTTTCCCTTTCAGTCATCTTAAAAATGAGTTACACAATGAGCTTTCTTGAAGTGAGAACTTGGTTCTGTTTTAGAATGATCAAAGAGTGAAGAGATTATAAAATGCAGAATCCCAGGATTGAGGTCATTCCTCATAGCTGCTACTCAACTGAACAACCTCACTCTTCCCATTAATTTGTCTCTCTGTATCTCTAGATTTTGCTTCTGAAGAAGAGATCATCACTCACATGTCAGTAGACAAGGAAACCTCTCGATCATCACATTCTTTTTCCCTATGATAATTTTATTCTTATATATATACATTGCTTAATGGTGTAAACCGCTTAGAAAGTGCTTGCACAATGAGGCGGTATATAAATCTCACAAATAAATAAATAAATAAATAAATAAATAAATAAATAAATAAATAAATAAATAAATAAATAAATAAATGAATGAATGAATGAATGAATGAATGAATGAATGAATGAATAAATAAATAAATAAATGAACAAACAAACAAACAAACAAACAAATAAATAAATAAAATATTCATTTCCAGGTGATTCAGATTAATTCTTTCTAAATTATTATTGTCTGATCTCTGTTTTCCTTTATCTTAATGTGGCTACATTTGCTTTATTACTTATAAAATATGCTGTATTTTGACTGAACATTTATTTATTAAAATAGTTTTATCAAATTTTTATTTGCTAGAACTAGAATTTGTCTTTTTCCTTTTTATGAATTGATCAAGGACTATAAGAAAGTTTCTTGACTGACTGATAATTAACCACTTCATTACCCAATTTTCTGAGTAAATTATTTTAGTTGTTCATCAAAACAACATGTGAAAAATAAGTTTCTAACACTTATATCTAACACACTCCCTACATTTATATAAAATTCTTTTCAATTTCTTCTTTAACTAGTTTTTAGGTTTTTTTCTCCATCTCTTCTTCCACATTCTGGGTTCATTCTCCCTAATTTGGTAAAATCACCATTTATTCTTTCTTTTTACCTCCATTATGAAAATAAATTTTATAGAGCAACTTTTGCTCAGGAATTCACTAGCTTAGTAAAAAAAAATCTATCTGCATTTTATTCAAGTGGGTGAATATATATACAGGTATATATGTATTATATGCATAAGGATTTTTCTTTCAGAATCTTTTGCCTTTTCTTTACCAATAGCCTCTTAGACTTCCAGATATTGCTAATCAACTGGGCATCTACCAGCAGCCCTAAGCAGTGTAGCCAATATATCTAGATTTTAATTTTTTCAGCATCTGGAAGTCTTAGGGTTACCATCCCTTCTACAAAATCCATAGGGATTTATAGCCAAATTTGCAGTTTCAAAAACCCTTCAGCCCTCTTTGCTGATGTAACAGTTCTTGTCTAGGTCAAAGTCTTCTCTTGGACTCCTATATTGTATCATGCATGCCATTCTTTAGAACAAGAACCTCTGGTACATCTGTTTGTTCGTTTCAATTATATTAGGAGGTGAACCTCTTGAGATTCTTTTATTAGAGGTAGCAATCATAAATTCTTTTGTGCATTGAACACAACAAATGCTCTTGGTTGTTTGGTTACTTAAACATGGCTATCCTGAATCCAATCCAACATCTTAACCTGTATCACACTGGCCCTTGAAAAAGATACCAAAGAAAAATAAATGTTAAAATTTAATTGGAAAGTCTAGGATAGACCTTGGTAGATTCAAAGCATGCTTCAATCATTCTTCCTTTTTGCAACTTAATCTTTAAAAAAAAAAAGGTTAGGCAGGGAACCTCAGGGAAGTATTTTCTCCCGGAAGTTAGTATCCGTTTCACCCCACTCATCAGTTGAAGGAAAGTTCTTTACAAGGCAAGGAAAACTGAAAATATTTGTGTGGGCATAGACTTTGGAGGCTGAAAGCCCTTCTGAGTCACAACACCAATAGAAAAGAAAAGACAACAAAGTTTCATTTGTCATTTGTGAGCTGTCAGTAAGAAGTTCTCATCTGGACAAGAGGATGATGTTTACTATACTTGAGAAGAAATGGTTCTTTGCCAAACCACATAACTGGCAGCAGCCATTTCAAACACACTTCTAGTATTGTTGCACTAGGATTAATGTCTTAAATTTAATTTAATTTAATTTAATTTAATTTAATTTAATTTAATTTAATTTAATTTAATTTAATTTAATTTAATTTAATTTAATTTAATTTAATTTAATTTAATTTAATTTAATTTAATTAACATTCTTATAAGCCGCCCAATCCCGTGGGACTCAGGGCGGCGTACAGCATAGATAAGAACAATAGCATAAAAACATCATAATTTTAAAAACAATACATTATTTTAGAAAACCACTCATTCATGGGGGAATCTGATCTTCTTTTTCACCCCGCCTGCCGGAAGAGCCATGTTTGTACGGCTTTACGGAAGGCCAGTAGAGTGGGGATAGTCCGGATCTCTGGTGGGAGTTGGTTCCAGAGGGATGGGGCTCCCACAAAGAAGGCTCTCCCCAGTGGCCCCACCAACCGACATTGTTTGGCCGATGGGACCTGGAGGAGGCCCACTCTGTGGGACCTAACTGGTCATAGGGAGGTGTGTGGTAGGATGCGGTCCCGAAGGTAGCCTGGTCCTGAGCCATGTAGGGCTTTAAATGTCAAAACCAACACCTTGAATTGTGACCGGAGACTAATAGGCAACCAATGCAGCTGGCAGAGAATGGGTGTTATGTGGGTGTATCTCGGCACACCCACCACAGCTCGTGCAGCTGCATTCTGTACCAATTGCAGTCTCCAGAGTCTCTTTGAGGGTAGCCCCATGTAGAGTGCATTATAGTAGTCTAGCCGTGAGGTGACAAGGGCATGAGTGACTGTGAGCAAAGGCTCCCTCTCCAAGTAGGGTTGCAATTGGTGCACAAGACGGATCTGTGCAAAGGTCCCCCTAGCCACAGCTGAAAGATGTTGCTCCAATTTTAGCTGTGGGTCTAGGAGAACACCCAAATTGCGAACCCGTTCTGAGGGAGTCAATTTTTCTCCCCCAAGAACCAAGGAGGGGAAGTTGACATAATCCCTGGGGGGCAATATCCGCAGCCACTCAGTCTTGTCAGGGTTGAGTTTGATCCTATTCACTCCCATCCAGACCCTCACATCGTCCAGGCAGCGGCACATTACATCAACTGCTTCCCTGAACTGACACGGGATGGAGATGTACAACTGGGTATCTTTGGGACCATGACCTTCCAATAATTCCATTTTGTTTTCATTTTGCTAATGAATCCAGAGGTGACATCCAGCAGGTTCTGACAGGTTCTGGAGAACTGGTAGCGGAAATTTTGAGTAGTTCAGAGAACTGGCAAATACCACCTCTGGCTGGCCCCAGAGTGGGGTGGGAATGGAGATTTTGCAATATCCTTCCCCTGCCACGCCCACCAAGCCACACACAGCAAGCCACACCATGTCCACCAAGCCATGCCCACCAAACCACACCACACCATGCCCACAGAATCGGTAGTAAAAAAAATTTTGATTTCACCACTGTGAATCTCTCCCCCAATTCTAATTACCACAAACAAGGTTCAGTAATTTTCATGAGTTTTGACTGCAGCTACGGGCATCTGCAGGGATGGTTGGTAAAAGTTTAAAGATGGTGGCCACAAAGCCATGTCTCTTTTATATTGGCAGGTGAAATGTGTGCATTCTTGACTGCCACTAATTCTAATGTTGCATAAGCCACAGTATGACCCTTTACAGCTTTGGAAGATAAAATCAAAACAAACAGAGAAAACAAGGAAATAAAGAAACAGATCAGGGACGAAAATGGTTCCTTTCTACATTCTCCTTGGCATTAATCTCCTTTTAATCTCCTTTAATCTCATTTTCTCTGTTTCTTTCAATCACATGCTGGCAAGAGACAAGGCAAAACAACTGTGAAACAATCATTATGCTTAACCTTTTGGCAGTCAATTATTATTATTATTATTATTATTATTATTATTAAGGCTATTCTTTAGGATGCCGACTTTGCTACTGTGAAACTATTGTATTATAGTGCTCCATTCAGCAATTCAGCAATTCATCCAGCAATTCAGCAATTATCACTGCTGTTTTTAAGCAGTTATTGGTTATGAATACTGTGGGGTACTTTTTTCTTGCATACATTTCATTACCAAACTAGGTAATACCATCAGTACTAGAAGGGGATGGGATTTGCTCTCTATTTATATACAAGTAGTTTTCCCTATTGGTGTTGGTCTTCTTTATTATCCCTTTTACCAAATTAGGCTGTTTTTATGTAAGCTTTTTGTCTGAGTTAGAAGTTCCTTGATAGGGATATTGTTAACTTCTTGATTGTTGGTCTAGTGTTCATCTTAGTGTTGGTGTTTGTTCATCTGGTAGTTGATTGCCAGTGAAGAAATATTTGAGGCTTTTTCGGTTCCTTTTTGGCCTTTTGATTGTCCCTTTCAATTAATGGGTAAATGATTTTATCTTTGTGTACTTGATGATGGCTGATTTGTTTGAGCCCCAAATCCCAGGAATTCTCTAGTCTTTTTGAACTTGGCTTGATCTAGGATGCTCCCAGTCTCCCAGTTGAAACTCTATGTTGTGCAATTAAGGAGTTTTCATGCTGTCTTCTGACTGCTAGTTGGCGTTCATGGATGTGGTCTGCAATATGCTGTAAACAACAATCATTTTAAAGGGTACAATAAAAAGGGGACGTTAAACTTTTCTTCCCCTAAAGTCTTACGACAGAAACTCTTGTTTTTCCAGGTTTACAATTCTTTCAGTTTATTCCCGAATTAGGCTGTATTTGTAATTCTGCAGCATGCACATTTTCCCTACAGACTTTCTACAGACAGCGGGAGGAATATGGGGAAACGCTTTGCCCCGGGACGCTGGCTGGGGCACGTCTCTCCAATTTATTCTTGCTGCCTCCATGCGTACGTGCATGCTTTCTACTTTTGCGCTAAACTTACCACAGAGAAAAGTGGCTATTTCTCCCCTTTTTCTTGCCTCTTTTTCTGGCCAATAAGGGGAGACTTTTCTCTGTGCTATGTTTAAGTGCAAAAGCAGCAAGCAGCCACAAAGACAGTGAGAGGTGCAGACTTTCTGGATGGGACAGGGGTGGGTTTTAACTTACCTCGCCGCCGTTTCCTCCTGCGCCGCATGGCTGCACATACTTCTCGCAGGCGCTCGTGCATGTGCAGTGCCAAAAACTTGGCTTCTGTGCATGAGCAGAAGCAAAAACAAGCCAAAAATCCCCCCCAAAAAAATTCGGGGAAAAAAATCAGATTTTTTAAAAAATATGGCGGCACCCATGGATTGGCACCGACCAACCCGGTTCGTTGACGTCATTGTGACATCACCAGTGGGCCACTACCAGTGCGCATGAACCAGTCCGAACCAGGAGGAACCCACCCCTGAAATGGAGTAAATTCATGTAAAATGTAAACGAACAAAGTGATTTCAGTCCATACTGCAGTCCTCTAGCACTGAACGGTGAAGCCAGCTATAAGGTTCACTATATAGGTTATGCCTTGAGATGTTGACCCTAGTACAGTGTTTCTCAACCTCAGCAACTTTAAGCTGTGTAGACTTCAACTCCCAGAATTCCCCAGTCAGCAAGCTGAGTTGAGTTGCTGAGATTAAGAAAGACTGCACTAGGAACACATGACATATTTCAGAATTAGGGAACATCTAGGATTATTTCAACTAAAGATATTAATCTTTAAAAGATCAAATGCAATATATTCCTTTGTGCATTCAATGTACTCTAATGAGTTTATTTACTGAATGTTTGTTTGGAATTATAGTATTTGCACATCAACTTTAGTTTTCCTGCCTTTCTGTTCATAATGATATTTTGAAGATCAGTTAGGAGAAGCATTGCACAAATAATGGGCAAGACTGGATAAACTAGTGACTGGGGGGCAAAAGCTAAAATTTCATGGGACATCCATATTCCCTCTCTCATAATGTAGTATGGTTTACTGAATTATGTGAAGGAATTCCTAATAAGCTGCATTTGCATAAGAAGCTAAGTTTGCCTAGCTTTTTGACAAATGAATATGCTAAACCATAATGTAGTATGGTTTACTGAATTATGTGAATCAGACTATTGTGATTTACAGGTTCTCGTGTTACCTTTATCACTTAGTGAACAAACTTGCACATTCATTAAGACTTATTTATTTATTTTTCTGATTATTCAAGCTCCAAAATCTTTCTTTTCCAGCCACCCGAACAATGTCTCTAGATAGTCTGCCAGCTTTCAAACATCATTCAGTAAATTGCATACCCAGAGAAAATCTGTGCTGTGTTCCACTAGAAAAAGATTCCATTCTTCACTGATAACAGAAAAACAGTTCAGAACCTTTCTTCTTCTTTTTTCCCCTTTACAAAGGGAGCTCTATAATCCTGGAATCCGGGAATGTTAATGATTATGAAGTAGTGTATCCACAAAAAGTGCCTGCATTGCCCAAAGGAGGAGTTCAGAATGCTGAGCCAGAGGTAAGAAAAAGATCTCAGCAAATTACTTCTTGCCAGCCAACAGAATTTTTGGTTTTCCTTTGCTGCCATCTAATGATTATCTGGATTTTTGCATTGCAATTTATGTGCTTCATTCATTCACTCCCTCTCTCCATCCATCCCTCACTCACTCACATTCATTCATTTAACAAATGTATATAGCCACCCAATTCAAACAAAAGTGAGGAGACTCCTTGCAACTTAGAACAGAATTTCCTAATATTAATTGGTTACTATAACAAATAAAGTGTTGGGAAATGCCCAACCATATAAGGAAGAGGGATCAAGATGGGAATTAGTCTTGAATCATTTCATAGCTGCAACAGATACAGGACTGAAATCCTCTCTCTGTGTCTCTCTGTTTCTCTGTCTCTCTCCCTCCCTCCCTCTCTCCCACCCTCTCCCACCCTCCCTCCCTCCCTCCCTCCCTTCCTCCCTCCCTCCCTCTCTCTCTCTCTCTCTCTCTCTCTCTCTCTCTCTCTCTCTCTCTCTCCCTCTCTCTCTCTCTCTCTCTCTCTCTCTCTCTCTCTCTCTCCCTCTCTCTCCCCTCTCTCATCTTCTTACCTATTTAGGTTTTTTTTTTTACTATAAACAGGGTGAAAAATTTAGGGAGATTATTTTGAAGCAGAGGACACCCAAAGAAATTTAGTCCTGGAAATAAATCTGTTTTCTTTCTTTGTTTGTTTTGCTTTTTTACAAAACTTATAATTCAGCTTTGGAATTGGCTACTATGAGAGGTAGGCTGGTTACCAACTTGGCTGGTTTCACAGAATATAGAGTCATAGGGCTGGAAAGGAGCTCAGAGGTCTTGTAATACATTTTCCTGCTCAAGACAGGAGCCTTATACCATCCCAGTCAAATCTCCAGTGAATTTTCATTCCATTGATTTCTCACTGTCAGAAAATTTCTGCTTACTTTTAGTTTAGATCTCTCTTTAATAAGTCAATGCCCTCTTCACTATGACATCCCTGCAAGGAATACACTTATCACGTCCCCCTTAATCCTTCTCTTCGATAGGCTGGACATACATAGCTCCCTCAACCTTTTTGTTTCTTCAGAAAAGGGTTAGACCAATTCATAGAAGTCATGGAAATAATCCTTTGTTAGCCTTGAAGGCAGAGATACTCTCTCCTGGGAGACCAAAGAGTGTCTTCTGCAATTACTTGTGCATTTGGTGATTATCATGAGAACAGACTGCTGGATTTGATGGGCTAGAACAGTGATGGCGAACCTATGGCACGCGTGCCACAGGTGGCACGCGGAGCCATATCTGCCGGCACGCGAGCCGTTGCCCTAGCTCAGCTACAGCGTGCATGTGCACTCCGGCCATCTAATTTTCGGCTTGCACAGAGACTCTGGGAGGGTGTTTTCGGCTTCTGGCGGGCGGGGGAGGGCGTTTTCACCCTCCCCAAGCTCGAGGAAAGCCTCTGGAGCCTGGGTAGGATGAAAAATGGGCCTACTAGGCCCACCAGAAGTTGGGAAATGGGCCATTTCTGGCCTCCAGAGGGCCTCCAGGGTGGTGAGGGAGGCCATTTTTGCCCTCCCCAGGGATTGAATTATGGGTGTGGGCACTCGCGCATGCGTGATAGCGCGCGAGCACGCTCTTTCGGCACCCAAGGAAAAAAAGGTTCGCCATCACTGGGCTAGAACATGTATGTTCTTAAGTATATATCCTTTACTTCCTGAGACATATGCAAAGAGTGATACTCAGAAGGTATGTAAAAAATACTGTGTTGAGACCTATTACTTCTGTCAGGATGTGAATTTTGATTGTCAGCTGTGTTCATATGCCATGCTCTATGATGTATAGAGATTCCTAGAGAAGCAGGCACGTGATGAGTGATCTGCGCATGTGTGTCTTTGCATTCATTCTTTCTTTCTCTTCTGCTGTTGTCCTTCATTGAGGAAGGACGTGTATCTTAGGTTGCAGAGATGTAGCTGTTAGGATTATTGTTTTTATATTCTTTTATACTGAAATTAATATTTTGTTACTTTAGACTTTATTCTCGGGCTTTATTTCTGACAAGGATTAGATTCAAGGGAAAAAGATCTTATCACCTCTAACCGTAAATTCTTATTCCGTCAACTTCAAATCCATTTCTTTTGAAATGAACCCATTGGTGTTTGGCTCTTCTTCATGTTCCTCTCTCAAGAACATTCATTTCTGATCATTGTGACTGTTTACCACCCATGGTGCCCCCTCGTTTTAAAAGAGTAGACAATCCTCATTTACTGCAGTGGATCAAAAAGCAACATCAGAAGAAGAGAACATCTCTTAGCTCTTTTGTCTCAAAAACGGCCTTGACAATGTAATCTTACCTGGCACTGTCCACATTTAAGTTTACAAAACTTTCATGTGACTTGTGATGGCATTTCATTGCCTTTCTGGAGAGGGTCCTAATCCTTGAAAGACAAGTAGAAAACATTTAGCACAGTAAATCTCATCCATGCCAAGAACCTGTAATAATAAACATACGATTTGACATTTAGCTTTCTCATGGCAGGGATTAGAAAATAATAGGAAAACATATTTACCCTAATCACTTTTGCTAAGGAAACTTTTTAATGGAATGAAGAAGCTAAAGACCTTATTTATATTTTACTGCTGTCCTCTACAGAAGGTGATGGCTTTTTTCCTTGGCATTTGATGGCATCTTATAGCTTTATCTAATAGCCCAGCTCTTGATCTAAAAATAACAATCCTAAACTTTCATGAATCACCAAAGCTTTTCTTAAGATTTTTTAAAAGGATTTTTATTAAGGATTTTACATTAAGAAAAGTTTTACATTCTGGTTATAAGACAAATATCCCACATTCATTTACATATTTTTCTTATTCATTAGTCCCTCCTTTCTACTTATAATAAAGAGATTATATATACAGAATAGTTCATCCTTACACTTCCAATCATATAGTATTTGTATATAGTATATACATAATAATATTTCAATTCATTATTACATTTCCTCATATATCTGCCCCTAAATAAAAAAAAAGAATAAAATAATACTGTTTTATACATGGAAGTCCATTCTATTAATTTTTTGTATATTTATTTTTATTTATTTATTTATTTGTCAAGCATATATGATTATAAGCAAAGTATAAACAGTAAAACATGATTGAACATATATGTAATAGTACAAGCATGAATAAGAGTAAAAGAGGTAAGAATATATGTGTACATTAGGACAGGAACGGTAGGCACGATTGTGCGCTTATGCACGCCCCTTACCGACCTCTTAGGAATGGGGTGAGGTCGATGGTAGATAATCTGAGGTTGAAGTTTTTGGGGTTTGGGGAAGAAACTACTGAGTCAGGTAAAGTGTTCCAGGCGTTGACAACTCTGTTGTTGAAGTCGAATTTTTTGCAATCAAGTCTGGAGCGGTTTACATTACGTTTGTATCTATTGTGAGCTCGTGTATTATTGCGGTTGAAGCTGAAGTAGTCGTTAACAGGTAGGACATTGAGGCAGATAATTTTGTGAGCTACACTTAGGTCAGATCGAAGGCAGCGGAGTTCTAAATTTTGAAGTCCCAAAATTTCAAGTCTGGTTTCATAAGGAATTCTGTTATGAACAGAGGAATGTAATACTCTTCTTGTGAAGTATCGCTGGACATTCTCAATTGTGTTAATGTCTGATATGTAGTGTGGGTTCCAGACTGATGAACTGTATTCAAGAATCGGTCTAGCAAATGTTTTTTGGGTTTATATATATATATATATATATATATATATATATATATATATATATATATATATATATATATATATATATATATATATATATATATATATATATGTTTCTATAGATCTCGTTTTAAATGTTACTTACAGTATAAATTATCCTTTTACTGAGAGAGTAATAAAAATATAATATCAAGTTTTAGATTCACTATTAAATTGTGTTACTATTGGATTATATTAACTTCTTGTGTAGTGACTATATTTGTTTTTAACCTTTGGAATCTTGTAAATATCTACTTTCTTTTAATTTATAAATTTAATCCATTGCAATTTAAAGAAATCGGTTTAGTTTAGTCTTCCATTTTCTTTCTTACTTGTCACCTCACCCCATTCCTAAGAGGTCTGTAAGGGGCGTGCATAAGCGCACAATCGTGCCTACCGTTCCTGTCCAAATGCACCCATATATTTATACTTCCTGTACTCAACACTTTTCACCTGAATGGAGAAATGATGGAGACTCAAAGCTTTGTGTGCTTCCAAAGGAGCAATTAGCTCTGTTTCAAAGCATCCCCTTTGCAAGCAGGCAAAGCTTCCTCTACCTCTGGATGAAAAGTGTTTGGGTAGCTACCATCGCCCTCTCGTCCCACTGTCTGCTTGCCCCTGGCCTCAATCAGGGCTAAGCTCTTGGCATGCCCTGGCCTCCACCTGCCCTGCCAGGAGGGTGAAGAGCCCCTGCGAGGCCAACAGCAGCATGGGCAGCCCTTTGGCGGCCAGCACAGCTCCTACCGCAGCCGAGAAGTGTCCCAGCAGAAGCTGGGCTAGCAGGCAGGGTGGGTGGAGACCGAGGCATGCTGAGGGCTTGGCCCGTTGCAGCCACGGGCAAGCAGACAATGGGATGGAAAGGGCGGGGCCAGTGGTAGCTTGTGTCATCAAAGATGTGCCATTGATGAATTAAGATCAACAAAGTTTTACCAAATCACCTTGGAATGCTCTCTGGATAATCACTGATTATAAATCCATGGAATGAGATTTTGACAAGGGAGGGAGGGAGGGAGGGATAAATGTGTTGATGAGTTTGGCTGGAGTCCTTGTTGGCTCAGGGATAACTTTGGGATTTTCCCAAAAAAGAAGATATCCTGCAACGTGACATTCTTCTTCTATAGATTTGGGGGTGGGGATCATAGAATCCTTCCCTGAACTAGTAGGTTTTCTGAGAAAAGCTACTTCTACCAATTTAAGTTTTCCTGAGTTTTCGCTCTAGATTAAGGTGACCAGACGTCCCGCTTTTGGTGGGACAGTCCCGCTTTTTAATAATTTGTCCCTTGTCCCGCGGCGTTTCAAAAAAGTCCCGCTTTTTAAATTTCAATTTGCCCTAATCCTGCCGGTTTGGCCTGGCCAGTCGTTCGGCGTAGAGCCGATGGAACTGGTGGCGGTTGCAGTGCGGGGCTTCTCCCGCCCGCTTCCCCCGCCCGGCTGGACGCCACCATTTGGGTTATTTTGCCCTGTGTGCATGCGCAGAACGCTTTGCGCATACACAGAGGACAAAATAACCCGAATGGTGGTGTCCAGCCGGGCGGGGGAAGCGGGCGGGAGAAGCCCCGCACTGCGACCGCCGCCAGTTCCATCGGCTCTACGCCAAACGACTGGCCCGGCCGAACCGGCACGATTTCACCCCTGGCTCTGCGGCGACGAACAGGTAAGCCTGCGCCAGTAGGAACCCACCCCTGGCTGCGATGAAGGGGGGTGTTTGGGGGGGTGCACAAAGCTGCAGGATAAGAGAGACGGACCCCTCCCGTCTTGCTCCCCTAGAAACCCCCCCGTCAATGGTGTCCCATGTACTATGGAGTCAAAGGCTTTACAAAAGTCTGTGTAAATTGCATCTAATGCTTTGGCCTGGTCGAGTTGTGTAGTCCATATGTTTTTACAATGTAGAAGTTGTAGATTGCAGGATAACTTTTTTCTGAAACCAAATTATTTGTGAGAGAGTAGGTTGTTTGTCTCTAAGTGGTGGGTAATGGATTGGTTGATGATTGATTCCATGACTCTGCAGGTGGCGCAACATAGAGAGATTGGTCTATAGTTTTCAACTTGGCTGGGGTCTCCCTTTTTGAAGACAGGGATTACCGTGGCTAGTGACCATAGGTTGGGTAGGGTGCTGGTTCTGAAAGATATGTCAAAAATGATGCTTAGAGGTTCTGATAGGATAGTGGAAAGTTTTTTTAAGAAGTAAGCACATAGTCCATCTGGTCCTATGGATAGGGATGGTTTTAGGTTGTGTAGAGCCTTTCTAACATTGTCTTCTGTAAAGTCGGTTTGTATTAGATCATTGTCATTGTTTGTGGTTCGACTAGGGAATATAGGACATGAGTTGTTGCTGTTTATAAAGATTGAGCCTAAGAATGTGTTGAAGAGGTTGGCTTTGCCGGATTCATCATTACAGTCTTTATTGTTAGGGCCTTTTAGGGGTGGGATAGTTCTCGTCACTTTGAGTTTGTTGTTTACGAAATTGTAGAATGCCCGGTTGGAATTTGGGCGCAGGAGGTTTTCCTCTTGATTGATATGATAATTTGTGCATTCAGTCCTTATTTGTTTGCATATGTTTTTGTATCGGCTTTTGTAGTTGGTTATGTGGTCCGTTTTGTTTTTTCGCAAGAGAGATATATATTTTTACTTGGAGCTTCCTTATTGTTGTGGGTAGTTTGCTTTTCTTGTTTTTGGGAATGATTAGTGGTACGTATAGTTTCATGACTCTTTGGACTTGACATAAGAAAATGTTGTAGTGGTCTTCAGCAGTGACCTACTGTTAGGTTAAAGCTGTCAGAATTAATGTATATGTCTGCAAGGAGACATGTACAGAGATTCATAATTGGTTAAGGGTAAGTGAAGTTTGACATGAAAGAGGCAAATTGTAATCTAGGTTCTTAGTAATGGTTCTTTTTCGCTCCTTATGGGCAAAATTCTGGTTGTCCTGTTGCTCCCCCTTCTGGCCATACTTTGATGGTACCAAAAGAAGAAGAAGCAGAGAACAAGGTATTCAAGGTAGCCACATTTTGTCTTAATACAACAAATAAGTAACACAGAGGAGAAACAATTTGTCTCACTGGGTTACAGGAATGGTACCATTTGCCTCACTAAAGCACTCTGCACTTGCTGGAGACTCTAAGAAGCATCAATGTGCTCTTTGTAAGCAAATAGGACATTGGCAAGATGCAGGCCCATAGAATTCAAAAAGGGGACTTGCCTACCAGCCCACATTTTCTCCTGCTGAAAGACAAAGAATGAAGCAGCGAGGGGTGGAGTTTCAAACAACCCTAGTGCCTCCCGAGCTCTTGGTATCTGCTATGGTAGGAGGTGAAAATATTTATTTCTTTGGGATATGGGTGCTACACATTCTGTAGTCACTAAATCACTGGCTCTTAAATCTAACCATGTTATACCTATTGTTAGAGCTTCAGGACAATCCAACACCAACCCTTTTTACAACCTTTGGAAGTGGATATTGGAGGGAGATGTTGACACATGGCTTTTTTAATATGCATGACTGCCCGATTCCACTTTTGGGATATGACCTACTTTCTAAATGGCAAGCCACTCTTTCTTTTGATCAAGGAAAAATCATGATGTTTTTGCAACTGGGGACTCATTTTGCCTGTCTTGAAATCCCCACTCAGGCAACAGCTTCCCCATCCAAGGCAGTCTATCTTAAATGCAGTTATATCATGGATCTTGGCTTCAGGCAAGGATGAGGATTGAGAAAGCATCAAGATGAGAAATCATTTCCTACAGTATGATCTTCTCAAGAAAGGGCAAACTTATTTCAATTTCTAGCTCTGCTAGTTAAGAAACATGATGGGTCTTTTCACCTGGTTCTGGATTTTAGAATTATCAATTTACTCACAGCGACAATTCACCCTACAGTGCCAAATCCTTATACTTTGATTTCACCTTCTTTTTGCATGGTTAACTGTATTGGACTTAAAGGATGCCATCTTCTCTGTTCCCCTTCAAGTGGATAGTGAGAAGTTCTTTGCTTTTCAGTGGTCTGACAATGAACATGTACAGGAGCTCAGCTATATTGGACTATCTTACCCTAAGGATCTGAAAACAGCCCAACCATTTTTGGTGAAGCTCTTTGTCTCTGGCCTACTCAGATGGACCCCCTCCCCCAATCAGGAACAAATAGCTCTGTGTTGCAGTGTCTCTGGAGATTCTCAATCATCCAGGTCATGGTTGTCTCAGAGGTGCTTTTCAAAAGGCAACTGGACTTGAAGAACTGAAGAAGCATCTTGGATGAGAAGTGAAACATTTTCCAAGGAAAAACCAAGAAAGTCCAATTGCCTTTTGAAAAGCACAATGTGTTCCAATATGTGAATGATTTATATTTAGGGGCTCTTTCTGAGCTAGAATGAGATAGGTGACTGTGAATAAGGTAAATCCAACTTCTTTAATACCAGTAGATAATTCACCTGGAAGATTTACCTCATGATAGCATGCAAATTCTTGATGTGGTTTACTTCAGCAAACCAGATTTGAAAGATGAGCCTTTACAAAATGTAGAATGATAATAGTTTATTGATTGAAGCAGCTACATCTTGGAAAGCCAGCGTAAAATTTGGGAAGAGGAAGCATTGCCTTTGAACACACCAGCTCAAAAGGCAGAACTTGTTGCATTAAATGTGCATTGCAATTGGCAAATGGTAAAATGGCCCCCTTTTTTTCTTGACAGCAAATAAGCCTTTGGTGTTGTACATGACCATGGAGCTTTGTGGCAGGGAAAAGGTTTGATTGAAGCAAAAGATAATCAGATTAAATATGAAGAAGAAATATTGCAAATTTTAGATGCCACCTGGAAGCTAAGAGTGATTTACTAGTAGGATAAAGACAGATGGGTCTCTTTGGACTTGAGGGAAGCCTTCTGGATGGAGGCTCTCCAAAATCAAAAATGAGAGAAGCCAGTGGTTGATCAGTAGGCTGTTTGCACGTCAACACAGTGCCCGTTGCTGCAGACCTGAAAGTCAAAGTTAGAGATTATCAGCTTCCTACACAACTAAACTGTCATTCCTTAGAACTAACCCAAAATTCTTTCAGGTTCTACATTGTATAAAAAGACAGGGGGAAGTGATTCCTGATCCTTTAAGATAAGCTTTTGGGATTGCTTCAGCACTTCTCAGTGGCTTCATTGAACTGGTGTCCTTTAGATCACAACCAGTTCTACCCCTGATATTCTCATCTCTCTTCTCTCTTCCACCTTCCCTATGGAGACACCAGAAGTGAAATGAAAGGACTGTCTCTTGACAGTCTGTCTAGAAAGTGCTGCAAGGGAGAAGCACAAAGCTCTGAGAAGGCCAGGCATTTTGTTCTTAGAAGAAAGAAACAGCCCTGGACATTCCCCTCATTTGTTGTGGTGGTTGTTTGAAGGAAAAACAAAATAAGAAAACCAAAAGAAAGCTAGAGGGATACTTTTTCTTCTATGTAGAAGTGGAAAATCTAAACCAGCTTTCAGCAAGATCCATTGTGACATTTTTAGTGATCAATCTCTGGAATCAGAGCACACAGATTAGAGGTCATCTTTTACTAACCCTTCCATCTTCACATTTTGTTCCAGGTTCAACCATTCCAATATCTGGGTCATTTGGTGAATAATTGATATTGCATGACATCATGTTTTCCGGTGTGCAGAATAACCTGCCACACTTTACATCCCTGAAAAGGAAACAGTGAATTGATTCTAATTAAACAGAATGGAGTAATGAGAGGCCTGCTCTTTTGCTTATCTCTTGGGTGACTCACAAGATAATAAAAAGTTAGAAATTGCTAAAAACAATTATACCGTATTTTTCAGAGTATAAGACGCACCGGAGTATAAGACGCACCTTAGTTTTTGGGGAGGAAAATAGGGGAAAACAATCTGCCTACCAGGTATTCATCTGGCTAGCATCCTTAGTCTGGTCAGCTTCAGCACATTATTTTATCCCCTGGTTAGGACTTAAAAAAACCTTCTTCTGAGAGAGTAACAATGAAAGAGCTTGCAAGCCAGTAAGAGCTGGGAAGATCGTTAGAACCTGGTTAGGGCTAGAAAAAAACTTATTCGGAGTAAGTAGAGCAATGGAAAAAAACCCTGCAAAGACTTAGGACTGGAAAAACATTCTTTGGAGAGAGTAACAATGAAAAAGCCTGCAAGGTAAGAGCTGGGAAGATCTGATAGCACCTAGTTAGGGCTGGAAAAAAGCTACATTCAAAGTATAAGACGCACCCAAATTTTCAGCCACTTTTAGGAAGGAAAAAGGTGCGTCTTATACTCAGAAAAATATGGTAATTAGAACAAAAATTAAAAATTAAAAACCAAGACGATGGGCAGCCTGGGGGTGAGAATCGTCTCTTCCCGGTCAGCCATCTCCAACATATCAGGCCCATGTTGGGGACCCAGGCCAAGGGGCAGAGCCAGGTTTATAGACTGTTCCGTGAGGCCAGAATTCTGGGGACAGATCTCACCTCTGATAAGTAAATATTGCCAAGCAGAAAAGGCCTTTCTCCTGCACCTGGACAGCCAAAAGTCTTTGGTTGACAGAATCTGAAGCTTTAAAGGTAATGACCGACGGCTTGAATTGGGCCCAGAAGCAAACTGGCAACCTGTGCAACTTGTGTAACACTGGTATCACATATGCCATGCCAGGGGCCTCCCGGACTGTCAGCGTCATTGCCTTCTGTACCAGTTGTAGCTTCCAAATGCTCTTCAAGGGTGGCCCTATGCAGTAGTCCAGCTGGGACCAGGGCATGAGTGACTGTGCTAACAATCTTGATCTTGGGTTAACCTTTATGTGTTTTTGTTTAATTAGAAATGGAGAACCAGAAGTTTGCTCAGCCTCAGTAGGAACAAGTTGCCCTGAAAAATAACTGATAAATCTCACAAGGTGTTTCAAGGTTTGGAACAAAACACAGTTCCTGTATCTCCAACTGGCTCACTGTGATTTCCCTGTTTTTAAGGGTGAAGATGGTTGACTCAGGATTCTTGCCTTAAGAGCAAGTGATGCATCTGGTATCCACCTGGAAAACCCTTAAAGCAGATTTAGGAGACTTTAGAGATTTTCCAGATCTCTAGCCTAAAATTCTCATAATCTCTCATCAGTGGATGACAGGGGATGATGGGAGTTGAAATCTAAAGATTAAGGCAACTGCACTAAACATTGGAAAGGGAAATTGCATTGAAAAATAGCTATTATTCCATTTCAATCTAATAAAAATATGAGAGTAAAGAGGAATAAAGATTGAAATAGGGATGTATAAAATAAGAAATTCTCTTGTTTTGACAAGAAACAATGGGTTCTTTGTGTTTGTGTAAGAACCAAAAGCAGAATCTGGATTTATACACATTACTAAAAGATAATGTGGCTTATTGTTTAGTTTGGGTTCAACATGTGGTGCAAATTTAGCCATTGTGATTTCTAAATCATGATTTATGGATAAATGCAATTCATAAACTCATGAATCAGGGTTTATTCAGCAATATGCAGGGTAAAAAAGCTGGGTGATGTCAGCCCAAAGGGAAAGGCTGATTATAGCATAGTCCTTGACTTATGACCACAAATGTGTGAAGAATTTCCATTTCTAAACAAGGCTGTTGGTAAATGAGCTGGACCCAATTTTATGATCTTTTTGTCATAGTTGTTAAGTGAATCACTACAATGGCTAAATAAATCACATGGTTGTTAAGCAAATCTCACTTCCCCTATTGTCTTTGATTTATTGGAAGCTGGCTGGAAGGTTGCAAATGATGATCATGTGATCTCGGGACACTGCAGTCCTCATAAATATATATTGGTGGCCAAGCACCCAAATTTTGGTCACATGACTATAGGAATGCTTCAACAGTTGTAAATGCAAGGGCCAGTTGTAAGTCAATTCTTGGAAGTCATTAAACGAATGGTTGTAAGCTAAGAACTATCTGTTGTTTCTGACACAACCTTTTAAATGCATTTTCCAAAATTGGAAAACAAAGAAAAATTAGCCCTTCAGAAATTGACTCACATTTCTACTGTTTTAGTCAGATGACAGATTCATATTCCTGCAGATGTGGACCCTAAAATATTTCTTATTATCCTTATATCATCATCATAGAAGGAAATAATTTAGATTGCTTACTGTGGTGCACATGGAATGTTTACACCATTTTCCCTTCTGCAGTAGGCATACTCATCCCCTTTCTGGTTATTTTCAAAACATCCATTTGGACCCACATTATAACCTGCAAGAGGGAGTGAGGAACCAAGACAAACACATGAGTGTATAACATGCCAGCAGGATGAAGAATGACTTAAGAGATCTCAGAGGATTAAAGAAACTATAATTAATATTTGCTTATTTGTAACCTATTATTTTGTAACCCATTATTTACCTAATCCTCATTATGCCTGAATAATCTGATACAGTGCTACACTAAACTTGCTTATTGCATTCTATGGGCACAAAAGCTGAAGCCACTTTTATGCAACTGGCAGAAGACCATGCAGAAAATCAATGGCTGGAGGGGAATCTGAATGCAGCTTCATTCCTCTGTGTTCTCATTCTCCATTTTCCAACTTTAACACTATTGTAGAAACATTCCTGTGCTGGAATGCAGTGAGGAGGGGGATCCCCAGGTGGGAGGGGGTGCAGCCCAGATGAGTAAGAGGCAATTCTCACACACCCCATATTACATGTGAGAGAAAGAGGGTGAAGACAGCTCCTCCCTTATAGTTTACAGATTGTATTGTAGATGCAGACAGTAGAGTCCTTAGTCCAGCAAGATTTTGTCTACAGGAGTGAAAGAAGAAAGAACTCAGCTTGGAAGAATCATCACGTTTCATTCTCGGTTTGAAGCCTGTCAATTCCTGGGCATAAGCCTTTTTGAATATGGCTGGATTACTTGCAAAAGATTGAGCTATTTCCATTCTTTGGAACCTTACATCATTTTATGCTATTTAACTGACCAAAATAAAGATTTTTTGTTTGAACTGAGATTTCCATTTTCAAAGCAATGGAAATATTAGAACAAGTGTCCATTTATTGTCTAAATCAAATCCTCCATAAATACAATGGATGGATTTATTATGCAAGTGGAACAATGTTCTGATTTGCAATTTGGATTCCCAGTCACCATCACATGCCATCTGACCCTTCATAAACTATTAAGACAAGGGGATAGAAGGGGAACTCATCAAAATTACAGACAATACCAAGCTGGTGGGTATAACCATCACTCCAGAAGACAGGCTTAAGAGCCAGAAGGATCTCAAGAGACTTCAACACTCGACCTTATCTAACAAAATAAAACCAATTCAGAGGTACAGAATAGGTGATACCTGGCTCAATTTATAGAAGATAATGTTGGAAAGGCTTTACGCAACCTAAAACCATCCCTATCTATTGGACTTGGTGGTCTATGTGCATACTTCTTTAAAAAGCTCTTCTCAACCATAGCTGAACCTCTAAGCATAATTTTTGAAAAATCCTTCAGGACTAGCTTCTTACCCAACTTATGGTCACTAGCTACAGTCATCCCTATCTTCAAAAAAGGAGATCCAAGTAACGTTGAAAATTACAGACCAATCTCTTTATATTGCGTCACCTGCAAAGTCATGGAATCAATCATAAACCAATCCATTACCCTCAGAGGTGGGTTCCTGCCTCTGATTGCCGGTGCAGTTAATCGCTGAGTTCGGCGCAGAGCCGAAGACGCTGCTCCCGTTCGCGGAGCGGGAGCTTTCCCCGGCCGCTTTCCCCGCCCGCATGGATGTCGCCAATTGCGTTCTTTTGCCCTCTGCGCATGCGGAACGCTTTGGGCATGCGCAGAGGGCAAAAGAACGCAATTGGCGGCATCCATGCGGGCAGGGAAAGCGCCCGGGGAAAGCTTCCGCTCCGTGAACGGGAGCAGTGTCTTCGGCTCTGCGCCGAACTCAGCGATTAACCGCACCGGCAGGATCCCACCTCTGATTACCCTCCACCTAGAAACTAACAACCTACTCTCTAACAAATAATTTGGTTTCAGAAAAAAATTATCCTGTAACCTGCAACTCCTACACTGCAAAAACATATGGACTACACAACTCGATCAGGGTAAAACAATAGACACAATTTACATAGACTTCTGTAAAGCCTTTGATTCAGTGGTACACAACAAACTACTTCTGAAACTAAAATCTTTTTTTTATTTTTTATTTTTATTCAAAAAAGTTTTATTAGTACAAAATTACATAGATAATAGCTAAATATTAAGTAGAAAGTACAAACATTTTTTTATTTTTCTCCCCCCTAACCCACCCCCTTCCCTCCCCCCTCCCCCCCGGACTTCCCAGACAGCATACAGGGCATAATATCAATTAAACAAATTTAAATTAAGTTAATAAAAAACCCTTGTTAAATTTCCACATTATTTTTTAAAAACTTCAACTCCAAATTGTGCACTGATAATATATCGTCTATATATAAAGTAATAGAGATAGAAAAAAAATTTAACAATACAAGAAAAATACAAGAAAAACAAAAATAAGAGAAAAAAAGAAAAAAATTGGCAAACAAGAGAAAAAAAACTTACTTCCTCCTTTCAATCCTCTACCCTTCGCAACATTTCCTCAAAATTAAATAAAACTTAAATGAATATTGCATAAATAATAACTAAATATAAAATACAAGAGTCTTAAACTAATATTATTAACATAATATTACCATACATCAAATTAGTAGCTTCAAAAAAGTTCTAAATTTTTTAAGAAATATTAATAATAAAAATAACCTCAAGATTGAATAAAACTTAATTGAATATTACATAGATAATAACTAAATATTAAGTAGAAATTGTTTTTACCTTTCATCATAATATTAATAGCATAATATTATTATACATCAACTTATTGACTTCAGAAAAGTTCTAAGTGTTAAAAGGATATTAATAATAAACAGTTTGAGTTAAAAATTCCAAATCTTCAAAAAGTATTTAAAAAAAAGAAAGAAAGAAAGAAAAGGGGAAGAAAGAAGGAGAAATACAATCATATTAGTCTCTATCCATCCAATAAGTTTCAACGCTGCATCTTTTTGTATCTTGATAGTTGCATCTTTTTATAGCTTGATGATTTTAAATTTATCGACTCGCCTCCCATCTAGACCCGATCCTCCATCTCCTTTTCCCCATCTATCTGGCTCTGCCAATCACTTTGATTCTTTGAATCTGTTTCCTTTTGATCCGACAAGGGTGGCTTTCCCTCCTCCTCCTCTTTTATCTTCATACGTCTTTCCTCTGGAATTCTGGATATATCAGCCTTTAAAACATTGACATAAAATTCAGTAGCTTTCTTTATCGTGTTAAGCTGGTATCTTTTTCCAGAAAATTTCACCGCTACTCCTGCTGGTGCTTCCCATTTATATTGTAAATTTAATCTTTTAAGTTCATCAATCAGAAAGGTATAATCTTTTCTAGCTTTGAGCATTTTAGAGGGAATTTCTTTCCAAATCATTAATTCCTAGCCGTTCACCTGAAGGTTGTTTTTAAACGTTGCCTGTATAATTCTATTCCGTAAGGCTCTTGTAGTAAAATATATAACAATGTCCCTTGGTAGGTGTTTTTGTTTTGCGTACCACGAGTTGACTCTATATATCTTGTCAATTTGTGTGACCAATTCTGCTTTAGACATTCCAGACACCTGCTCCAGAGCTTCAACCATCCTTCCTTTCAAATCTTCATATAATCCCTCCTTCAGCCCTCTCACCCTTATAGCAACTTCCATAGATCTGAACTGTGTCATCAACACCTCTGTTTCAAAATTTGCAATGTCATTTTGAATTTTATCTATATATTCCACCGAGGTTGCCAGAGCTTGTTTATTTGTTTCAATACGATCCGCCAAAACTTCAATATTTGTTGCTAGTCCTTTACAAACCTCTAACACATCAGTCCTAAGTTGTTGATCCATTTTCTTTAAAGCAGTCTGCATTTTTTTATCTATTTCACTAATTTTTTGGTTAAATTCCATAATCAGTTCATTTTTCATAGTCTTTAAGGTACTTAGTAAATTTTCAGGTGTCAAAGACTGTGGAGGTGTTAAGTCAGTAATAAGTTGCATTTTGGAAGTATAACCAGAGGAATAGTCGTTTCTTTTGCTCAAAACAGTCTTTCTGGATTTTGAAGCCATTATAATATTTCCAGAGGAGTACAAAGAAAAAGCCAATTCTCTAATTAAAGTTCTTTCCAATTTCAAAACCAGATAGTCTTTTATTATTAAAAATCTATCAGTTATAACTTTAATCCAGGATCAGGAGGCAGAGAAAGAAAAGCCAGTTTTCAAAGTCAAAAGTTTCCATGAGAAAAAAAGCCACTAGCAAAACGAAAGTCACTTTCACTTCTCCTCCCACCTTTTTCAATCGCCATATTGTTGCTTATTAACTGTTACTTTGTTTCCTTTCCGAAGTGAAAGTTAGCAGAGGAGTTGAAGAAAAAAAATTTCAGTACTTGCCCATTTGCACTCCTGTTTCTCTCTGTCTGCTTCTTTAGATCAAAAAATAATTATAAATCCCATTCTGGAAGCAGTGGTGGTCGCGGCATCTTGGTCCACAAAAGCGGAGGTTTCCGGATTCACGGAGCAGGAGACAGGCTGCATTGGGGAGCCCTCACCCTTCGCACCCCTGGATGGCTCCTAGGGCACTAGGGGGGCTCTACCCCACCTGTCAAGCTCTCATCTCTCCCCTTTGCCCGGGGAAGAGATTTCAAAGCCGCCAGACAGCTGTTCTGGCGGCTTTTTACGAAGAATCGGAAAGGCGCTCAATGAGGAGCGTCCGCGATGGCGCAATCCAAACCGGAAGTCTGAAACTAAAATCTTATGGCATCTCTGGTCCCCTTCATGATTGGATAACTGTGTTCCTGTCAAACAGACAACAAGTGGTTAAAATAGGGAGTGCCCTATCAAATCCTGCACCTGTCAACAGTGGTGTCCCTCAAGGCAATGTTCTAGGACCAACACTCTTCATACTCTACATAAACGATCTTTGTGATCATATTATAAGCAACTGCGTTCTCTTTGCTGACAATGTTAAACTATTCAATACCACCGACAATACTGCTACCCTTCAAAAAGACCTTGACCATGTATCAGAATGGTCAGACAACTGGCAGCTTCAAATCTCAACCAATAAATGCTCTGTCCTACACATTGGCAAAAAGAATCAGAACATAAAATACAAGCTTAGAGGTCTACAACCCTTGTAGACGACCCTCACTCTGTCAAGGACCTTGGAGTACTCATATCTAATGACCTAAGTGCCAGAGCCCACTGTGACAACATTGCCAAAAAGGCATTAGGAGTTATTAATCTAATCATGTGTAGATTCTTCTCTGGCAATATTACACTGCTAACCAGAGCATACAAAACATTTGTTAGACCAATCCTCGAATAAAGCTCACCTGTCTGGAACCCGCACTGCATATTGGACATCAATACAATTGAGAGAGTCCAAAAATATTTCACAAGAAGAGTCCTCCACTCCTCTGCTCGCAAAAGAATACCTTATTCCACCAGACTTGAAATTTTGGGCTTAGATAGCTTAGAACTTCGTCGCCTTCGATCTGACCTAAATGTAGTTCATAAAATCATCTGCCACAATGTCCTTCCTGTCAATGATTACTTCAGCTTCAACCGCAACAATACACGCGCACACAATAGATTCAAACTTAATGTAAACCGCTCCAAACTCGACTGCAGAAAATACGACTTCAGCAACAGAGTGATCAATGCCTGGAATGCACTACCTGACTCTGTGGTTTCTTCTCCAAACTCCAAAAACTTTAAGCTTAGACTGTCTACAGTCGACTTCAACCCATTCCTAAGAGGTCTGTAAGGGGCGTGCATAAGCGCACCATTGTGCCTACCGTCCCTGTCCTACTGTCCTATTGTCCAAATTTACCTATACATACTTTGCTATTGTTTATGTTTATACCAATACCTGCTATCTTGTACATGCTTGACAAACAAATAAATAAATAATAAATAAAAATAAATAAATACTATAACTATAAGAGGGATCTTGGAGTCCTAGTGGACAGCCACTTAAATTTGCACCAGCAATTGCTGCAACTGCCAAAAATCCAACACAGTCCTAGGCTATATTAACAGAGAGATAAAATCAAGATTATGTGAAGTGTTAGTACCACTTTATAATGCTTTGGCAAGACCACACTTGGAATATTGCATCCAGTTTTGTTTGCCATGATATAAAAAAGATGTTGAGATTCTAGAAAGAATACAGGGAAAAGCAGCAAATATGATTAGGGGATTGGAGGCTAAACCATATGAAGAACTTTCCTGACATAACAAGTAATCAGTGGAATGGCTTGCCTTCAGAAGCTGTGCCTGCTCCAACACTGGAAGTTTTTAAAGAAGAGATTGGAAATGGGATACAGTTTCCTGCTTGATCAGAGGGTTGGGCTAGAAGATCTCCAAGGCTCCTTCCAACTCAGTTATTCTGTTAATTCTGACTCTTTTCATTAATGACCCTAATCCTGTATTTGGGTTTTCTACATGCAAAGCCTCACTGCACCACTGATCTATGGCCAAGATAAATCTCCCTGCTTAGTGAAAACTATCTACCTTATATGAAGAAGGGAACTTATTTTTAGTTTCCCTTTTCAACATAAAACCATGCTGAAAATTTTGTGAAAATCTGAAAGTCAGGATTGATCAGTGACAAGAATCGCACCCCCAACATCTGTTTCTTCAATTGTGCCAAATGTAAAGAACATTTCAATGCTGGGGTTTGAACATTCTTAGCACACAGTCCCATAATCAATTTACATGATCTCTCATTGAGATTGGCTCAGATCTTTGTCCAATTTGGGAATGTATCCACAACCCACAACAGCATCCTTTCCCCAAAGTCAGTCTTTCCAGATTTCTTGTCTACAACTGCCATCATCTGGGACCATTGGCCATGTTCTCTAGGAATAACTAGAGCTTTAAACCAAAAGATCTGGAGGGCTGGGCTCTAAAGCCTCCAAAGAAAAAACTTCATCTTGAAAAATTATTGCATCTGTACAAAACCCTCAGAAGTTGTAGGTGCTCCAACACTGGAGATTTTTTAAAGAAGAGACGGGAAATGGTATAAGCTTTGCTACTTGAGCAGGAAGTTGGACTAGAAGACCCCCAAGGCTCCTTCTTACTCTGTTATAGAACAGAAATTAAATTAAATTAAATTAAATTAAAAGTTCTTATAGGCCGCCCAATCCCGTAGGACTCAGGGCGGCGTACAGCAAAAATAAGAACAAATACAAATATATAAGAAACAATTTAAAAATTTCATAATTTTAAAAAATCATTCATCCATGGGGGAATTCGATCTTCTTCACCCCGCCTGCCGGAAGAGCCATGTCTTTACGGCTTTGTGGAAGGCCAGAAGAGTGGGCATAGTCCGGATCTCTGGTGGGAGTTGGTTCCAGAGAGATGGAGCTCCCACAGAGAAGGCTCTCCCCCATGGTCCCATCAACCGACATTGTTTGGCTGATGGGACCTGGAGGAGACCAACTCTATGGGACCTAACCGGTCTTAGGGAGGTATGTGGTAGGATGCGGTCCCAAAGGTAACCTGGCCCTGAGCCATGTAGGGCTTTAAAGGTCAAAACCAACACCTTAAATTGCATCCGGAGACTAATGGGCAACCAATGCAGCTGGCGGAGAATAGGTGTTACGTGGGTGTATCTCGGAAAACCCACCACAGCTCGCGCAGCTGCATTTTGCACCAATTGCAGTCGCTGGATACTCTTTGAGGGTAGCTCCATATAGAGCGCGTGTAATATGTAATAATGTAATAATGTAATAATGATTTACTTTGAATACAAGGGAGAAAACATTTGATTAATGCAATGATTGTCTTAGTCTTTTATGACACCACTATTCTGAAATCCTAAGGTTGATTTACCTGGCCCATAGAAGGCAATACATTGGCCTGTCAAGGTGGGACATTTCCCATTGTAGCAGTAACCTTGGTTGTTTTCACATGGTTGTCCATTCTTTTGGAAGCGATCCGTGGGACACTCAGCAGATTGGCCATTGCAGAGTTCAGCGAAGTCACAGTCATCCTTTGCTGCCCGGCATTCTGTTCCTGCACTCTTCAACTGTGGATGAGAATGAAAAATACTCCCGACTATCATTCTTTAGCAGCAGAGATCAAAGAGTCAAACCATGATTCATAACACCTTTCAAAATTTCCACTTCATCAGTCATGAGGATTACTAAGCAAGGCATCCCTGCCATTTTGCAATTGTGTATAGTGCCTAGAAGTCCCAACCTGTCTTATTTGCTATGAAAAAATGATTGTCATTTTCTTCCTGAAACACAAGACAACATATTGGCTGACCATAAAGTGTAAATCGATTGGGTTGCCACAAAAAAGCAGCCAAAAGTTAATTGCTATACTTTTCATGATATCTTTTTATTTCCTTACATGGGAAGAAACATTCATAGAATTTTCTATTGTGCTGAAAAATGCCTTCTCTTGCTTGTGATGGAAATATGGAAAGAACAAAATGTTTTGGGCCCTTCTGCTCAAAAAGTTCATTGCAGAGTCAACTGGGATCCCACATAGAAGGAATGAGGAACTTGCACCTCTCTCTTCATGGTCCTGCAGAACCTCCAGAATGTCACAGAATTACCAGAGACCTCTTAGAATATGGGTATCAAACTCGCCACATTGGCCACATTGCCATCCTGTGACATTTCACGACGTTTTTCCCATTTGCGGAGTTGGGGTGGGCGTGGCCTACGTGTGATGCACCCGGCCTGTGAGCCGCCAGTTTGACACCCCTGTCTTAGAACCTTCTAGAAAGTCAGGAAGCTAAGTTAGGGCATCAATCTCAAACATTGCCCACCCTTATTTAAACTGGGTTTCCATGCAAACCCAGTCAAAGAACAAATATATTATTTTCACAGACATGATTTAACATGCCAATATATTCCTTTTTAGATTGAGACAAGGCTGACATTTTGTTAAATTACCCTCCCTATAGATATGTTCACAGGGGTCAAATAAGCTGGGAGAGGGGATAGGAATAGGATAAAATGTTTTGATCATAGTAAAGAACCAAGACATTTTTATATGGCTAGTATGGAGCATGGTAAAATCTCTCTTGTCATTAAAAATAAACAAGTCTTACTCTGCATTGCTCACAACACTCTCCAGATTCACATTGTGTCCCAGGTTGCAGTTTACAAGTTGCAGCATTGCAGCAGGTGCTTCGACAATCCTGAAAACCAAAGCATATCAAATGATGTCATAGACTTCTTGGCCTGGTCTTTTTTAATTGGTCTATTTTGAAGAGGGAAACTGCCAAGGAAAAAGATATTCCTGTGACGTGTTCCCTCTTATGGGTTCATGCTAGCAAATGCACAAACGGTTTGTTATTGCAGACGGATGATAGGATATCTACATGAAACAGACTTATCTGATATTTCCTATGTGAAAAGGATAAAACAAATAAAAATATCCTCATCTCCCAATTGTGAAGCCCACATAACCTAAAGCCCCCATTCCTTTATTATTCATGAGGGATTTTCTACTCTCCATGCCAGCCTTTGAGGAAGCACCAACCATGAATATTAACGCTACCTTTAGTGTACAGTTAGAGTAGCAGAATAGTTCAATGGTGAAAGTATATTTCTACCCCCTCATCTTTATGGACCAAGAGAATGGGTGGAAGGTGTTCCTCTTGAGATGTTTGCCATGCCCCATGGCTTCTGCAGGCTAATCTACTTCTTATATGGCTGTTGAGTAGACTTTTCCTCCTCCTTTTGTCTCTCAAAGACATTCTTACAAACCATTACATGTGTATCTAACAATACAAAGAAAACACTTCACTAAATTACTGTTCTTATAAAAATATTATTTGGGATCAGAGCGTAGATTAAAGATGATAAGTTCTGGGAGGAAGCAGCTCAAGAAAATAGTCGGACAGATAATGTGGCATATGAACAAAATTGGGGTTTTCAGTAGGGAAGGTAAATGGCCCATTTTTAAAAATACGTTGTCTTCCCCAAATGGAAGTGATATATCAGTTCTTGATTCCTCTACAACCGGTTACCCAAATGTAAGAAACAACTGCATACCTGCATGTACATAAAGGGCACAAACCTATGCCATTCACAAACCAACCTCTTGGGTGGCTCAAACCACTTAGAAAGCCAGATAATTTTTTTCAAGGATTCCCATTTTTGAGAAAATTTTTCAAATCACTCTTGTTGATTAAAAGGAAAACTTACCTCAGGAGGGCCACAGTCACATTCTTCTCCCTCCTCCACAAAGTAATTTCCACAAACTGCAGGTGCAACAATATCTGTGATCACGGGTTTGTTGAGAATGCATTGTGGGAGTTTGCTAATAAGATACCTCCGGTGTTCATCATAACTACAAGAGCTGAACCGATAGGAAGGTACAGAACTGTAGAGATGAACCAAAAATAAGATGAGAACATCATCCATATTTGGACTAGGAACAGAATTCATTGCAAAAACATATAAGATGGAAAAGGAATGGCTAATGAAGAATTACAGTGATTTCTCTCTCTCTAAGCCTAACAAAATAGCTAAGAGAACTCTTTGTACCCCTTGATCTTACTCCCAGATTATTCTCCCTCAGTTTTATTTCCACCATCTTTCTTTTCTTTTTTAACTTAATAAATCTTCAATGAGAACTCCATGGGATATTAGCTGATTGAGCTACTTCTTGTGTTTGAGTGGGCTGCCTTTCCTTTTCATTTTTAGTCAGCCTCTCTATGGAAGGACACTAATATAATTGAAGGGAAAACAGTGGTATTTTCTTTTTCTTTTTGACCCATTTGGTGGCATTCATTGAGCAACATAGTTTTCTAAGAAGGTCTTCTGCTCAAAACACCGTGAAGTGTCTAGAAGTACTAAAAAGTAATCATGCTGCCCAGAAATCTTTCAGTAAGGACAGGAAAGGCTACACAGCATTCTCCATACTTCCTGACTTCATTGCCATTGCATGAAATATGAGACAATGAAGTCCTAGGGCTTTAGCAGAAGAAACTAGAAATTGATCAATAGGTGACATGCTCACTGAGGCCACACAAAACTCTTACACAAAAATTATGGGGAATTTTGCAATAGACAATTGCTGAGAAGATTCCTTCGATTTGTTTTGCTTCCTTTTTCCCTCTTGACGAAGTAAAGCCTAAACATGCACTCAGAACAAAATATTGCTAGTCCTTGACTTGCTACCACAACTGGGACCAGAATTTCCATTGCCAAGCAAGCCAGTTGTTAAGTGAGTCATGCTCAGTTTTGCCACTCTGTTAAGTGAATCACAGAGTCATTAAGGGACTCCAGCTTGCTCCATTGGCTTTGCATATGGGGAGACAGCTGGGAAAGCCACAAAGGATGATTACATGAATGCAGGATGCTGCAACCATCATAAATACATGCAGGTGTCGCCAACTGCCCAAATTTTGATTCTGTGACTGAAGGGAGGCTGAGACGGCTGTAACTGTGAGGACCAGTCGTAAGTCACTGTTTTCAGTGTCATTGTAACTTCGAATGGTTGCTAAAGAAATGGTTGTAAGTCAATGACTACCTGTACGTTGCTACCTGTTGATTTCAGAAGACTGCAAGATATGACAGAGATGTAACATACCTTCTAGGTTACACGGGGGGAGGCCGGAAAACCCCAAGGTCACTATTTTATCTTTTTCTTCCTGCTGTTGCAAGGTTCAGAATATTTTTCCCCCATTCTGCTTCCCATTTGAGGAAAGTCTTTAATGTCTAACCTGCTTTCCTCTTTTATCCATCACAGATATGAATATTTGGTTTCTTGAGCTATGCTTCCTATTCTCTTTCTTTAAACTCTTGTGTTTGGGAGTGGAGGAAGCTACTGAATGATGGCTATTCAATTGTTGAGAGCAGTTCTACTTTTTAAAAATATGACACATTTTAATTACACATAGTACAGTGACACACAAATGACCCTAACCCTCTTTTTTTGTAACTCCATGACTATTTCATTTTTCTCAGTTCTTAGTATATTTAACAATTAATTGCAAGTATTTAAAAATAACTTAATTGGAAAGGCATTAAAAGTTTTCCTCAATCCTTACCCTATTGATGGAGACATAATGCATGTGTTAGGTTGGCAAGTGCAGGAACCTTCGTCATGATTAATGCCCAGATTGTGACCCATCTCATGGGCCATTGTAATTGCAACAAATACTGTAGGTTTGCTATGATCCTGAAGAAAAGAGAATACTTTGTTTATTGTTATTCCATCAAGAAACTGAAAGTGAATCCAATTATTATTAACACTAAGTGCCTAAAATTGGTCACTAAGTGAAAAATTTTGGGTCGAGGATACCATCTCAGAATTCCTCGAGTCTAGTTCTTCTGAATGCATGTTTGCCCACCAAGACTCCAGAAGATACACAAATACACCCAGAAGAAAACTTTAAAGGCCAGAAGCTACAGCACAGGAGAAGATCAAAACCTATGCATCCATTTGCTGTTTGCATTTATGTAGTTATTAAAACTTATAGGCAACTTCAGTCCCAAAATATTCATTGGTTTTTGTGTGAGTTAGCATTTTCAGAATATTGAAGGCTGAAGTCCTAAACAGACTTAAGAATGAGTTGTTCTTTCTGAATAAATAATGACTTTGAGCAAACAAGTTTTGGATTACCTCATACTACCCACATCCTAACTCTGGTTATTAAGAAACAAAACTTTATGAATTTTGATGTATGTTTTTTATTGCCATGACTCTACATTCTTTCTATGTGAATAATAAACTAAGTTTACTGTTTCTCAATAAATGCATAGCACCACCTTAACTAATATGGTTTTCTTGCAGGATCTTAAAATATTTATTTATTTATTTATTTATTTATTTATTTATTTATTTATTTATTTATTTATTTATTTATTTATTTTTATTTTATTTGTCAAAACGTGTACAAGATAACAGGTATGGTATAAACATAAATAAAAGCAAAGTAGGTATAGGTAAATTTGGACAATAGGACAATAGGACAGGGACGGTAGGCATGATGGTGTGCTTATGCATGCCTTATACAGACCTCTTAGGAATGGGGTGAGGTTGACTGTAGACTGTCTAAGGTTAAAGTTTTTGGGGTTTGGGGAAGAAACCACAGAGTCAGGTAGTGCATTCCAGGCATTGATTACTCTATTGCTGAAGTCGTATTTTCTGCAGTCGAGTTTGGAGCGGTTTACATTAAGTTTGAATCTATTGTGTGCGCGTGTGTTTTTGCACTTGAATCTGAAGTATTCATTGACAGGTAGGACATTGTGGCAGATGATTTTATGAACTACATTTAGATCAGATCGAAGGCGACGTAGCTCTAAGTTGTCTAAGCCCAAAATTTTAAGTCTGGTGGAATAAGGTATTCTGTTGCGAGCAGAGGAGTGGAGTACTCCTCTTGTTTAATATTTCTGGACTCTCTCAATTGTATTAATGTCCGATATGCAGTGCGGGTTCCAGATAGGTGAGCTGTATTCGAGGATTGGTCTGGCAAATGTTTTGTATGCTCTGGTTAGCAGTGTAATATTGGCAGAGAAGAAGCTACGCAAGATTAGGTTAACAACTCTTAGTGCCTTTTTGGCAATGTTATTAGATACTGGAGTTTCTTCTTTTTAAGTAGATTTAGTATTCTCTCATTTTCTCATTGTACATTAATTCAATCCTATGCAACCTAGATCCTAAATTTCTTGGAAGAAAAGAAGAGTGGTTCATGTTTGTCATTAGGATCGCTAAGAATATTGTTCAGAAGTATTATTTGGGAGTATTGTAACCTGATTTGACCTGCCCATTTGCCAATCAGAGCACAATTTGACTCCTCTTGATCCAGAAACATTACAATATATTGTCACCTTCTGATATATAGCTCATTGCATACAAAAAGCTCGATCTACAACAAGTCTAGAATGCATTGTGCCAAAAAGCCATCAATTGAGGCAGGACCTGGAGATATCAAATCCACAAATAAATATGGATGAAAATGACATTGATCAAAAGTTATTCCTGTATATAAGTTTTCACTTGAGTACAAATAGGTAACAGGTATCCTTACTACTAACCTGAATAATTGCTGCAGAATGCTTCGGCAGGCAGAAGGTGCCCACATAACCAAGTCCTAGAATTTGTCCATCGAGGTTAACGCCCCTATAAGAAAGAAGTGGAGGGGGATAAACTTTATAGAAGATATAATCACATTATGTAGTCTTAGGGAATACATAATTCTCCATGGCTTTTTGCAAACCCCGCATCCCGTCCTCAGTTACTACCAGTTTTCAGAATGTTAGAATTCAATTTAGGCTCTAGTCTCAGAAGCCATTTAACTAAGCAGATCTGTTAAACATATTTAGGGTGCATTGATACTATATGGTGATTTGACTGGTGTTAGCATGAATTAGGTTGGGGAGAGGGGTTAGCATGTTAGCAATAGCAATAGCACTTAGACTTATATACCACTTAATAGTGTTTTACAGGCCTCTCTAAGCGGTTTACAGAGTCAGCATATTGCCCCCAACAATTTGGGTCCTCATTTTACCCACCTCGGAAGAATGGAAGGCTGAGTCAACCAGGGGCGGGTTCCTAATTTTTTTTACTACCACTCTGTGGGCGTGGCTTATTTTGTGGGTGTGGCTTGCCAGCCATGTGACAGGGTGGGCATGGCTTGCTGGCCATGTGACCGGGTGGGCGTGGCTTCTCGGACTGCTGAAGGGAGGGAAACTGAGATAGGTCCTGCTGCCCATTCCCCCTCCCCTCAGCAGCTAGAGAAGCCTCGAACGTGCGAAAATGCCTGGGATCATCACTGCGCGTTCGTGGCTTCTCGGATTGCTGAAGGGAGGGGAATGGAGATAGCTCGTGCCGCCCATTCTTTCAGCATCTCACGCGCTCCCTCAGCCATCCTCCCCTGCTTGGACTCACTGTGGGGTAGGAAGGCAGCACATGCGCAGTGCCAGAAGCTCGGCTTCTGAGCATGCGCAGAAGAAATTTTTTAAAAAAATTTTAAATTTTTTTTTTAAAAATGGCGGTGCCCAGGTATTGGCAACCGACTGCACTGGTACTGTGACGTCACCAGCGGGCCGCACTGGTAGGAACCCACCACTGGAGTCAACCTTGAGCCTGGTGAGATTTCAACTGCCAAATTGCAGGCAGTCAGTATAAGTAGCCTGCAGTACAGCACTCTAACCACTGCACCACTGTGGCTCATGTTGTCTGAATCCAGCCCATTAGGTCAATTTAAATTCCATTAACTATGAAAACCCCAAATACTGTACATATTTATTTAATATATTTTGTCTAACAATTTATCTGTGCGGTTATTAAAGACTAGATGGGATTTAAAAATGAGATTGGGTGACAAGTCAAATCAACATCTGTTGCAAAAATAAAATGGAATTTCTTTTGTTTATTTTAATATTCTCCCTTGCATTTAGATCTGCCCTCCATTTAGCCCCGAAAATATTTCATAAGACCTACCGTATTTTTCGGACTATAAGACGCACCAAGATTTTGAAGAGGCAAAAGAAAAGTTTTTGACCTCCCCGGGCCCCAGGAGAACTCTGCAGGCCTCCCAAACCCTCTGTGCATCCTGTTTTTGCAAAAAACGGGTTGTGTAGAGAGTTCGGGAGGTCTGCAGAGTGCTTCTGGGGGCTGGGGAGGGCAAAAACACCCCCGTTTTTGCGAAACAAGGGGCCCATTTTTCCCTTGTTTTCCCTCCCCAGCCCCCAGGGTCACTCTACAGGCCTCCCAAACCCTCTGCATGCCCCATTTTTGTGAAAAACAGGCCCATTTTTGCAAACCATTGGCCCGTTTTCACCTCCCAAACGCCCCACGCGTCTCATTTTTGCCCTCCCCAGCTCTCAGGATCACTCTACAGGCCTCCCAAACCCTCTGCGCACCTCATTTTTAGAAAAATGTGCCCATTTTTCGCAAAAAAAGGGATGTGCGGGTGGGGGTTTTGGAGGCCAAAAATGACTGTATTCGGTGTATAAGACGCACAAACATTTCCACCCTCTTTTAGGAGAGAAAAAGTGTGTCTTATATTACGAAAAATATGGTACTTGTTATGCATGTATCCTATAGGATTGCTCACAACACAATTGTTATTTGCCCAATATCTTATAGATATAAGACAATAAATGTGTCAATTTCCCACTCATGAAATTGTATGACAATATATAGGCTGATGGGGTGAGGAACTGAGCGGTTAAGACACTGGGCTTCTTGACTGGTAGGTGGACAGTTTGAGACCTAAGTACTGCCTGATGCAGTGAGGTCATGTTACTTGCTCCAGCTCCTGCCAACCCAGCAGTTCCAAAGCACACAGACATAAGTAGGTAAATAGACACCATTTCAGTGGGAAGATAATAGCATTCTGTGTGCTTTTGGCATTTAATAATGCTGGCCATATGACTATGGAAGCATCTTTGGACAAAGTTGGCTCTTCAGCTATGAAAAAGAGCTGTGTGTGTGTGTGTGTGTGTGTGTGTGTGTGTGTGTGTGTGTGTGTGTGTGCGCGCGCGCGCGCGCGCACGTGCACGTGCCCACACATGCACACACACACACACACACACACACACACACACACACACACACACACACACACACAGCTCTCATTTACAAAAAACAAAAAATGTGGTTGACTTTGACCCAGAGGTTCTAAGTATACAGTTTTGGTTTTAAGTATACAGCATAAAGAGTAAACTCTGTGTAAGCATTTACCTTCCCATAATCCTCCACTCCCAGACACCCCCACTCCCTTTCCCCACAATGAGACGTACGTGAGTAACTGAGCATTATCATTCCTTTTGCGTGGTAGCAAATCTGTTTCTCTCCATTCTGCAAATAAGTCCAAAGTGATACTCGAGTTTGATTGCACATTAATCTTATCTTTGTCAGACCAAATTTCCAGGCCAATGAGTGCTACATGAATATCGAAAGCTCTGTAAATCTGTAGGTAGACATAGCAGCAATCAGAAACTCAAATACAAGTAAACCTTGAGCAAGCTTTCACGATTAAAAAGCAACTGACATTGGCTTCTGTGGGCAGGTTTAAAAAAATAGATCTAGGCATCAATAGAAGAGAAATCTCTGGAGCTCTGGACTCAATTGTGGTGCAAGGAAACCACCAAGCTCAGACAACACTAAAGACTCTATATATTGGGGAATAATAATGATGTATTAAGCAGGAGAAATAAATAAAATGATAAAAAAGTAGCAGGTGATTTGACTCATGGATTTTTCTGTTGTCTCACTGATTCTAACTGATGATCAACAGTGAAAATGTAAACAAGGCTAATAGGACACTAGAATATGAGTGTATTTCCTCCTAAGTACCACAATCCAACTCAAATTGAGTTCCTCTCTCCAGGTTTTTTCTCGGGGATCAGTTTCATAATCAATTGAGCTTGGAATAGGCTGACTCTGTTCATCTCTTTCTAATGTCCAAGTTCAGAACCATTAACCACAACCCTCAATGAATCCAGCTATAGGTGTGGTTCTGATTAAATTCTTGCAACACTTTTGGATTTGCATCCTCCCAACACAGTGGCTGTATTCACATAAGAGGCTTATTAACCTAGTTACTAAATTAACCCATTTTCTGGGATGGCCTTATATGCTAGATCACCAGCTGGCCAAATGACCTAGTTTTGCCTCACTCAAAGCCACAAAAATTAGCATTCTTACATAAGAAAATCTCCTAGCTCTCTTTACCTGGTTAAGTGTATTGTGTGAACACAGTGAAAATCTGGGATGGGGCTGAGAGAAGTTTAAATCCAACAAGTGAAATAATTTTTGCCATGTCCTCTTACCTGATTTAAAGTGTTGACAATTTCATATACTCTTGTTTTTATAGCAGTGAAATTGCCGGTGTATTTCCTGAACTACAGAAAAGACAAAATAGTTAAGATGAGATCATAATTATAGGAAGAAGGGAGTGAAGGAGGGAGACAAAGAACATATCAGTGAAATGATTTTTTTATCCAAGTAGTCCAAAGAATTCTTTTGTGCTGATGTTTTAATCTACATTTGTGCCATTAATATATTAAGATTATTAACTTTTCAGCAGCATACATGGGCTATCCTCCTGGTTGGAGAAAATTTTGGTCAGCCTACTGAGATGCTTTCCTAAACTGTACCCCATATTTCCACATTTAGAGAAGTGTAAGATAAGCATTCTCCATGACACCTCTTATTCTTCATGTGTTGTCAACTTGGATATAGCACTTAGCAATAGCACTTAGACTTATATACCGCTTCATAGTGCTTTACAGCCCTCTCTAAGCGGTTTACAGAGTTCAGCATATTGCCCCCAACAATCTGGGTCCTCATTTTACCCACCTCAGAAGGATGGAAGGCTGAGTCAACCTTGAGCCGGTGAGATTTGAACAGCTGAACTGCAACTAGCAGTCAGCTGAAGTAGCCTGCAGTGCTGCACTCTAACCACTGTGCCACCTCGGCTCTTATACAAATTGTGAAGGAATGTTTCAAAGAAACCTATATAACAGTTTAACCAGTGTGGGATAAAAATAAATGTAGATGGAATCCAGGCAGAACAAATGTGCAAATTAGAGTACCGGTATATTAACAAATGTCTCTTAACTTTGTAAATATTGACAGGGTCCAATAACAAAAAATATCAAAGTTTATGATAAAGCACATATTAAGAGAAATCCAGTTAGGATTTTTGTTAATGTCTTCAAAAATGCCCACATTAAAAAAGGCAGAAATCAATGCAGAAAGAAAATGGAATGATATCCAGGATACTTACCATTACATTGTCCGCAACTATGTAAAGCTCAATGTATTTTGGGGCCTGCAAGTATCTTCCTTGCTAAACAGAAGAATAAGCAAAAGGCTGTTTAGACATGTTGCTCACAGCAGCCAACAAGAATCTTGGTCATCATCAGATAATCAGAAAACTGCTTGTTATACTTGACCTTTCAGAAATATTGGTTCTTTGAAGAAGACATTTATAGGGGGACAGATTGTTACAATTTTAGCACTTAGAGCAGGGGTCCCCAATCCCTGGGCCACGGCCCACTACCGAGCCTTGGAAGTGGCGGGTGAGCATTGGCATGAGCATGTGCATCTCCACTTGCATGGCCAGCGAGAAAGCATGGATGGACTTGTTTCATTTGCACAGGTCTGTGTATGTGCCCACTGCTCGCACAAATGGAGCTGGGCGCAGGCATAACCCCACTGCTCATGCGGAGCAAACCCCCCCCCCCGCCAGTCCGCAAAGCTGGAAAGGTTGGGGAACTCTGAGTTAGAGAATGTGCTGATACATTTTTGAGGAAAAGGGATTGTCAAGCAGAAACAAAAGTTGTCACCTTTAAAAAGAAGTTTGTCACAACACGAATCACTTTCTTTGTATTAATATGGTGTGGCACTTGTTTCCACTTAATCTGTTTTTGGAATTTATGATGCCGACACTTAAAGATAAATTTATATAAGAATACCTAGTTCTGAACAGAATTTAATAGGAATAAAAAACAAGCATGTGAAGAAATTGCTTCCTTCGACCTATTTTTCAGCCTGATGCTCCAATGACGTTCTCACTTTCCCTTCCCTTTCTCTAACAAAGGATCTCAACCAATCATATGAGAAACATGGTGATGTGGTCATGCTGTGTAACCATTTCGACCTTCTAAATGGTCAAAGATTTATATCTTTCTTTTGATGTAATTTTAAAATGATTACTGAAGTATTGTTTCAGACTTCTCAGGCACAAGGAACAAGAACAACATGGTTAAGTGCTCAGAGTAGTTTCCTTATTGCTGCTCTCCTATAGACAGGAATCTTGCCAGAAAAAAGTGCACTCTGTGTAACCATTGGATACATCCTGTGAAAGTTTTAGGGAGGATCCCTTGAACTTCTGCAGTTCAAGGACTCATTGCTGATCTGCCTCTTATTTCCCTGGAAAAGAGCCCTTCCTTCCTGCATTCCACTGCTAGATTTCACCACTTGAAATTTGGAAATGGGGTCTCCTCCCTTATGAATTCTATCTAATCACCCCACAAAAATAATTTCTCTTTTACTTTACATTTCAGAAACAAGTAAATGAATCCCTGTTTTCTAACCGTTATATATACCTGAGAGTTTAATATAAGACTTACTTCAGGAGTAACAACTAACTGAGGGCTGTTTTCAATGGGCTCATCTGATTCCCAAGTAGTCTGGGTTACTCCGCAGGTTTTGGGGGTCTCATCCTCTTTTTCTAGACTTTCATATTTGTAGACTGCATGGGCTTCACTGTCGGAAAGCTTCAAGGGTTCAATAAAATATGTCTCCCCTTGATGCTTGAAATGTCCTCTGTAAAACAATGTAGAAAAGGGTGGTCAGAGATGGTGGCCAATAGAAGAAGATATTGTTAGTTTGGGAATGACCCGCACTGATGGCATTACCTAGTTGGGTAATGAAATGTCTGCAAGGAAACAACTAAGCTCCGAGAGTCATTTTAACTAACCAAGTCAACATTCCCTGTGTTTTTGAATCCCTCCTTAAAACTCACTGATTTTTTTTTCTAGCCTCAGAACTCATATCACTTTCTCATGCTTCCCAAAGATACAGCCATGATCAGAAAAATACACATTCTCAATACAACCAGGAAATATCTGTAGAGAATTTGTATGGAGAAAGTTTGGTATGGAATCGAATATTGTATATTCCCTAGAGTTTTTTAAACAATACAGTTTCTATCTAAACAAATATAAGACTAAACCTATTGAAAATTTCTTTTTTTGTGTAAAACTTTATCTCATAAATGTGAAATACTTTTTCACAATTTCACACAATTATGAAATTGTGAAATACTCTCATAATTGTGAAATATATATATATATATATTTGTGAAATTGTGAAATACTTTTTCACAATTTCACACAATAATGAAATTGTGAAATACTCTCATAATTGTGAAATACACACACACACATACACACATACAGTATATTGGAATAGAATGGATTGGAATGGAACAAAATCCTTTATTGGCCAAGTGTGATTGGACACACAAGGAATTTGTCTTCGGTGCATAAGCTCTCATTGTACATAAAAGCTATAAGTGATAAATCATGATCATAAAAATGCATTCATCATAAATCATAAGATACAACACTTAGTGATAGTCATAGGATACTAAATAACTAATCAACATAAATTGTAGTAGGAAACTAAATAAAAAATATAAATCGTAAAGATACAAGGAACAAAATTATAATCATAAGTAGAAATGGAGATAGGTAACAGGAAAGATGAGAAGAAGAATATCAATACTATATCAATTTATATATATATATATATATATATATATATATATATATATATAGAGAGAGAGAGAGAGAGAGAGAGAGAGAGAGAGAGAGAGAGAGAGAGAGAGAGAGAGAGAGAGAGAGAGAGAGAGAGAGAGAGAGAGAGAGATGAGATGAATATAGATAGATAGATAGATATTCCTCTTGTACACTGAATCAATAAATCTTTATTCAGTCATAGATCAACAGATAAAACTCCAAAATCACAACTAAATAGGATAATAGAGGGAAAAAATATAACTATTCTAAAATATCTAAAAAGAACTATAAAGAAAAAACCAAAACAATAGTTAAAAATGTTACAGAAAAAAGAACTAATGAGTAAAATAGGTATACGTATAGTCAAGAAAGTTAAATATTTAGTAATTCAATTAACAGCAAGGTGTGTAACGATTAAAGAAGATAATTATTATAAATTGGCGCAACAAATTAAAACTGATTTGGAGAAGTGGAAAAATCTACAATTATCATTAATGGGAGGAGTAGCCACTATAAAAATGAATATCTTGCCAAGATTACTATATTTATTTCAAACAATACCAATAAAACTGGGGAAAAATATTTTCAAGAATTAAAATAAAATGATATTAAAATATATGTGGCAAGGGAAAAAAGCAAGGATAAGTTTGAAAATGTTGCAAGATTCTAAAAACAGAGGTGGCTTTTGGCTACCAGATTGGGAATTGTACTACAGGCTTCGATACTTACTTGGGTGAAAGAATGGATTGGCTTGAGGAACAAAAGATTATTGACCTTGGAGGAACATGATCTTGAATTAGGTTGGCATGCTTTTTTATGATACGGAAGAAACAAAATACATAACTATTTCTAAACACACTATGTTAGGAATGCATTATTAGTAGTATGGGAGAAAATTAAAGAACAACATTATTTGTTGAGCCATACCTGTCTGGCTCTCCACAATGGAGGCACTGATTTTCCCAAATGTTATTGATATAGAGAATGTTACCAGATATAAAGATGTTTTAAATGAAAAGGGGGAACTTAAAACTAAGCAGGAACTGAGTGAGCAAGGGATTGAGATAACATGGTGGTCGTATGTGCAGATACAATCTAGATACGAGAAGGATGTTAAAATGCATGGTTTGTATAAAGAATTAACAGAATTAGATCAGATATTAACAGGTGCAGATGAAAAATTAATAAAGGAAATATATAGCTATTTGTTAAGTATTAAGATGGAAGAGGAACAAGTAAAAGAGACAATGACAGTATGTGCTAAAATTTTTGGCTATTCAATTGAGTTATTTATTTATTTATTTATTTATTTATTTAGACGCTCTTATAGGCCGCCCAATCCCGTGGGACTCAGGGCGGAGTTAGATAAATGGCAGAAATTATGGGATAGAAATTATAAATTAACAATGTCTACTGCATACAAAGAAAATCTTTATAAAATGTTTTATAGATGGCATTTTCCGCCCTCAAGGTTAGCAAAGATGTTTAAGGATAAATCTTCAAAATGTTGGATATGTCATCAGACACCTGGTTCATATTATCATATGTGGTGGACATGTCAAAAAGCGAAAAAATATTGGACAAAAATACATACATGGCTGGAAAAAATGATAAAACAACATATAGATTTGAAACCAGAGACATTTTTGTTGGGCATTTTACCAGACAAGTATAAAAAAGGGAATGTATATTTGATTTTACATGTATTGACTGCAGCAAGAATAGTATTTGCACAACAATGGAAAAATGAAGAGATCCCAACAGATGACGATATGATTAGAAAAATATTAGAATGTGCAGAAATGGATAAGCTAACACTTACAATTAAGAAAAGAAAGAAGCAGAATACTTTTTGACTTGGGACTTATTTTATCAATGGCTAGCTGACAAAAACAGGAGCTACTGTAGAAACAGGAAAATATATGGAAGGAACAGTGATATAAGGAAAATATGTTAACTTGGTTAAACAATTATTGTTGTTGTTGTTATTGATATTAATGCAAGGAATATTGTTGTGAACACTTCGATTACTATTTCCTAAAATGATTTGTACCCAGACAACACACTGTTCAATTTAAATTTGAATTTTTGTATGTTATAAAATAAAATAAGAACTTAGCACAAAAATAAAATAAAATATCTAAAAAGAAAAAAGGAAATACTATGATTAATGTATAAACTATAGCACAGTATTTGGCTGTGGTCAAGGAAATAAAACCAGATTGACCTGATAGCAATTTAAGATAAGAGTCAGGATGACCAGGATATTTAAGAAAGAACGGAAATAAGAATTCTTGGCAAGCATCTGCTTAAAGAAGGCAATGTAGAATAACATGAATAACAATGGAGAATAACAATGCAGAATGACACGGAGCTGGAGGCTAAAACATATGATGACTGGTTGCAGGAACCGGGTACATCTAGTCTAATGAAGAGAAGGACTAAGAGTGACATGATAACAGTTTTCCAATATTGAAGGGGCTAAGAGGGAGACAATCTATTCTCCAAAGCATCTGAAGCCAGGACAAGAAACAATGGATGGACAGTAATCAAGGAAAGAAGCAACCTAGAATTAAGGAGAAATTTCCTGACAGTTGGAACAATTAACCAGTGAAAACGTTTAACTTCAGACATTGTGGGTGTTCCATCACCACTGGTTTTTAAAAAGAGATTGACAACCATTTGTCCAGAATGATATAGTTCTCCTACTTGAGCAGGAGGTTGGACTAGAAGATCAACAAGATCCCTTCCAATTCTGTTATTCTATCATTCTGTTCTTCCTTTATTATTCTGTTGTTATTCTGTTATATTCGATCATTTCATTTGTTCCTCCACTGCATGGACACAGTCTTTTAGTGTCTTCCTTCAATAACAGCTGTTGGGAGGATGTTGAATCTGACTAATGATACGGACCTTCTGAATTTTGGGATCTTTATGCGGCTAAGAGCTGGTTGGAGAAGGTGTGCAGAGTGACTCAAGAAAGTGTTTCTGGGTAGAACTGAAAAGTCTGCTATATACAAAGGAGACATGGACTTGGAAGCTCCTTTAGACAGACCTGATTTAGCTCCCTAGTGTCTCTACTGGCTGGCAGCAGCTCTTCTTGGTATTCAGCCAAAGTCTTTCTTAATTCGGCAGAAGTCTTGGATCAAACGCAACTAATTTGCATGAAAAACTGATGTCCTTCATTTTAAGTTGGAGTTATGACAACTCCAAGAGCAGTATTTTATTCTTAATAAAACAAATAAAAGATAAGAGACTATCTTACTTCAAACCATTGCATGCACTGATGACTGCAGTTGAGTCAGCATCATTCTGAATGTAACCATGATAATAGCAGTGATCCTGTATGGGGGCAAGAGGATTACACTGGTTAAAGCTTGTTTGCAGTGTGATTTGATGAGCAGAAGTGCAGTTCCAATGTATTCCACCACTTCAATGAAATATTAAGACATTTTGATTCAAGGGGACAGAAGACCTGCTTAATATTGATTGTTCCAAAATGAACATAGGATAAACACAAGTCTCCATAAAAACAAGTCACACTCCAGAGAGAGATACCAATTAATTGTTATTTTCTTGAGCCCACACAATGAAAGTTTTAAGAAATATACACAGAGATATAATTTCTAGCATCATCTGGAAGCAGGATCCATTATGAACTTTGAAGATGCTAAGCCAGAAGTAGATAATTTTTGGACACAGAGGATGCACTTTTAGATCAATTTGGAGAGAAGAGGCCAAGGACTTCATGAAGCATGTTAGTGCTGTGATATTTTTGGAGCTGGTGGGGCCATGTTCTGGGCCCTTTTAATGTGAGAGATATCAAATGAATTTCTGTGAATATCAAGTGAATTTCTCTCACTTTTAGTATTACAAACAAATGATTTTGCATTAATCACAGTAATCTGGTTTAAAAATGAAAAGGTAGCTCTCATAAACCTGACATTCTCATAATAAATGTATTTGTGAAACTCACTCCCCCAAATGTTTGCTTGGAAAGAACTGGTTGATTGAAATCTTGCCCTACTTATTCGAACTGGGTTTAACAATCCATACATCCTTATGAATATTTCAGTATAAGATACTTTATACATATACAGTCCTTCTTGTTTGAGTAGCCTGGTCTGGTATGTACATATTTGGAATATTGTGCTCAAATATTCCTCTCAATTTGTTTCCTAAAAGTAAGACACTCTGGATATTACCTGAACCGGAGGGCTGGTTGTAATTTCTCTGCCATCAGGGGAATAATGAGTTTCACTGTAATCTTCTGAAAAAAGTCCTCTGGAAAGAATGAAAGAAGAGAATATCTATGTCAGGAATTAAGTAGGACAGAGATAATTTTATAATACGTCTACAACTACTGTATTTTAAGCCTATATTGTTTGGTATCAAAGGGGAGCAGCAGGTATTTCAACCTCATGAGGATGCCTATTTAAGAGGAGTGCTGAGCATACTAGATTCACCCGAGGAAAGAGATTTGCACCAAGGAAGCTGTGCAATTTTCTTTTAGTGGAGTTAGTGGTTTATTTATATATGAGAAATCCAACTTAGAAAAGAGAAATTTCCTGACAATGAGAACAATTAATTGGTGGAATGGTTTGCCTTCAGAAGTTGTGGGTGTTCCGTCACTAGAGGTGTTCAAGGAATGGTTGGACTAGAAGACCTTCAAGGTCCCTTCCAACTATGTTATTCTTTTCTGCTGAAAAATAATTTCATTCCATTTTTGTTCCCTGTAGTGAAACAAAACTGCCAATTTTTCTTAAGGCCTGGCTAGATGAGTTTGTGAAAGACCAAAAACTGGTTTCAATGGTTAGTTATTATGCAAATGTAAGCCAGGTGGCTTATAATAAAGATAAATAATATCTTTATTAATATTTTGATTTACAGTTCAAATGGAACACCACCAAGAAGACTCAAGTGGTATTCCTAAAAAAATATGTGTAGTGAAATCTGGGCTTATTTAGGTCATATCTCCATTCATGCCTTAATAGGTCACAATATTTCATGCCTTTCATGCTTCAATATGTAAATTCTGATGTAAGTTGACCAGCTATATAGATCTCTTAGGAAATGTTATTCAGATTGATGGGGTATCTGTGAAGCAGCATAAGCAATCATTTTTATTATATTTTTATTTATTTTTTAAAAAACTCTATAATATTTCATAACTAACCTAGGTAATTCAAGTGATAGAAGGTTATGAGCCTTGAATGGTTTAACTTTATCTAAATTGTTATAGTCCAGCAATGAACCATAGAAAGCTCAAATAAAAAATTATCAGTTAAGGAGTAAAACATAATTAACATGTTCACCAACTGTATCTATTTCTCCTATAGTGTAAAATTTAATTTAATTCTAGTTTCCCAAACAAAGCAATACAATTATTATTTCTCTTGGAATATGTCCGAGAATATACATTTCCCATATCGTCCTAGTAAAGTTAAGAGAACTTCTGAGTTAACATACTTATTTCTTTCTAGGTGAAGGACCACTGGCTCTCCATTCACTTTAAATTCATATTGCATTGTATCTTCATACTTGGTCTGAAATGCAAAGAGTTCAGGGTTTATTTATTTTTTAAACAAAAAAGGCAAATAAAATGTGTACCCTCTTAACAACTCTACACCTGTGTCAAATGGAGAGCTATAGTCAAATTATTTATTAGATTTAGAGTATTTCATCTGCTGCTTGAAGGGCACTATAAAATCTTAAATTAAATTAAAGTTTCCTGCATAAGTTCAAGATCTCATTCTCCAACTGAACATCTTGGTGAATGAAGTTGGCCTGGGACCGAGAGGCTGACCGTCATCCAGTGATGGTCTTGAATCTGGTTCTTCATCCTAACCTTGAGCTTGAGCTATAACCACTACACCATCTTCACCTAGAAACACAACTTTTATATTTCAAAATGATGCATTCTGGGAAGCTAGAAAGTATAATTTTGTATCTCATGGTTCACAGTTGTTACAGTTGTGACCCAAGAACATTAAAAGGAAGGAAGAAGAAATCCTTCAAAGTCACCTATTAAGAGAAAATTTATGTTAGGTACAAGTAACCAGATCCACAGATGTAGAGTTTAAACTAACTACTTAATTGTATTCTGCCTATAATACAGGAATCTCCCTAGACTGCTTCCCTTCTCTTCAAAACAGATAGATAAGGTTTAATGGAACTTCCTTGAAGGGGTGTGTGTGTTGAGGATGTCAGTCCTGGTTCTGTTGCAGCTGTGAAATAACTCAAGGCTAATTCCCTGCTTGATCCCTCTTCCCTATATAGCTGGGTGTTTCCCAATACTTTATTAGTTCTAGTAACCTATTAATACTAGGAAATTCTGTTCTACGTTGCCAGGAGTCTCCTCAATTTTGTGTGAATTGGGTGGCTATATAAATTTGTTAAATGAATGAATGTGTGTGAGTGAGTGAGTGAATGAATGAATGAATGAATGAGGCACATAGATTGCAATGCAAAAATCCAGATAATCATTAGATGGCAGCAAAGGAAAACCAAAAATTCTATTGGCTGGCAAGAAGTAATTTGCTGAGATCTTTTTCTTACCTCTGGCTCAGCATTCTGAACTCCTCTTTTGGACAAGGCAGGCACTTTTTGTGGATACACTACTTCATAATCATTAACATTCCCGGATTCGAGGATTATAGAGCTCCCTTCATAAGGGGGGAAAAAGAAGAAAGGTTTGATTTACTTTGGGATGTTATTCTACCATTCTCACATCCTCAGCTCAATTTGTTATTCAGTCATCGATGAAGAATGGAATCTTTTTCTAGTGGAACACAGCACAGATTTTCTCTGGGTATGCAATTTGCTGAATGATGTTTGAGAGCTGGGAGAATATCTAGAGACATTGTTCGGGGAGCTGGAAAGGAAAGATTTTGGAGCTTGAATAATCAGAAAAATAAATAAATAAATAATCAGAAAAATAAATAAATAAATAAATAAATAAATAAATAAATAAATCTCAATGAATGTGCAAGTTTGTGCACTGAGTGATAAGGATAACATGAGAATCATAACATGTAAATCACAATAGTCTGATTCACATAATTCAGTAAACCATACTACATTATGGTTTAGCATATTCATTTGTCAAAAAGCTAGGCAAACTTAGCTTCTTATGCAAATGCAGCTTATTAGGAATTCCGTCCAGTTGAACTGCTATTTCACTGCCATCTTAATGGTTTGGTTGCCTTTGCTTTCTTTCACTTTCAAAAGGAGTCCATAGCATCATAATTATCACTTGGGGACCTAACATGTACATAATCGAATTTAGTGATTTCAGAATTAGACCAAAGTTGAAGAATTTAGGGTTGGTTAGAGCCAAGGTGGCGCATTGGTTAAAGTGCAGCACTGCAGGCTACTTCAGCTGACTGCTAGTTCAGCAGTTCAGCTGTTCAAATCTCACTGGCTCAAGGTTGACTCAGCCTTCCATCCTTCCAAGGTTGGTAAAATGAGGCCCCAGATTGTTGGGGGCAATATGCTGGACTCTGTAAACCGCTTAGAGAGGGCTGTAAAGCACTATGAAGCGGTATATAAGTCTAAGTGCTATTGCTACTATGTCAATGGTCACCTGCTATTCAATGGTCACCTGCTATTTGTTCCTTACCATACTTTGTAAATGTGGTAGTCCAACACATACAGTATTCCTGGGTGTATGATCACAACTGAAACCAACATTTGTTAACAGATTAATGGACCCTACCCCAAAAAATGAATTTTAATGTGGAGAAAAGCAAAATTTTACATTAAAACCTATGAAGAATGGCTGCAGGATTTGGGTTTCAAATCTTCTAGTCTGAAGAAAAGAAGAATTAGGGGTGACATGATAGCAGTATCCTAGAACTTGAGGGGCTGCTACAAAGAAGAGGGGGTCAAATTATTCTCCAAAGCACCAGAAGGCAGGACAAGAAATAATGGTTGGAAACTAATCAAAGAGAGAAGCAACCTGGAATTAAGGAGAAACTTCCTAACAGTGAGGACAATTAACCAGTGGAACAACTTGGCTCTAGAAATTGTGGGCGATCCAATACTGGATATTTTTAAGAGGAAGGGGGAGAGAGAAAGAGAGAGAGAGAGAGAGAGAGAGAGGGAGAGAGAGAGAGAGAGAGAGAGAGAGGGAGGGAGGGAGGGAGGGAGGGAGGGAGGGAGGGAGACGGAGACGGAGACGGAGACGGAGACGGAGACGGAGACGGAGACGGAGACGGAGAGGGAGACTGAATTCTAAGCATAACTACCGTTTGGCCTTGGAAAATATGTCTTCTGAGATTGATGGGCATCTTCCAAAGGAAGCCCCAGGCAGAAGAATAAGTCTTCCTCATACCTATCTATGTCCCTATCCATTTGTACCTGATGCTGCCAGAAAGACGGGAGGGGTTCAACTCCACCTACTAGGAAGTAAGGTTTCTATTCCTCTCTTGCTTAGAAAAAGCAAGCAGAAAAAGCAGCAATTTCCCTTCCATCTCCCTTTCTTCTTTACTATATTGTTCTTCATAAATTATTATTCTAATTTTGAAAGTTGCCCTCCTGGTAAGGACATCTCCATCATTCCTTGATTTAAAAAAACAGCAACCCAACGCTATCCCAGTGATCTTCTGACCCTTACTTGTGTTTGGGCAACCATCTGAATCAATTGAGTATCATGATTTGTAATGGTATGTGGGGATGACTTGGGAGACAGGAGGAAGAACCACAGACTGGTCAACTGGCATGTAAAAGAGCCCACAGAAGGAATGAGAACATGGGAAGCATTTCAGAAGGGACCCTCCCTAGTTTTCTGCCGAGTAAAAGGAAAGGAGGGAAGAAATAATTTAAGATACCGTATTTTTCGAAGTATAAGACGCACCTTTTTCCTCCCTAAAAGTGGCTGAAAATTCAGGTGCGCCTTATACTTCGAATGTAGCTTTTTTTTCCAGCCCTAACTAGGTGCTAACAGATCTTCCCAGCTCTTACCTTGCAGGCTTTTTCATTGTTACTCTCTCCAAAGAATGTTTCTCCAGCCCTAAGTCTTTGCAGGGTTTTTTTTCATTGCTCTACTTGCTCCCAATAAGTTTTTTTCTAGTCCTAACCAGGTGCTAACGATCTTCCCAGCTCTTACTGGCTTGCAGGCTCTTTCATTGTTACTCTCAGAAGAAGGTTTTTTTAAGTCCTAACCAGGGGATAAAATAATGTGCTGCAGCTGCTACGAATAAGTTTTTTTCTAGCCCTAACCAGGTGCTAACGATCTTCCCAGCTCTTACTGGCTTGCAGGCTCTTTCATTGTTACTTTCTCAGAAGAAGGTTTTTTTAAGTCCTAACCAGGGGATAAAATAATGTGCTGAAGCTGACCAGACTAAGGACGCTAGCCAGATGAATACCTGGTAGGCAGATTGTTTTCCCCTATTTTCCTCCCCAAAAACTAAGGTGCGTCTTATACTCTGAAAAATACGGTAATTTAAAATCTTGCATTGAGAAAAGTTAGTATCATATTACCTTAAGTACAATTTGAATACTCTTTCTAACAACAATAGCACCAGCTTTTCTTTGGCTGAATATTATACTAGCTTAATTACAGGCTGTCTAATTGACCAATTGAAAGAAAAGTAAACTGAAAGCTCTTTATTTTTCTTTAACATTTTGCTTCCTGAATTTTTTTTGCCACAAACTCTGCCTCTCTATCCTCTTCAGTCTCCTGATCCATTTTTTTTTACTCACATTATTGGAAAACCTTCTCTCCAAATTGAACTTGCTTTTCCCCCGAGGATATTAGGATGTTTCTTTCTCAGGATCTGTTTGAATCTTGACAAAGTTTAAGCAAATACCCAAAAACCATCTATGTAACTTTAGAAGAAATGTGAGGTTTCAGAGCAAGCACTCTTTTGCTAAGTGGAACAGATTTTGGTTAAGCATCAAAAGAAAAACCATAGTAATCTCTTGGGTGCCGTAGACTTTTAGCAGTAAGAATCTGAATATGGAAACCAAAGAGAGCATCTTACCTTGATATGGAAAAACCGCTAAGCATATAGTTACCAAGAGAGCTTGGATCATTTTCGAGCCTGGATTGGACTGGCGGACAGGGAATCTCTTTCTGCTTCCAAGCCAACCTGAGCTCTTCTCCTGTTGACTGTGAGAAGCAAGTAATGAGTCCTTCAACTTCATTCATGCCCTTATATGCGAAGGTGTTTGCTAAAGGATTTGCCCAAATTCTGAGTTGTAACAATATTACTGGAGGGCAGTTTTCCAACTGGCTTAGTGCTTGTCACTCCAACAATGACATCTGGAAAGCTTCTTTGAAGGCATCCCTCAAAGCCAAAGCCAAAAGGAGAGGATTAAATGCTCACAAACATTGCCTTCCTTGGCTCACGTGTTAATACAACTAAATTTGGGGCCTTTTGGGCATGGGGTCTTAAATGCCAGGAGTTGGTGTAGGAAAAGCTTTCCCATTCTATTCTATTCTATTCTATTCTATTCTATTCTATTCTATTCTATTCTATTCTATTCTATTCTATTCTATTCTATTCTATTTTTTCAGTCACCTTAAAAATGAGTTTCCCAATGAGCTTTCTTGAAGTGAGAACTTGGTTCTGTTTTAGAGTGATCAAAGAGTTTCTCTCATCCAGATATACCTACACACATGGAACCATTTTATAAGCCATAAACTCTATGTCAGGAATCCCCCGTCTTGGGAGTTGGTGAGTAATTTGGAATTTTAGGAGAATCTCATGGCTGCTGTCACAAGATATTTGCCTTGGGGGAGGTTGCTTTCTACTGCAGAAGAAAGAGAGAGAGACAAGGAAGGAAGGAAGGAAGGAAGGAAGGAAGGAAGGAAGGAAGGAAGGAAGGAAGGAAGGAAGGAAGGAAGGAAAAAAGAAAGAGAGAGAGAGAGAGAGAGAGAGAAAGAAAAAGAAAGAAAGAAAGAAAGAAAGAAAGAAAGAAAGAAAGAAAGAAAGAAAGAAAGAAAGAAAGAAAGAAAGATGGTAGGTAGGAAGGAAGGAAGACAGAAAGAAAGAAAAAGGAAGAAGGGAGGGAGGTAGGGGAGGGGAGGGAAGACAGAAAGAAAGAAAGAAAGAAAGAAAGAAAGAAAGAAAGAAAGAAAGAAAGAAAGAAAGAAAGAAAGATCCAACTATGGATCACTGTTAGCTGGTTGCCCTCTTAGTCCAATCTATCCCAAATGGTAATTATTGTAGAGATATAAAATGAGAAAGACCAGCTTCCTCCTGTGCTGTGACTTGAGCTACAAGAGAAAAGGAATAATAAATGAATAATCTCAGATCAATGGATTGGTCCACCCCACCCATGATGGCAGAGGGGGCATGGTGTGCACCTCCATCAATCAAGGATTGCCCCAAACTCCCAAAACTTTAACTTTATACTGTCTACCGTTGACCTCACCCCATTCCTAAGAGGTCTGTAAGGGGCGTGCATAAGCGCACCAACGTGCCTACCGTCCCTGTCCTAATGTCCCCATGTACTTGTAACCATCACATGTATTCATAACCATGTTTATACATTTTATGTATTCATAACCATGTTTATACATTTTATGTATTCACAATCATGTTTATACTTTTTCTGTAATCTTATATACGCTTGACCAAATAAATAAATAAAACAAATAAATAAAATAAAAATGAATTTTGGCTGATGCTGTCTAGGAGAAGAGCCTTTTCTGCCCTGGCTCCTGCCCTTCGGGATATTCTCCCACTGGAGGTGAGATCTGTACCCTCCTTTTGGGCCTTCCATAAGGACCTGAAAACCTAGCTCTGACAACTCACCTGAAGCCTCAACTGGGGTTCACCATTCTGGAGGTGGCTGTTGGATTGACCCCATCTTTCCTCGTGTACTTAGTGTTCCCCTCCTCTGTTAACTACTTTGTTACTCTTGTTATTCCCCCCCTTTTTATTTTAATATGCACTAGTTTTAATGTTTATAGGCTTCCCAGAATCATCTCTGGACAAGATGGGCAGCTCATAAATAATAATAAATTAATTTATAATAATAAAAAATAAAAATAAAATAAAATAAAATAATAAAATAGAATAAAATAGAATAAAATAAAAATACAATGGTGAACACTCCAGAATCTATAATAATAATAACAACAGAGTTGGAAGGGACATTGGAGGTCTTCTAGTCCAACCCCCTGCCTAGGCAGGAAACCCTACACTACTTCAGATAAATGGTTATCCAACATCTTCTTAAAAACTTCCAGTGTTGGAGCATTCACAACTTCTGGAGGCAAGCGGTTCCACTGATTAATTGTTCTAACGGTCAGGAAATTTCTCCTTAGTTCTAAGTTACTTCTCTCCTTGTTTAGTTTCCACCCATTACTTCTTGTTCTACCTTCAGGTGCTTTGAAGAATAGTTTGACTCCCTCTTCTTTGTGGCAACCCCTGAGATATTGGAACACTGCTATCATGTCTCCCCTGGTCTTCTTTTCATTAAACTAGACATACCCAGTTCCTGCAACCATTCTTCATATGTTTTAGCCTCCAGTCCCCTAATCATCTTTGTTGCTCTTCTCTGCATCTAAGGTATATTATCAAAAACTTTCATAGTTAGCCCGACATCTTTTTCACCTTAACATTTACCATGTTGTTAAGAATGTGGTTGATACACTCAAGGCAATCTGATTCAGGACTGGGAGAATCTGATCCCCCTCAGTTCCAAATTAGAAGACACACTTAGAGTTTTTACATCACTTTTTAAGATGAAAGGAAGACAAACACTAGGAAGAGATGGAATGTGTGCTTTTAAAAAGCATTTTGTTGCTAAATGTTGCAGGTGCTACGTAGCTTTAACTGACCAAGTGAGTTACTCTTGCTGACTGATCTGGTCAAATGGGGCACCTATAGCTCCAGGATGTAAGCTGTTCCATCGGAGTGGTAAAATGGGATTTCACAGATGGCTGTGAAATCTGGAACTGCAGAAAAATAAAAACAGATATTTTTGAATCGAGTACTTGAGTACTAAGAACCAGGGCACAGGTGAGCAATTTTAGTATCTCTATTTGAGGAGCTTTTTCCACTACAGCACAGAAGTAGAAGTGGAGGAATGAGACTCTGGAAAACCAACTCCTCTAGTGTCTGAAATTATAAATCTCCCACTGTCTCCTTTGCAGCCTGAGAAACTAGGGAGGGTCCCTTCTGAGCCTCTTGCACCACCCACTTACTATGCAGCTGTGGGCCATGTTGTCTCTTATGTTACTGTTCCCTCGCTTTGCCCAGTCTTTTCCAAGGTTGTTCCCACACACCATTACTGTTTCTGATTGAAAGCACAATGTCAAACTCATGTGGTCTGTCTGGAAATGTATCTACCACTAATATCAGCTTGTCTCATTTAGAATTTTCAAGACCAAAGTTAGTACCATCTAATAAAAACTAGAAATGCCATTATCCCTTCCTATTCTCTTGGATCTTTTCCTGGGTGTCATCAGAACAAAGTGTGTGAAAGAAGATCTGGCACCAGTAACACAACTATCTTTACGTTGGCAAAATGCACATAACCAGTGAGCTTAATTTGGCTGTTATTGCTCCCAAAATCTTCTGGCCAAATATGATATGAAAAACTATCAAACATTGTTACCAATGCGTTAAAAATGTGTCTGACTCTAGGGGGTGGTGTTCACCTCTGATTGACAGCTGAAGAGCTTCTGTGGTCATGTGGCCAGCATGACTATATGCAGATAGAAGACAAATAAATAGCATGAGTTTAAGGATGCAGTTGAGACTCATGCACAGTAGATGTCAGGGTTGCTACACATACAAAGATCTTTTTTTAAAAAAAAAATCTATGTTTTAAAAATCTAAATGTTTAAAACTGATGTCTTTTAATGTCCTTTAAGTATGTGTGTGTAGATAGATAGATAGATAGAGAGAGAGAGAGAGAGAGAGAGAGAGAGAGAGAGAGAGAGAGAGAGAGAGAGAGAGAGAGAGAGAGAGAGATGATAGATAGATAGATAGATAGATAGATAGATAGATAGATAGATAGATAGATAGATAGATAGATAGATAGATAGATAGATAGATAGATAGATAGATAGATAGATAGATAGATAGATGATAGAGTATGTCACAGAAGAGAGTATACCCCCTCACATTTTGTAAATATCTAAGTATATCAATACTGAAGAAATGACACTTGGCTACAATGTAAAGTAGTGAGTATACAGCTTGTATAACAGTGTAAATGTGCTGTCCCCTCAAAACAACGCAACACACAGCCATTAAGGTCTAAACTACTGGCAATAAAAGTGAGTACACTTTTGTGATACACTTTTGTGATACACTTTTGTGATGCACAAAAGTGATAATGTCCAAATGGGGCCCAAAGTGTCAATATTTTGTGTGGCCACCATTATTTTCCAGGACTGCCTTAACCCTCTTGGGCATAGAGTTCACCAGAGCTTCACAGGTTGCCACTGGAGTCCTCTTCCACTCCTCCATGACGACATGATGGAGCTGGTGGATGTTAGAGACTTTGCGCACCTCCACCTTCTGTTTCGGGATGCCCCACAGATGCTCAATAGGATTTAGGTTTGGAGACATCTCTGTTTTATTCTTCTTGACAAATGAAATTAAATACTTTTTTTTAAAAGGAAAATGTTTTGCTTCAGGAGCTGAAATGGTGCAGTGGTTAAATGCAGCCATTGCAGGCTGACTGCTAGTTCAACAGTTCAGCTGTTCAAATCTCACTAGGCTCAAGGTTGACTCAGCCTTCCATCCTTCCGAGGTCGGTAAAATGAGGACCCAGATTGTTGGGGGCAATATGCTGAACTCTGTAAACCGCTTAGAGAGGGCTGTAAAGCACTATGAAGCGGTATATAAGAAAAGTGCTAATTCTTATCCAAGAAGCTTCTTCAGTTCTTCACTTGGATGAGAATTGAAAGATTTTCAAGGGAAAAAACCCAAGAAAGTTCATCTTTGGAACTGTGTTGCAATTTATGGATGATTTAGTTAGGGGCTCCTGCTGAGACAAAATACTATCTTTTGAATTTTCTGGATGACTGTGAGTAAGCTCCTTTAATGCCAGTAGATAATTTACCTCAGGGGTGGGTTCCTCCCGGTTTGGACCAGTTTGCCCGAACTGGTAGAAACCCGCTGGTGATGTGTTTTTTTAAAAAAAATTCTTTTATTTTTCTTCTGAGCATGTGCAGAAGCCGAGTTTCTGGCACTGTGCATGCAGTCACCATCTTGTTTTTGGCTTTTTTAAAAAACCAAGATGATGGGCAGCCTGAGGTGAGAATCATCTCTACCCAGCCTGCCATGAACGATATAACAGTCCTTTGTCGGGGGGCCCAGGCCAAGTACCAGAACCAAGTGTCAGGCCGAAGCTGTTTTATTTGGACTCTTTGGCCTGCCACACTATATACTACTATATTATGCATTTTCTATTGTGGGAAAATGGGAGGGGGGATAGTACGAGGTTGTTAGCATGTAGCCATAACAAATTCCTTTCTAGAAAGCCAAGGTCATCCTTTGTCTCTGAGCTTCTGCACCTGCACGGAAGGAGATGGGTGGAATCTGCCAGCAGGGCACTTGGGGATTGGAGAACATGATGAATTTGTGGGTGTTGGGGCAAGGACTTGAACTTTCAACTGGGTGGTGAAACCCTGGGGACTTCAGATTTGGGTTTTACCCAACATGGCTCTAATAATAAATTGGGACTTTGAGGAATACTTTGACTTGGACTCTGATTTAATTTTGGATGCTATTTGGAACCCTGACAACCAAGTTTGTAGGCTGTTCTAGAAGTCAAGAATTGTGGGGACAGATCTCACCTGTGACAGGAGAATGTTGCAGAGGGGAGATCAAAACAGGAAAGGCTTTTCTCCAGGACCCCACCAGCTAAAATTCTTTGGCTGACAGGATCTGAAGTAGACGCTTTCCACTGAAGGACGGGGACAGGTTAATCCCAAGGGGGAAAGGCAGTTCCACCGATTATCCTGGACCAATGTCATAAAGGGCTTTAAAGGTAACAATCAACAGCTTGAATTGGACCCAGAGGCAAAATGGCAACCTGTGCAGCTCATGTAACAAAGGTGTCGCATGAGCCACATGAGGGGCCTGTAGAACTGCAAGACCACTGCGTTCTATTCCAATCGTACCTTTCAAATACTCTTCAAGGGTAGCCCTATGCAGTAATCCAACCGGGAGATGACCAGAGCATGAATCACTTTGCTCGCTGTGATTTCCTTGTTTTTGAGGGTGAATATACCGTAGCTTGAGTCAGGATTCTTCTCTTAAGAGCAAGTAATGCATCTGTTATCGTGTTGCTGGATATCATGTGAGAGAAAGAGTGTGAAGACAGCTCCCCCACTCTTGATTGTTCACAGTTGATATTGCAGATAGTTGAGATATGTAGATAAAACATACTTGAGTCCTTAGTCTGGCAAGATTTTGTCTACATGAATGAAACAAGAAAGAACTCAATTTGGAAAAATCATCATGTGTCATGGCTCAGGGCCAGGTTATCTTCGAGCCACTTTTTAATTTTGGTCCAATACTTTTTTGCGGTTGGGCACGTCCACCATAGATGATAATATGTCCCATATGATTTCTTACATTTCCAGCAAATCAGTGATGTGTTCTGGAACATTTTAGCGAGTCTTGCTGGCGGAAGGTGCCATCTGTAAAACATCTTGTACTGGTTTTCCTTATAAGCCACTAACATAGTCAGTTTCAAATTTGTTTCCCAAAGTTTTTCCCATTTCTCCAAATCTATGCTGTATCCAAAAATTTTTGCCCACTTTATCATTGTTTCTTTGACCACTTCCTCTTCCATTTTGTATCTTAGTAAGAATTTATGTATGTTCCTAATCAACTTTTCTTCCGTACCTTGTAGGATCCTCTCTAATTCTTGTTGTTAATTTTGGAATTCATATACTTTTTTGTCTTTTTTATACCTGGTCTGAATTTGTGTATATGTCCACCAGTCCATATTTGTGCTCTGCTCTTTTAATTCTTGTTTGGTTTTCAAGTTCCCTTGTTCATTTATCAAATCCTTACATCTGTTAAGTTCGGGCATTTCAATGCTTCCATTGTGGATAACCAATTTGGTATTTTGGTGTAGTGTTTTTTTTCCCTTTGGAAGTAGCTATGCCATTTATTTTTCCCATCCCAGATAAATGCATGCCATCCTAATTGTAAGTCATGCCCTTCTAGCATCAAGATTCTCTTATTTTTTAATTCGATCCAATCCTTAATCCATGTTAACCCTGTTGCCTGATAGTATAATTCCCAATCCGGTAATGCAAATCCTCCTTTCTCGTTACTATCCTACAATAATTTTAGTTTGATCCTTGGTTTTTTCCCTTGCCAAATGTATTTTGTGGTTAATTTATTTAAATCATCAAATAAAGTTTTCCCTAGTTTTATCGGCACGACTTGGAATAAAAATAATACTCCCGACAGTATATTCATTTTAATCCCAGCTATCCTCCCGGTAAGTGTCAGTTGAAGATTTTTCCAACTTTCTAAGTCTTTCTTTATTTGTCGCATTAGTTTATTGTAGTTATCTTCCTTGATTGAGGAGCATTTAGCCGTGAGCCAAATTCCTAAATGTTTTACTTTCCTAACTACTTGCATATCTGTTTTTTCTTCCAACTCTCTCTCTCTCTTGCTTTTTAGTGAGATTTTGTGTTATTATTTTTGTGTTATTTTTATTGATTTTGAGCCCTGCTACCTCGCCAAATTCTTCTACTTTTTGAATTAATTTAGGTCCATATTCTAATGGTTCTTCTACTATAAAAGAGTAAAGGGGTTCATATTGCTTCATAAAGCAACCTCAAAGCAAGGGATGCCTGAACAGAAAGAGCAACAGACAGGTAAACTGGCATGTAAATGGTATCTCAACCCACAGAGTCAAAGGAAAGAAGAAAAAACCATTTGAGATAATTTAAAATCTTGCATTGAGAAAAGTTAGTGTCATATAAATGTTAGTGTCATAAAAGTTAGTGTCATATTACCTTGAGTACAATTTGAATACTCTCTATAACAACCAGTAGCACTAGAATACTGGGCAAGCTTAATTACATGATGTCTAATTGACTTTTGGATGATAATTAAACCTGAAAGCATTTTTATTTTTCTTTAACATCTTGCTTCCTGAATTTTTCTTGCCACAAACTCTGTCTCTCTGTCCTCTTCAGTCTTCTAATTGTTTTTTACTCACATTATTAAAAAAACCTTCTTTTTACCTTGAATGTGCTTTCTTTCTGAGAATCTTATCACTTTTTTTCCTTTGGTACCTGTTTGCTGCTTGACAAATTAATTAAAATGAGGTGAAGAGCTATAAAAGTACCTCCAGCCATATCTTATGCAGAATTTAACCTTTCTTTCTTTTTTAAATAAATTTTATTAATTTTCAAATCTTTTCTTTAAAATAACAGTTACAATAAATCTTTGAGCAATTCTGCATTGTTACAGATTTCAACTTTTGTTAAGACATTGCTACATTACACTTCATCTTATTTCATTTATCATAATTACGAATACATTTGTATTTACATATTGCAGGACTTTTTTTAGCTATGGCTTTTCTTTTTTCTAAATTCAATCCACTGGTTCCATTTTTCCCATATATTATAATAATCCGATTCTTTCTGGCCCCGTAATTCTATTGTAAGTCTGTCCATTTCAGCGCATTCCTAGATTTTTTTTAATTATTGTACTTTTTGCAGGTACTTCTGAGTTTTTCCAAAATTGTGCAAACACAATCCTGGCTGCGGTGGTAATATGTATTTAACCTGCTGGCCCTGCTGGCCTTCCGCAAAGCAATAAAAACCTGGCTCTTCCGGCAGGTGGGGTGAAAGAGAGACCAATCAGACTATATATGGGTCTCCCCCCTGGTTATGAATGTGAGATGCTCTTTTTAATTTTTGTAGTTTTTAATTGTTATGATTTTATATTGATAAATGGATTTGACATGCTGTGAGCCGCCCAGAGTCCCCCGGGAGTTGGGCGGCATACAAATCTATTTAATTAAATTAATTAAATTAAATTAAACCTTACTGATCAAGGGGAGGACAAATGATAAACCAGTATTACAGTGTCTGTATGCTTCTGCAAATATGCCCCTGCCTTAAATTACTTTCTTGACTCAGTTCAATGCCAAGACTTAGTCATCCTGACAATCCAACACCATAACCTATATCATACTGGCCTTCCAAAAAGATACCAAAGTAAAATAATTTTAAAAATCAACAGGAAAGTCTAGGATAGACCTAAGCAGATTTGCAAATGATTCAAAGCATGCTTGGATCATTCTTCCTTTTTGTAACTTAGCTTTCAGAAATGAAGCTGAGCTGAAAATACCCAACTGGTTGTCCACTATGGAGGCTATGAGCTACCCAAATGTGGTAGATACAACCAAAATGATCAAATATGTGAGCCGAGATAGTGCAGTGGTTAAAAGCAGCAATGCGACCTTCAGCTGATTGCTAGTTCAGCAGTTCAGCTGTTCAAATCTCACCGGCTCAAGGTTGACTCAGCCTTCCATCCTTCTGAGGTGGGTAAAATGAGGACCCAGATTGTTGGGGGCAATAGGCTGACTCTGTAAACCACTTAGAGAGGGCTGTAAAAGCACTGTGAAGCGGTATATAAGTCTAAGTGCTATTGCTATTGCTAAATATAAAGATATACTAGACCCATTGGGGAAATTAAAAGACAGGGAAGAATTGGCAAAACAAGGCATAAAGATCGATTGGTGGCCCTATCTCCAATTACAATCAAGGTATAAAAAGGATATAGAAGGAATTGGTATCGATATGGAAACCCAACAATTGGATAAACTTTTGACGGGCCCAGAAGAAAAAATTATTTCCAAATTATACAAGTATTTATTAGAATTTGATAGAGCCAAGGACATAGTTAAAGGCCCAATGATCGCTTGGGCAAAGAACATTGGACATAATATATACTTGGCTGATTGGGAGCAAATTTGGAATAGGAACCTTAAAATAACAAAATCAGTAGCATATAAGGAAAACCACTATAAAATGTTTTACCGTTGGTATTTGGCCCCAACAAGATTGGCTAAAATATATCCAAATTTAAATTTGGCATGCTGGAAATGTAAAAAAGAGCAAGGCACCTTCTTTCATATGTGGTGGTTGCGTCCCGAAACGAAAAGGTACTGGATTAAAATACATAAATGGCTGCAAGACATAACAGAAACAACGGTAGAATATGTTCCTGAACTTTTCTTATTAGGCATAATCAAAAGACAACACCCCCAAGATATTAAATATCTAATACTACATATTACGACAGCGGCCAGGATTGTATACACCCAATGTTGGAAGGACCCCAAAACACCATCGGAGAGCACAATAATAAAGAAAATATATGACTGTGCCAAAATGGACAAACTAACCATTGAACTTAAAGGACAAAAAGACTCGGAATACTACGAAATATGGACAAAATGGTATACTTGGACAAAAAAAAAGGAAATTGAAGAGACAATGTGGGACGATGACGCAATAATAGACAACATGGAAAATTGATGTATAATCATTATAAATACAATAATAATATGTATATATGGTTGTAGATCTGCTTAGAAATGATATGATATTTGAAATGTTAAAATCAATAAAAATATTTGCAAAAAAGAAAAAAAAGAAATGAAGCTGAGCAGGGACCACCAGAGAAGTAAAGGTTTTCTCCAAGAAGCTAATATGGCTTCCACCCTACTCACCAACTGATAGAAACTTCCCTTCAGGTCAAGGAAAACTGAGAAGGTTTGTGATGGCACAGACTTTGCAGGTTGCTGAGCAAAAGCCCTCCGAAGTCATAAAACAAACAAACAGAAATGGAGAACAAGGCTTCATTTGTCACTTATGAGCTGTCAGTACAAAGACGTCTGTGAGTTCACATCTGGACAAGAGGATGAGACTTGACTGTTCTTGTGAAGAAATGGTTCCCTGCCAAATCACTATATTCCATAACTGGCAGCAGCCATTCCCAATACACTCACAGCATTGTAGTGCTATGATTAAAGTCTTAATTTTCTTGGAAAGTAGGCATGGAAGAAAAAAGGGCCAGATTAAAGTCTTTGGAACCATGGCCAGTCCTTGGAGACCTCTGAATACCAGCTTTGTCCACAATATGCAGTTCTCATAGTATGATTATAGATCTATTGTCAGGCACAAATAACAAAACCAATCACTGAATATAAAATAATAGTGTTGGAAAAGACTTTGCAGGTCTTCTAAAAAAGAGAAGAGAAGAGAAGAGAAGAGAAGAGAAGAGAAGAGAAGAGAAGAGAAGAGAAGAGAAGAGAAGAGAAGAGAAGAGAAGAGAAGAGAAGAGAAGAGAAGAGAAGAGAAGAGAAGAGGAAGGGTCCTTGGAGGTCTTCTAGTCCATTCCCCTTCTCAGGCAGGAAACCCTATGCCATCTCAGATAAATGGTTGTCCAATCTCTTCTTAAAAACTTGCAGTGTTGGAGCATTCATAACTCCTGGATGCAAGTTGTTCCACTGATTAATTGTTCTAACTGTCAAGTTTCTAAGTAATACGTCTCCAAAATAAATTTCTCCTTAGTTCTAGGTTGTTTCTCTCATCGATTAGTTTCCATCTATTGCTCCTTGTCCTACCTTTAAGTTCTTTGGAGAATAGCTTGACTCCCTCTTCTTCTTCTTCTTCTTCTTCTTCTTCTTCTTCTTCTTCTTCTTCTTCTTCTTCTTCTTCTTCTTCTTCTTCTTCTTCTTCTTCTTCTTCTTCTTCTTTAAATTTTTAAAATTATTTTTTATTGAACACACAAAACAAGACAAAACAAAATGTATAACAAACAGGTGGGGCATTTGTAGCCCCCTATCCATCAAAAGCTATTGTCGGATGATTACATTTTATACAGTATTTCATTTAATATTCATATTACTCTCACATTACCTATCCTATTGTACAATATACCTTCTAAAACCTTTACAAGATTACATGGAAATACACTGTTATACTTTTCTTTTACTCTATCTTACTGTTAACTAAGGCATTAGCATCCCCAATAGTAATTAAATTCTTTACTCCTAGTTCTGTAAATTTATTGTGTAATTTTTATAAGATTCAAATTGTTTATCATTTGAGGCATAATGTGTTGTGAGTATAGCAAGTAGTCTTAAATTCTCTTTTTTGATATGTACTTCTTGGAGAGCAGTTGCATTGATGTCAAGTTTTTCCTTTTTTTTTTTTGTTTTTAAAAAATGTTTGAGTTCTTTACTTCCGGTTCTTCAGACATTATTATTTATAATATCTTTTAGTATGCTTCGTCTCTCTTAGCACTCTGCCTTGCATTTTCTCTTGCTGTCTTTATTTCTTAATGACCTCCTTTTGTTTCTTCCTTTCTTCTACTAGATCTTCTTCTTCTTGGCTTCTATCTTCTAAATCTTCTCTGCTTTCCCTACTTTCACTGCTAGGTTGTTCTTCTTCTATTAGGCCGCTTTGTTCATCAAAATTTTTTGCTTGTTCTACTGAGTTGATTCTGATCTTCTTCTCCTGCCATGTTATCAAGAGCCCCTCCAGCATCAGCCATCTATACATTATATTATCCTTTATTAATCTTTTAGTTAGGAAATGATATTGTTTCCTATTATCTCTGATTCTATGGGGGACTTGTTTTAATATGATTATTTCCTTGTCCTTATACCAAATTGCCTTGTTCCTAGACCATCTATAGATATCGTCTCGGATGGCTTTCCTCACAAATTTTACATGCACCTCTCCGGGCAAATGGTGTCTTCTGGCATAGATTGTGTGCACACGATAAATTTCATCGATTTCTCACCTTATTTCCTGTGCATCAGTTTGTAAAATTTCAACTAATATCTCAGCCATCTTTTCACCCAAGTTTTCCCCTTTCTCCTCTGCGGTGTTTTGGAATCTCAAATTATATGAGGCGCGTTCAATCTCTAAATGAGCTATGGCTTCTTCTAAATTTCTAGAGGACGCAGTGTTTTTCTCTTCTATACCATCAATCTCTTTCTAGAATCTTAACATCTTTTTGACATTGTGGCGACCAAAACTGGATGCAGTATTCCAAGTGTGATCTTATCAAGGCATTATCAAGTGGTATTAACACTTCACATGCTTGTAATTCTAGTCCAATCCCCTGCCTACATCATTCCAGACAAATGTCTGTTCAGTCTCTTCTTGAAAACCTCCAGTGATGGAGCACCCACAACTTCCAGAGGCAAACCATTGCACTAATTTAATTGTTCTTACTAGCATGAAATTTCTCCTTAGTACTAGGTTGGATCTCTATAATGATCTTCCATCCATTATTTCTTGTCCTGCCCTCAGGTGCTTTGAAGAATAAGTTGAATCCCTCTCTTCTGTGACAGTCCCTCAACTACTGAAGGACTGCTTTCATCCCTAATCCATCTCTTTATTAAAGTAGACATGTCTGGTTCTCTCAATTATTCATATTATTTAGCTTCCAGATCTATTCTCATCTTTGTTGCTGTTCTCTAGCATCTCAACATCTTTTTTGTATTGTGATGATCAAAATTGGATTCAGTTTTCCAAGTATGGAAACCAGTCACCAGTACAATATCACATGGTATCAGGGGTGAAATCCAGCAGGTTCTGACAGGTTCTGGAGAACCGATAGTGGAAATTTTGAGTAGTTCGGAGAACCGGTGGCGGGAATTTTGAGTAGTTTGGAGAACCAGCAAATACCACCTCTGGCTGGCCCCAGAGTGGGGTGGGAATGGAGATTTTGCAATATCCTCCCCTTGCCATGCCCACCAAGCCACACCACGCCCACCAAGCCATGCCCACAGAACCAGTAGTAAAAAAAATTGGATTTCACCACTGCATGGTACTATCACTTCATGTGATCTTGAAACTATCCCTTTATTTTTGCAATCTAGAACTGCCTTTTCGGCAGTTGCAGCACAGTACTAGGACATGTAGATCTCATAGTTGCTACTGTTGTGCCAGGTATTACCATGTACAACCACTTGGGAATCAATCTGGTGGTGGTGCTTTCTATTTCACATTGCTCTATCTTATCACTTTGTCACTCTGTCAAAGAAAGCAATAATGCTTGTCTGGCGTGATCTGGCATGATGAAAGAGGAGGTTAAAGTTGCAGAAATTTTGGCAGAGTGTGACCATGTCATATTGGAATTCAACATAACGCAGGCACAAGTAATTAAACAAAACCATTCCGTTTAAAGCATATAAGGGTTTATTCTTGCCACCTATACCCAGTACTCTAGTGAACTAGTGTTTGGTGCTAAATGGGAGCAAGTTTGGAGCCAATGAATTTGTGGAGGGCTGAACTTCAATCTCTTGTAGCAATGCAAACTGATGACACGTTTAACCCCACCCTCCAAGCTCTGCCTGCTCTTCTCCTACTTCTGTGCGTTATATGGCCAAATGTTTTGTTTTTGATTTCTGGTTCTCTTTAGATACCACCCTCCCCCCAATTTTATTAGTTTTATAAATAAGTAATATTTTATAAATAAGTAATACTCCTTCCTCCTTCTACTAAACCCAACACCAATCCTATGAGTTCAATTGGACTGAGAGAGTATGACTGGCCCTAAGTCACCCACCTTGCTTTCATACTTAAGTAAGGACTAAAGCTCACATTCTCCTGTTTTCTAGACCAGCAAATCTCTAGCCACTATACCAAACTAGTTCTTTCTTACTCCATTTGTTATTCATTGTGCTCCCCCACTTCTAACCACCATTAACAAGGATTGGTGATCTTCCTGAGTTTTGACTATAACCATGTGCATCACCAGGGAAAGTTAATAAAAGCATGTCTAGATAGTTGGCACAAAGCCCTGTCTCTTTTATGTGTGGAGATGGCCTTGACTGCCACTAATTCTATAACCCATAGTATTACTCTACAGTTTTGGAAAGTAAAATAATAAAAACAAGCAGAGACTTTAGAAGAAATACAAAAACAGATTAGGGGGAAAAGGTTGCTTCTTAAATTCATCTTGGCATTAATCTCCTTTTAATCTCTTTTTAATCTACTTTTATCTAATTCTTTGAATCAGATGCTGGCAAGAGACCAAACAAAACAACTGTGAAACAATTATTGTTTAACCTTTTGGCAATCACTTATTTTTATTATTAGTATGGCTATTCTTTAGGATGAAGACTTTGCTACTGTAAAGGTATTGTATTACTGATCTTATTGCGGGTTTTTTTTAGCAGCTACGTTTTATGAATACTGTGGGGTCCTTGGTGCTCTCTGAGGTTGACTACTTTTTTGCAGAGATTTCATTACCAAACTAGATAACTTCATCAGTACTAGAAGGGAGAGAGTTTGCTATCTATTAATATACAAGTGGCTTTCCCTACAAGGGTTGATGAAAGTTTTCTGGTGGTTCCTTGATTAGACTGTTGTTTCCTATTAGCTTGTTTGTCTGAGTTGGTAGTGTATTGATTGGGGTATTGTTTACTTCTTGGTTGTTGGTCTAGTCACTCTCCCAAGAGCATTCATTTCTGAACTTTGTAGTTGTTTACCACCCAGGGTGCCCCCTTATTTTAAAAGAGTAGACAATCCTCATTTGCTGCAATGGGTCAAAAGACAACATCAGAAGAAGGGAACATCTCTTTGCTCTTTTGCCTCGTGAATCGCCTTGTCCATATAGCCTTACGTGGCACTGTCCGTTTTTACCTGTACAAAATTTTAATAATATAATATAATAATAACAGAGTTGGAAGGGACCTTGGAGGTCTTCTAGTTCAACCCCCTGCTTAGGCAGGAAACCTTGCACCACTTCAGACAAATGGTTATCCAACATCTTCTTTAAAACTTCCAGTGTTGGAGCATTCACAACTTCTGGAGGCAAGCTGTTCCACTGATTAATTTAATTTAATTTAATTTAATAGATTTGTATGCCGCCCAACTCCCGGGAGACTCTGGGCGGCTCACAGCATGTCCAAATCTATTACAATAAAACATATACAGTGGTACCTCGAGATACGAGTTTAATTCGTTCTGTAAACTTGCTCGTATGTCAATTTGCTCGTATCTCAAAGCAATTTTCCCCATTGAAATTAATTGAAATGCCATTAATCCGTTCCAGCCCCCAGGCTGGCTGGCTGCGCTGGCTGGGCTGGCTGCTAGGGGTCTCTCTCTCTCTCTCTGTGTGTGTGTGTGTGTGTGTGTGTGTGTGTGTGTGTGTGTGTGTGTGTGAGAGAGAGAGAGAGAGAGAGAGAGAGAGAGAGAGAGAGAGAGAGAGAGAGAGAGAGAGAGAGAGAGAGAGAGAGAGAGAGAGAGAGAGAGAGTTTTCCTCCCACTCACTCTAGGAAACCCAGGCAAGTCCAAGCGTGCTCTCGGCTAGGCTGTGGGGAGGGAAGGCAGATCGGCAGTCCTTTCCTTTCTCTCTGCCTCCTCCCCCCCCCCCAAGAGCCCTACGGACGCCAGGATGGCTAAGCTAAAGGGGGAAAATTCTCTTTGATATTCAAATCTGGCTGAAGGTTTCCTCCCTTTCAGAATGTTGCGGAAATGAGTGGGTCATGAAATGAGTGGGTCATGTGCAGCCGGCTGTTCCTCGTATTAATCCGTTCAAGCCCACAGGCTGGCTGGCTGCACTGGCTGGGCTGGCTGCTAGGGGTCTGTCTGTGTGTGTGTGTGTGTGTGTGTGTGTGTGTGTGTGTGTGTGTGAGAGAGAGAGAGAGAGAGAGAGAGAGAGAGAGAGAGAGAGAGAGAGAGAGAGAGAGAGAGAGAGAGAGAGAGAGAGAGAGAGAGAGAGAGTTTTCCTCCCACTCACTCTAGGAAACCCAGGCAAGTCCAAGCGTGCTCTCGGCTAGGCTGGGGGGAGGGAAGGCAGATCGGCAGTCCTTTCCTTTCTCTCTGCCTCCTCCCCCCCCCAAGAGCCCTACGGACGCCACGATGGCTAAGCTAAAGGGGGAAAATTCTCTTTGATATTCAAATCTGGCTGAAGGTTTCCTCCCTTTCAGAATGTTGCAGAAATGAGTGGGTCATGTGCAGCCGGCTGTTCCTCGTATCTCAAATGTTGCTCGTATTTCAAAGCAAAACTTCGCTTGCTCGACAGCTCGTATCTCAAATATCTCGTATGTTAGGGCACTCGTATCTCGAGGTACCACTGTAACAATTAAAAAATATATAAGAATTAAAAGAAAATCTCCAACATTCATAACTAAAGGGGGGAGACCCCGAGATAATCTACTCGGTCTCACTTTCACCCCGCCTGCCAGAAGAGCCAAGTTTTTATTGCTTTACGGAAGGCCAGCAGGGTGGGGATGGCTCTGATCTCCGGAGGGAGTTGGTTCCATAGGGAGGGAGCTCCCACAGAGAAGGCTCTCCCCCTAGGCCCCGCCAACCGACATTGTTTGGTCGATGGGACCTGGAGGAGACCAACTCTGTGGGACCTAACCGGTCGTAGGGAGGTATGCGGCAGGATGCGGTCCCGAAGGTAGCCTGGCCCTGAGCCATGTAGGGCTTTAAAGGTAACAACCAACACCTTAAATTGGATCCAGAGACTAATGGGCAGCCAATGCAGCTGGCGGAGGACAGGTGTTACGTGGGTGTACCTGGGCACACCCACCACGGCACGCGCAGCTGCATTTTGCACCAATTATAGTCTCCGGATACTCTTCAAGGGTAGCCCCATGTAAAGCGCATTGCAGTAATCCAGCCGGGAGGTGATAAGGGCGTGGGTGACTGTGAGTAGCGCCTCCCTCTCCAAGAAGGGTCGCAATTGGTGCACTAGGTGAACCTGTGCAAAGGTCCCCCTAGCCACAGCTGAAAGATGTTGCTCCAATTTTAGCTGTGGGTCTAGGAGGACACCCAAATTGCGAACCTGTTCTGAGGGAGTTAATTTCTCTCTCCCAAGAACCAAGGAGGGACAATTGACAGAATCCTTGGGAGGCAATATCCATAGCCACTCGGTCTTGTCAGGGTTGAGCTTTAGCCGGTTCTTCCCCATCCAGACCCTAACATCGTCCAGGCAGCGGCACATTACGTCGACGGCTTCCCTGAATTGAGACGGGGTGGAGATGTACAACTGGGTATCATCAGCATATTGCTGATACCTCACCCCGTGTCGTCGGATGATCTCACCCAGTGGTTTCATGTAGATGTTAAACAGGATGGGCGAGAGGACCGAGCCCTGCGGCACCCCACAAAGTAGGGGCCTAGGGCTCAACATCTGCCCCCCTGTCAACACCGACTGCGTCCTGTCAGAGAGGTAGGAGGAGAACCACTGTAGCACAGTGCCACCCACTCCCACCTTGCTGAGACGACGCAGAAGGATACCATGGTCAATGGTATCGAAAGCCACTGAGAGGTCAAGTAGCACCAGGATGGAGGAGTGACCACCATCCCGGGCTCACCAGAGGTCATCCATCAGGGTGACCAAAGCCGTTTCTGTACTGTAGCCACGCCTGAAACCCGATTGAAAGGGATCCAGAAAATCAGTATCACCCAACAGCCGTAGGAGTTGGAGTACCACCACTTTCTCTACAACCTTCCCCGCGAAGGGAAGGTTGGAGAGCGGACGGAAGTTCTTTAAATCCGCTGGGTCCAGGGAAGGCTTCTTGAGGAGGGGCCTCACCACCGCAACTTTTAAGGGCCGCGGGACGGACCCCTCTCTCAGAGAAGCGTTGACCAACGCCTGGAGCCAGCCGCGGGAAACCTCCCTGGTGGCCGAAACCAACCAGGAGGGACATGGGTCCAATGAACAAGTGGCGGACTCATCGCTCCTATGGCCTTGTCTACATCATCAGGAGTCACCGGTTCAAACTCCTCCCATATAACAGGACTAAGGCCTGCCCCTGTCACCTCAGCCTGTACTGCCCAATCGGAGTCCAGGTCTGTCCGAATCTGAGTGACTTTATCCGCCAGAAACCGAGAAAATTCCTCAGCTCTGCCCTGCAAGGGATCTTCGCCACCCTCCTTGGCTAGGAGGGAGCGGGTCACCCTAAACAGGGCGGCTAGGCAGGAGTCAGCGGATGCAATAAGGGCGGAAAAATGCGAACATTTTGCCGCCCGTATTGCCACTAAGTAAGACTTAATGTTGATTAATTGTTCTAACTGTCAGGAAATTTCTCCTTAGTTCTAAGTTTCTTCTCTCCTTGATTAGTTTCCACCCATTGCTTCTTGTCCTGCCCTCAGGTGCTTTGGAGAATAGCTTGACTCCCTCTTCTTTGTGGCAACCCCTGAGATATTGGAACACTGCTATCATGTCTCCCCTAGTCCTTCTTTTCATTAAACTAGACATACCCAGTTCCTGCAACCGTTCTTCGTACATTTTAGCCTCCAGTCCCCTAATCACATGCTTTCTGATGGCATTTCATTGGTCTTCCTCCTTATGGCATTATCTATCAAATCTCCATTCTGTTTGTCTTAATGATCTTTTAATCTAATCAGTAGCTTTGGAAGAATTAAGAGTTCCAGCAAAGGAGATGGTCCTAATCCTTGAAAAACAAGAACAAAATCTAGCACAGTAAATCACATCCGTGTCAAGAAATTGTAATAATAAACATGCACTCTGACATTTAGACTTTCTCAAGGCAGGGATTAGGAAATAATACAGCAATTAGAAAAGATACTGTACAGGTAGTCTTCGACTTATGACCGCAGTTGAGCCCAAAATTTCTGTTGCTAATCAAGATATTTGTTAAGTGAATTTTGCACCATTTTATGACCTTTCTTGCCACAATTATTAGGTGGATCATTGCAGTTGTTAAGTTAGTAACACAGTTGATTAGTGAATCAGGTTTCCCCATTGACTTTGCTTATCAGAAGTTTGCAAAAAAAGATCACATGATCCTGGGATACTGCAACCGTCATAAATATGAGTCAGTTGTCGACTGAGTTTATTTATTTATTTAATTTGTTTGTTTGTCAAGCATGTACAAGATAGCAGGTATTGGTATAAACATAAACAATAGCAAAGTATGTATAGGTAAATTTGGACAATAGGACAGCAGGACAGGGACGGTAGGCACAATGGTGCGCTTATGCACGCCCCTTACAGACCGCTTAGAAACGAGGAGAGGTCGACTGTAGACAGTCTAAGGTTAAAGTTTTTGGGGTTTGGGGAAGAAACCACAGAGTCAGGTAGTGCATTCCAGGCATTGATCACTTTGTTGCTGAAGTCGTATTTTCTGCAGTCGAGTTTTGAGCGGTTTACATTAAGTTTGAATCTATTGTGTGCTCGTGTATTTTGCGGTTGAAGCTGAAGTAATCATTGACAGGAAGGACATTGTGGTAGATGATTTTATGAACTACATTTAGGTCAGATCGAAGGCCATGAAGTTCTAAGCTATCTAAGCCCAAAATTTCAAGTGTGGTGGAATAAGGTATTCTGTTGCAAGCAGAGGAGTGGAGGACTCTTCTTGTGAAATATTTCTGGACTCTCTCGATTGCATTGATGTCTGATATGCGGTGCGGGTTCCAGACAGGTGAGCTGTATTCGAGGATTGGTCTAGCAATTTTTTTATCATGTGACCATGAGGATGCCGCAATGGTCATAAGTATGAAGAATGGTCATAAGTCAACGATCTTGTAACTTTGAACAGTCACTAAATGAACTGTTGTAAGTGGTGGAGTACTAGTGCACCCTAATCGTTTCTGCAAAGGAAACTATTTAACAAAATGAAGAAGCTAAAACCCTTATTTATATTTTATTGCTATCCTCTACACAATATCTCCCCCCCCTGGCATTTGATGGTACCTTACAGTCTTATCTAATGGCTCAGCTCCTGTTCAAAAAAATAATCCCAAACTTTACAGAATCACCAAAGCTCTTAGTGTTCATAATTATGATCTCACAAGTTCTTCAGATAGATCTTCAGATTCCAACTTAAAAAAAAAATAAAAGTAGGTACTTTGATTTGAATTGTGGGCACCATTCTCACCCTTGGAACCAGCAGGCATCCTGCTGCCATCTATCGTCTATCTCACACTTGTATTATTGCAGTGTGTTCTATAGGGGGCTTCCCTTGAAGTGTATTCAGAAGCTACAATTGGTCCAGAATGTTATGGCATATTGGGTGGCATATGTAATACCATATTCCACAAGCTGCAGTGGCTGCTGATATGTTTCTGGGTGCTATTCAAGGTGTTGGTTGTTACCTTTAAAGTCCTTTATGCAATCGGTATCTCCAGGATATGTGTATGACACTTATCATAGAAGTTATCGGAGACCGAATAGAGTTGGAAGAGAACTTGGAGGTCTAGTCCAACCCCTTACCCATGGCAGAAGATCCTATGCCATTTCAAACAAATAGCAATAGCACTTAGACTTATATATCACTTCACAGTGCTTTACATTCCTCTCTAAGCTGTTTACAGAGTCAGCGTATTGCCCCCAGCAATCTGACTCCTCATTTTACTGACCTCAGAAGGATGTATGGCTGAGTCATCCTTGAGCCAGTGTGATACAAACTGCCAAACTTCTTGCAATTGCCAGGCAGCAGAAGTAGCCTGCGGTACTGCATTCTGACCATTGTGCCACCACGGCTCTTCAATGTCTGTTCAATCTCTTCTTGAAAACCTCCAGTGATGGAGTGCCCACAATTCCCAGAGGAAAGCCATTGCGATGATTAATTGTTTTTTCTACTGTGGCATTGGTTAACATCTTACACTTTTATCTAATGGCACAGCTTCTATTCAAAAAATAGTAATCCTAAACTTCACAGCAACACCAAACTCATTTCAAGATTTTAGTGTTCATAATTATGATTTCACAAGTTAGTGTTCTTAAGATAAATCTTCAGATTTCAGCATATTTTAAGATTACATTAAAGCAATGTACTTCTCTTTGAATTCTGTCATGAGATTCTTTCTATCTTTAACGGAAAGCAATCAGGTAATCTATCCAGCTGATTAATGGCATAACTAGGAATACATCACCAGTTTCCCAGTTGCAATGGCAATAATGTAGGAGCCGAGGTGGCGCAGCGGTTAGAGTGGGGTACTGCAAGCCACTTTAGTTGACTGTGATCCGCAGGTCAGCGGTTCAAATCTCAAGAGCTCAAGGTTGACTCAGCCTTCCATCCTTCCGAGGTAGGTAAAATGAGGACCCAGATTGTTGGGGGCAATGTAAATATACATTGCTTACTGGTGTAAACCGCTTAGAGAGTGCTTGCACTGTGAGGTGGTATATAAATGTCACTAATAAATAAATAAATAAATAAATAAATAAATAAATAAATAAATAAATAAATAAGAAACCAGTGATCTTCAAGGGATGACTGGGAAGATGGAGTAAGACTCATCATTGCTCATTCCCAAGACTGGTGGAGAGAGGACAAGAAAGAAACTAAACATATGCCAAAATGACTTTTGCAATATATGAAGGTGAACAAAGATATGCTGATGAACAGGAGATCAATCTTTGTAGCGTCCGCCTTCCAATACAGCAAACCACATGTCTGTCAGGGGACGAAGTTCTCCATCCATGCGGTAAGTGTAAGGATTGCCAGTCAGATGTCATTGAGAGGAGAGAGTATAGCATAGCAACTAAGGTGTTGAGTTTACATAGGGGTGATCCAACTTTCAGCTTATCCCCATCCATGGATCATTTTTCCATGGCTATTCTTTTAGTCCAATCTATTTCAAATGGTGGTTATTGTAGAGATGTTGTAGAGTTATTGTAGAGAAGAACAAGCCACCTCATGTGCTGATTTCAGTTAAAAAAGCAAAGCAATGGTAAAAATATAGTGATGAATATGTATGTCCTAACTCCAGATTCTAAGATATATTATCAAATAGATTAATGCTAGTCTTGAAGTTTTTTTTCATGTTAAAGCGTACTGCATTGTTAAGAATGAGGTTGATACTTTGGAGGCAATTTGATTCAGGACTAAGGGAATTTGGTCTCCCTGTGTTGCAAATGGTAAAACACACTTGGCATTTTTGCGTCATTTTTGAAGATGAATGGAAAACAAATGCTAGGAAGAGATGGAATATATGCTTTAAAAAAAGGATTCTGTTATTAAACGTTGTATGTGATGGCTTTAACTGAACAACTGAGTTACTCTTGCTGACTGATGTGATCAGATGGAGGACCCACAATTCTGGGAGGCAAGCTGTTCTATTAGAGTGAAAAAATTGGATTTTACATGATTGTAAAATCTGGAACTGAAGAAAAATAAAAATGGATACTTTTGAATTATGAATTTGAAGAGAGGGATTATTATTTATTATTTTTACAAATAATTCAAGGCAGTGATAGTGTCCAACACATCTTCCTCCAACTATTTCCCCCACTATAAGACACAATCTCCTGTGGCCTAGAGGTGGAGCTCTTGCCTCACAATCAGGAGGTTGTGAGTTCGATCCTAGATAGAGGCAGATGTAGGGTCTCCTGCTTGGGCAGGGGATTGGACTAGACGACCTGCAAGGTGCTTTCCAACTCTGTTAATCTGTTAAACCTTGTGAAGTGGTTTGGCCCAAGAGAAAGTTACTGACTCAGTCAGTCAGCTGGCTTTCATGGCTATGTCAGGATTTGAACTTATGGTCTTCCACCTTCTAGCCTGGTGACTTAACCATTAGACCAGTGGTGGGATTCAAATAATTTAACAACCGGTTCTCTGCCCTAATGACCAACTTCTAGAGACAAGTTGTTCCATTGATTAATTGTTCTGTCAGGAAATTTGAGAGGCTCCTACAAAAATGAGGAGGTCAAACTATTTTCCAAAGCACCAAAAGGCATGACAAGAAACAATGGATGGAAACTAACCAACGAGAGAAGCAACCTAGGACTAAGAAAAAATTTCCTAAGGGTGAGACCAATCAACCAATGGAATTGCTTGCCTTCAGAAGTTGTGGCTGCTCCATCACATACAAGCAACCCAGTTATAAGATAATTTGGAATCTTTACAGTCTAATACTGCAAGCTAACTCTTAAATGCTGAAAATGCAGGATCAAAATACATAAACATTGAAACAGCATTGCAACCCTATTCCAAATTAATAAAATCAATCCTGCTAATTAGAACATGCTTTTAAAAAGACATAAGAACTCTGACAAGAAATGCCTGCCCTGTATTGAAATTTTTAAAACTCCTTCCCTGGCCTAATCCTGTCAAGAACAAGGAAAGATTCAACCTAGAAATAAGGAGAAATTTTCTGACAGTGAGAGCAAACAACCAAGTTTCCTTCAGAAGTTGTGGGAGCTTCATCACTGGAGGCTTTCACGAAAAGATTGGACTGCCATTTGGTAGAAATGGTATAGGACCATGATGACGAACCTATGGCACGCATGTCTGAAGTGGCACGAGGAGCCATGTCGCCGGGCATGTGCAGCATCACCCGTTCCTCTTCCAGGTTTCTGGTGCGCATGCGCATGCAATGATCAGCTGGCCTTTGTGCATGAGGCAGTGCCGGAAAGTGGAAGAGCTGGTATTCTGTTTTCCGGCATGAATATGCATGCTGATGAGCCGAGGTGGCACAGTGGTTAAAGTGTAGCACTGCAGTTCAGCAGTTCAGCTGTTCAAATCTCACCGGCTCAAGGTTGACTCAGCCTTCCATCCTTCTGAGGTGCGTAAAATGAGGACCCAGATTGTTGGAGGCAATATGCTGAACTCTGTAAACCGCTTAGAGAGAGCTGTAAAGCACTATGAAGCCGTATATAAGTCTAAGTGCTATTATCATGCATGCATGCACGGCAGTTATGGAATACTTGCTGGCCAGTGCACATGCATGTGCCGGAAACCAGAAGTTCATTTTCCAGTGAACGCATGCCCCCTGGGTTGCACAAGCGCGCTTCGTTTTTGGCACTCAGTGCCAAAAAGGTTCACTATCACTGGTGTAGGGTCTCCTGCTTGGGTGGGGGATTGGACTAGATGACCAACAATGTCCCTTCCAACTCTGTCAATCTGTATGATCTGTAAGTTTCTATTGTTTCTGTGCTCACTGCATTCCTGCTGTTTTGTTATCGCAAGTTTTCAACTAAATATTCACCTGTTAAATGGTTCTTGTCTGTCTGCCCAGGGTGGAACTATTAACTGAAGGGAGAGAGAAGGGGGGGGGAAACTCTCTTGCACTTTAAGCCTGAGTTTTAAAGGGGCTAGAATTTGTCTGCTGAGGAAATGGCTATGTGGTTATTTCTTCTTTTTCTTTTCCCTTCCTTTGGTTAATTACAAACGTATGAGGTGAGTGTGAGCTACTGGAATCTTTAGGCCAGTGGTTCCCAACCTGTGGTACATGTACCACTAGTGGTACGCGAGGGCCTTCCAGGTGGTACGCGAACACTTTCGGGGTCATGAACGATTTTTAGTTAGTTATTTTTTACTTCACAAAAATGTTTACTGCCTAACACAAGATAATCTGGCAATGATTTGCAAGTGTTCCACATGCCATCCACCTGGTCCCAGCGGCCTGAGAATCCAGTTGCTGGATGCACGGGGCCAAAAAAGGAACGGTACAATTATGGAAATAAAGTGATATCTAATCGAATTTAGTTTCTCTGGAACCAGGTGGTACGCGGCGACTGTACGGGACCTCCAAGTGGTACTCGATCACAAAAAGGTTGGGAACCACTGCTTTAGGCTGTCAGGCAGGCAGACAGGCAGCCTTGACTAATCAGCCAGTTCGCAGGACTCCACAAAGAGTTAACAAACGGTTCTCCTCAACCGGTGCGAACCGTTTGAATGCCACCACTGTATTACACCAAGATGCTTCTCCTTTCCAAAAATCTTGCAAATATAAAAGTACAAATCTCCCACTGTCTCCTTCACAATCTGATAATCTAGGGAGGGTCCCTTCTGAACCTCTTGCTCCACCTACAAATCCTCTTGGATTTTATCCTGCATGTTATCAGTTAATTTAAAAAAAAATACTGGGAACCAAAATACAAAATTTACTGTCCTTATCTTGGCAAAATCTACATAACTGGTGATTTCAATTAGCTGCAATTCTCACAAAGTCCTCTGGGAAAGAAATAAATGGCATGTGTTTAAGGATGCAGTTGAGATTCATGCACAGTAGATGTCAGGGTTGCTCCACATATAAAGATCTTTCTTTTTTAACAATCTACTTTTTAAAAATCTAAACATTTATAAGTGACTAGAAGATCTTGGAGTCTTCCAGTGCAACCCTCTGGCCAAGGCAAGAGACCTTATACCCGTGATGGCGAACCAATGGCACACGTGCCACAGGTGGCACGTGGAGCCATATCGGAGGGCACGCAAGGTGTTGCCCTATGTCAGCTCCAACATGCCTGTGCACACTAATCAGCTGATTTTCAGCCATTTTCCCTCTCCCCAGGCTTCAGGAAAGCCTCCTGAAGCCTGGGGACGGCGAAAAACGGCCCCAACGGGCCAACCAGAAATTCGTTTCCAAACTTCCAGTTGGCCCGTTTGGCCGTTTTTCGCCATCTCCAGGCTTCAGGAGTCAGTTGTGAGGCCTGTGAGCATGCACGGGGGTCAGTGGGTGGGTGGGTGCGCATGCGTGTGGGGAGGACATGGGTGCGGCCACACGCACGCACACACACACACTCTTTTGGCACGCGAACTAAAAAATGTTCGCCATCACTGCCTTATACCATCCCGAACAAATGAAGGTCTTGAAAAGCTCCAGTGACAGAGAAACCACAGTTTCTGTAGATATGACTGTAACTTTGTTGCTTGTATCCTTACGATTTATATTGACTGGTTCCTAATATGATTTGATTGCTTATTTGTACCCGGACTGTCACGTGGTGAATATTGCCAGTTGTATGTATATGCAGGGTGATGCATCCCTATTCTAATATTATTGTACATTCCATTACAAACAGAACACGTGATGTGATCTACTGCGCATGTGTGCATTCCTGATTCTCCATTATTCTCTTGTGGTTTGGCTCTGACCGGAACGGTCGCATTTAATTAGCAAGAATGTAACTATTCAGAATTTATTGTTTTTGTACCGAAATAAATATTTTCTATTAGACTTTTAATCTCGGTTTTATTTCTAACTGTCTGGATTCCAAGAAAAGATCCACATCGCCTCTGTGAGATTTATTCTCACCTTAACACAGACTACCATTAAGTGTTGTACCTCATGATTCTTGACAAATGTATCTTTTCATTTATGTACACTGAGAGCATACACACCAAAGACAAATTCCTTGTGTGTCCAATCACACTTGGCCAATAAAAAATTCTATTCTATTCTATTCTATTCTATTCTATTCTATTCTATTCTATTCTATTCTATTCTATTCTATTCTATTCTATTCTATTCTATTCTATTCTATTCTGGAGCCAAGCTATCCCACTGAGTAGAGTAGGAGTGGTGGGCCCCAGTCCCAGGCTCTTTTTTCACACATGCTTGCCTTTTAGCTAAAAGATAGTAAGAAGAAAGCATGCTCTAGGAACCAAAAGGTTTATGTGTACGTGCACTTTTTTGGGAACTATCAGTATGGCTTGAATACATTTATTTTGAATACTTTCACGATCATTATGCTTTGCAAAAGAGCAAATTTGGGATCCATAGAGTAGCTAAGTACCTGAGTTTGGAAAACCTTGCAATCTGTAGGAATAAAACCTTAAAAAGCTGTGGGGGTATCCTGTGCAACACTTTCCCAATGCATAAATGATTATTCCAGGACAGAGAAGCATGGAACTACATTCCAAAGTATGTATAAGTGCACAACAGTTCAATCTGAGTCCCATTTGTTTGCTATTTGTGAATATTATGTTAATGTTGGGCAACCAGTAAAACCAATTTCCAATAGTTTATGATAGCTTTGGTTCTATTCAAAATAAAGCTAGTGCCCTGGGCTATAGACAGTGGTAGCCATCTGAACAAATTGGACAAAATGTTCAGTCTCTTCTTGAAAACCTCCAGGGATGGAGCAACCACAACTTCTGTCATTCCATTGATTAATTGTTCTCACTGTCAGGAAATTTCTTCTTAGTTCTAGGTTGTATCTCTCCTTGATAAGTTTCCACCCATTGCTTCCTGTCCTGCCTCAAGTGCTCTAGAGAGTAAACTGACTCCCTCATTTCTGTGACAGCCCCCCACGTAATGGAAGATTTGCTATCTTATCACCCCTAGTCCTACTCTTCATTGGACCAGACATACCTAGTTCCCTCAATTATTTATCTGGTTGTGTTTCCTTTCTGGTCTACTTGGGATGCTGATAGTATCTAGTCTAATTGGGAGGAGGACCATGTAGAGAAGTGCAGCTGCCTGGCCCATATACTCTGGAGCTAATGTTCAACAGATCCTCAGCTAATGAAAAAAATGGACAAGAAGATTGGATAATAGAAAGGCATTTATTCTGGAGTTGTTTGGAATTTTAAAAGATCTACTTTGAACAGAACCTCATAGTCTATTGGCAACTAATAGAGTGGCTTTAGTATGAACAGGTGGCACTGCTTAATTCATGGGACCAGGATGATATCCACCTTGTCAGAAAGAATAGGAAAAAAAGCAGTCCCACAAACAGAAATCATCAGTAAAATGTACATGAAAACAAAATGTAAATTTCAGTAGTTGAAGTTCAGTGTATAAATCCAAACTAAAACATCGCTGAGAATTGGCTATGTGGAGAAGAATGTTGCAATGCTGAGAAACAGGTAAACATTTATGATTTCTTTATCTTTATTATGTTCTCCACTTAAGTAATCCTTGTATTAAAAGAAGGGTTGAGGAAGGCTCAGCTGCAGAGAAAGTAGGGAGTAAGATTTTATCCATAAAAGAAATTTTTACAGAAGAAAATTGGATCACTGGACACCTGTCTTAAGACACCTCTCTCCTATCAGCTATTTTGCTAGGCCTAATTTCTCAGCCATTAAGCCATGTATAAAAAATCCTCCTCTGCAGATCCACAGTTGCTACTATAAAGATTTTATACTAGTTTCTTTTTCCCAAATTGTATATTTTCTATACAACTTACATGATTTTTCTAATTCAGGAGACACACTACTTTAGATTTGTGCTTGTCTGCCTACTTTTCCTAACATATTTTATTCCTCTCCAATTTTTCTCCAGCATGGGCTTTATGAATTTAACTCTGGTGCATTAAGACCATTTTCTAAAATAGATGATTTTTTTTCATGATTTTCTATGAACTTTTAAAGCTCAGAGTGACAAACAAGAAAGACTGCTTTTCACTAAGATTCTCTGTGTCATGATGGAGTCTTGCAGATCCCATGTTTCAGAGAGGGGAAAAAATCATGAAGGATTTATTTTTCTGGCTTATGCTTCCATTCCTGGTTTTATGTTGATTCCTCTTGCCAGTGGTGGATCCCGTTTGTGTGGTCTGTAGCTGCCCTGAACATTTCATTAAAAAAAAAAACATGGAGCACTAAGACAAAGTTGATGTAGGAGATGAAGAAACTGACTGAGATGGTGAGATCAAATGAATGATCAGTCTGGAGCCCCTCTGTCCCCAAAAGAGACCTAAGTCCAGCCCCCCATGATGTCTGTTGACTCAGTTCCTTGTGAATATGTTGCATGGAATAAACTATTCTGGCTCCTGGTTTCTTGCACCTGACAATTAGTAAAATGTGTGACTCTTCGGCATCCATGGGTCTGGGCTTCAGGCAATCCAAATATATTTCTCCTTGGAAATTGCCCTAAAACCAGGAAAGCAACCTGTGCGGATTAAACAGTCTGCCCTTTCTGAGAAAGCTAAAGCAGGACTGGGGCCAATCATTAATCAACCTCTACAGTATGATCTTCTCAAAAAAGGGAAATCTTCTTTGAATACTTCAATTCTGCCAGTTAAGAAACATATGATGGGTCTTTTCCAGGAGTGGGCTTCAAATTTTTTTGCAAGGGGTTCTCTGCCCGGTTGCTGGGTGGGCGTGGTCATGGTGGGTGTGGCCTAGTCACCCTCCTGCACCACGGTGGGGGGGGGACGTTTTTGCCATCCCCGGGCTCTGGAGGCTTTCCTCAAGCCTCCAGGAGGGTGAAAATGGCCTCCCCAGGCCTGAACTTCTGGTAGGCCTGTTTTTCACCCTCCCTGAGCCTCCACGCATGCTCTGCACTTACTCGCATCCAAAACAGGCTCCTGGGAGGGGCAGGGTGGGCGGGGTCAGCCAGGAGTGAGATTTGGGGGTACTCTGAACTGCACAGAGTCTTAGCTAGAGGTTCTCCCAAACCTTTGCGAACTCCCCAGCCTCCCACCCCTGGTCTTTTCATCTGGACTTGAGAATTATCAATTTACTCGAAGTGACAATTCCCCATACAGTGCCAAATCATTAGTTAACTGTCAGGAAATTTCTCCTTGGTTCTAGGTTGTTTTTCTCCTTGATTACTTTACATTGATTGATTCTTAAATTAAATTAAATTTCTTGTCCTGCCTTCAGATGCTTTGGAGAATAGCTTGACTGCCTCTTCTTTGTGGCATCCCCTGAGATAATGGAACACTGCTATCATGTCACACCTAGTTCTTCTTTTTATTAAACTAGACATATCCAATTCCAGCAAATGTTCTTCATACGTTTTAGCTTCCAGTCCCCTAATCATCTTTGTTGCTCTTTTCTGCACTCTTTTTAGAATCTCAACATCTTTTTTAAATCGTCGCAACCAAAACTGGATGCAGTATTCTTAGTGTGGTGTTACCAAGGCATTATAATGTGGTATTAACTCTTTACCTGACCTTGTTTCTATCCCTTGAACATTTACAAGAAACCAGACTGTGATACCTTAAGGATTTGAAAATAGTCCAATCATCTTTGGTAAAGCTCTTGGCTCTGACCTACTCAGATGGATGGACCCACCCACCCCCTAATCACTAACAAATAGCTCTGTATTGCCATATGTATATGAACTACTGTTAGGGGCTCCTTCTGAGACAGAATGTGAACAAAATACTATCAGTCTTTTGAATTTTCTGGCTGACTGAGTGAACTAAATCCAATCACTTTAATGCCAGTAAATAATTAACCTGATGATTTACCTCATGATTACATGTAAATTCTTGATGTGATTTACTCCAGAGGAACAAATTTAAAAATCAACATTTACTAAATGCAGAATGAGATTTGTTTATTGATTGAAGCAACTACATCTTTGATTGTCAGAGTGAAAATTTTGGAATGGAATACATTGATTTTGAATATGCCAGCTCCAAAAGTAGAACTTGTTTTTTCTTGACAGCAAATGTACATTTGATGTTGTACATGACCATGGAGCTTTGTGGATGGAAAAAGGTTTAATAACAGCAAAAAGTAGTCAGATTAAATATGGAGAAGAAACATTGCAGATTTCAGATGCCATCTAGGAATTAAGAATGATTTACTAGTACGATAAAGAGGGATGGGTCTCTTTGGGCTTTAGGAAAGCCAAGCCTTCTTGAAGGAAGATCTCCAAAATCAAATTTGAGAGAAACTAAGTGCTTGGTCCAAAGGCTCTCTCTAGGTCAATACACTGCCCACCGGCACAGACCTGAAAGTCAAAATCTAAGATTATCAATAAAGTAAGACAGCACTTTCCCACACAACTAAACTCTGTCATTCCCTAGAACTAGCCCAAGATAGTCAATAAACTTATTTCAGTTTTGTATGGTGTAAATATAAGTCTAAGTGCTATTACTGTTGATATTTTCTGTTTTGTTATTCTTTTCTCCTTTGGTTTATGTTTTTGTTTTGAATAAAATTGATATGTGAAAGAAGACCATTTTGCAGCATGCAATCCATGGTTGAAAGCTTTTTCTTAAAGTTTGATGAAATGATAATGGCTGAAGAAAATATCCAGGTCCATGTAGCTTTGGATAAATTAGATTCACAAAAGGAATGTGATTTGAAAGCAGCAGGTTCATTGCTAAGAAATATGGACCATACAGATTTAGAACTGAATTGATTGCACATCTCCCTGAAGTTGAACCTGCATTTTTTTACAACAGAGGAAATCTGACTGAGTGCAGAAGTGATATATAGGTTTTCCTTAGGAGCGTTGAAGATGATTGGGGAATGAATTTATCATACTTAACTGGAAAACACTTTCATCTGGACTTTTTGGGAAAAATAGATTAACTTTGGACATTGGATTTATTATATTTAATCAGACAACAATTGATAAGAGATGGTATTAATAAACAAACATCAATATCTGATCAAGGATGAATCACTGTTAACTTTTGGGGTGATTTGGCATAAATAAGATGCTATAGTAAATTTTCTATGTATTGATCACAGTAACAATTTGTTAACAGAGGGTTTTTAAACTTTAATGTTGCCTTTTTATCATTATTGTTATTCTTGTTAATTATTTTGTCATTAATGTAGTATATAAATGACAAGTAAATAATTTGCAAATAGTTTTAGAAGTTCAAAAAATTCTGGGGCCTGTTTCTCAAGAGGTGGGAAACTAATATTGTAGTGCTATATTAATTGGTATTCAAATAGGGGGGATAATATGTGTTTATGCGTTAGGGATTTTTTTCTTTTTTAATGCGCTTTTTTAATGTCTTGTTTCATTTGTTTGTTTGTTTAAAGTTTTGGGAGTTTTGTATTTTAACTTTTAAAAAAATAAAATAAAAATACAACCCCCAAAAAAGGAAAGAAAAACTAAACCAGCTTTCAGCAAAATCCATTGCAAAAACTTCTTTCAGTGATCAACCTTTGGAATCAGATCTTCCAGCAGACAGATAAGAGCTAATCTTTTACTAACCATTCCTTCTCCACACTTTGTTGCAGGTTCAACCATTCCGACAGCTGCATTATCTTTTGAATAGAGGTATTTGCATGAATCCCCTCCAGCTGAATCATCTACGCAGTATAACCTGCCACATTTAACATCCCTGAAAAAGAAACAGTAAATTCCTTCTAATTAACAAAGTGGATTAATAAGATGTCTGTTTCTTTGCTCATTTGAAAATATTTAAGTTAACAATTAAAAACAGAGATGGAGAATCAGAAGCCTGCTCAACCTCAAAATGAACTGGGTTGCCTTTAACAGGTAAATGAAAAATTTCACAAGGTGTTGCAGCAGTGGTGGGTTCCTACCGGTGCGGTCCGGTGCGTAGCTCCAGTAGGGAGTGGCCAATTGTGCAATTTGCGCGCGACCGCTCCGGTGCCGTCTTCGCCGGTCCGTCGCGCGCATCGCCATCTTTTAAAAAGAAATTTTGGGCTTTTTTGCTTCTGCGCATGCGCGGAAGCAAAATCTCGCCAAAATCTCGCAAGGGGACTCACGCATGCACGAGATTTCAGCGAGATTTTGCTTCCAGGCATGTGCAGAAGCAAAATCACGTGAGTGTGCGTGCGCATATAGTGAGTGTGCATGCGCATGAAATGTGGAGATGCGCGTGCAGCGCACCGGTAGCAATGGAGGAGCAACCCGCCCCTGTGTTGCAGGATTTGAAGTAAAAGTAGAGAAACAGTTCCAACTAGCTCACATGGTTTCCCTGTTTATGAATGTGAAGATAGTTTGAGTCAGGATTTTTATCATAGAGTAGTAACATATCTATTATCCACATGGAAAACTCCTAAAGCAGATTGAGGAGGATTGATTTTTCCAGATCTCTAGCCTAAATTTCCGATAATCTGTGACTAGTGAATGATGGTGGGTGAGGTGAGTTGAAAACTAAAGGTCAGGGAAATTGCACTAAACACAGAAAGGGAAATTGTCCTGAAAGATGGCTATTACTCCATTTCCATATTACCCCATTAAGACTGAAATAGGGATATATAAAACAAGGACTGACCTTCTTTTAGTAGGAAAAAAATGGCACAGGATTCTGTGGGTTTGTGTAAGAGCTAGAGGCAGAGTGAATTTACACACATCACGAAAAGGCAGCTTATTGTTTGGATTGGGTTCAACTTGTGGTGCACATCTCGCCATTGTGGTTTCTAAGTCATGGTTTATGACTGTGCAATTCATGTTCATATTCTTGTGGCTCTCATATACTACCTCCCCTTGTTCCTGACCCTCCCTGTGGTTCATGGAGGAGCTACGGGTTCTGAAAGGGGCCAAGAGATGCCTAGAGAGTCTCTGGAGGAAGAGAAAGGATGACTCTGACCAGACATGACTTAGAACCATTATTGAGGCCTATCTCGTGACAATAAGAGTGGTGAAACAGCAGTATTTCTCTGCTCTTATTGTTTCCTCAGAGTGCCACCCTGAGGCCTTGTTTCAACTGCATCCTGGCAAGACTAAATGGCTTTGGGTACATGGGGCTCCAGGATCCAGGACTTTTCATTTTTGTAGGAACCCACTTCTGAAGTGGGGTATAAAAGGGTGTATCCCTCTTGTACCCAAGATGGAAAACAAAGGAAAATTAGCCATTCAGAAATTGGCTCACACTTCTGTTGTTTCAGCGGGTGATAGAATCAGGTTCCCACAGATATGGACATGAAAACATGTTTTATATTATGCTTAAATGATGTCGTCATCATCATATAAGGAAATAATTTAGAGTGCTTACTTTGGTTCACAGGGAATGTTTCTGTTTTCCTTTCTACAGTGGCTAATCTCATTGCCTTTCTGGTTTTCCTCAAAACAAAAATCTGGACTCACTTTTACACCTGTAAGAGGGGAATGAAGAACCAAGACAAATAACTGAGTGTGCCAGGAGGATTCCCAATCCCCACCAGGTGCCACCTGACCCTTTTCATTAGGGACCCCAAAACAGTGTTTGGGACATTCTGTATGTAAAGCTTTACTGCACCACCCATTTATGATCAAGATAAATCTCTCTATTTTCTGTTTCCCAGAAAAATATGTCCTTTATATGAATAGGAGGAATTCATTCTCAGGAACTCATGTTCCTTTTTCAACGCAAAATTATGGTGAAAATTTTGGGATAGTCTGCCATTAAAGTCATGAGTGACAAGAATCATCTGTTTCTTTAATTACTATGCCAAATCTGAAGAAAAATTCAATCTTAGGGTTTGAATACTCTTATGTCTGTTCAATCTCCATTATCTCTGCTTGAGAAAGATGGAAAGTGATGGGTCAATCAGTGACCCTAATTAATTCTTAGAAGAACAAATGGACAAAACTCTAAGCTTATGACAGGTTCTTCATGTTATTCTTTGTACTTTTCCAGTAGTATTGACTTACTTCACAATACCTGTTGATTTAAGACAAAGAGTATGAGGCAATAATTTTGAGCGGATGCTGTAATATACAACATAGCAGTCTATAAATGGCATACACACACATACAGTTCACACATGTATTGTCTCATATCTTTGTCCACTTTGGGAATGTATCCACAACCCACAAAAGCATCCTTTCCCCAAAGCCTGTGTTTCCAGATTTCTGGTCTACAGCTGCCATCATCTTTGACCATTGGCCATGTTCTCTTGGGAAGCTTGCAGCTTTAAACCAAAAGATAGACTGAACTGGAGGACTGAGCTATGAAGCTTCCAAAAAAGAACTTCATCTTGAAAAAAAAATATGCCATCATAATGAAATGATGATTTACTATGGATACCAATGAACAATATCTTTGATCAACAATAACAACTGTCTTAGTCTTTTATAACAGTACTATTCCGAAATCCTAAGGTTGACTTACCTGGCCCCCAGAGAGCAAGACATTGCTTTGCTAAGGTGGGACATGTCCCCTTTAAGCAGTAACCCATGTTGTTTTCACATGGGTGTCCATCCTTATGGAAGTGATTAAAGGGACATTCAGCAGATTGGCCTGTGCAGAGTTCAGGCAAGTCACAGTCATCCTTTGCTGCCCGGCATTCTGTTCCTGCGCTCTTAAACTGTGGGTGAGAATGAAGAATGCTGCCAACTGTCACTCTTTAGCAGCAGAGATCAAAGAGCCAAACCATGATTCACATTCACATTCAGACATTTCAAAGCTGCCTCTCCATCTGTCATCTGAGGATTACCAAGCAAGGCTTCTCTGCCATGATACAAATGGGCTCCAGGATTTAAGGCATTGTGTATGGTGCCTAGAAATCCCAGCCTAGAAGTCCCAGCCTGTCTTACTTGCTATGAGACAGTGATTGCCATGAAAAGCTCAGTCCTTGAAACACAAGTGCTACAGGTTGGCTGACCATGAACGTCAATGAAAATCAATTTGGCCCTGATGAAAAATCAGCAAAACTTTTGCATGGTATATTTTTATCTCCTTACATGGGAAGAAGCATTCGTAGCATTTTCTCTCATGTGCTGAAAAACCATAGATGTTTTCTCTTCCTGTGAGTCTTGGCTTGTGGAGGAAGTATGGAAATAATAAAAACTTTTGGCCCCCTCTACTCAAAAAGTTTATTTTTCAGTCAGCTGGGATCCTATATAGCAGTGATGGCGAACCTTTTTTTGCTCGGATGCCAAAAGGGGGCGCGCACTTGACCACACCCATAATGCAATGCCCTCCCCCATGCATTGTGCACAACCCCCCTGCGCTGCCCCCACCCCACGCATACACACAGGGTTCACTGAAGACTCCGGAGCCTGTGGATGTGAAAAACGGACCCAACGAACTTCCAGTTGGGTCGTTGGGCCATTTTTCACCCTTCCCAGGCTTCAGGAAAGCCTCCTGAGGCCTGGGGACAGTGAAAAGTGGCCCAACGGCCCAAACGGAAGTTCGTTTCAGAACTTCCGGTTGGGCCATTGGGTCCATTTTTCACCATCGACAGGCCCCAGAGGCTTTCCTGAAGCCTGGGTGAGGCGAAAATGACCTCCCCACCCTCCGGAAGGCCGAAAATCAGCTGGCCAGTGCGCACATGCACGCTGTAGCTGACATAGGGCAATGCCTTGTGTGCCCTCAGATATGGCTCCGTGTGCCGGCTGTGGCACGTGTGCCATAGGTTCGCCATCATGGCTATATAGAATGATTGAGAAACTTGCACCTCTCGCTTCATGGTCCTCCAGCACCTCCAAAATGTGCCACTAAAATATTTAGAGCTTTGGAGAGTAGGTAGGGAATTTAACGGTAGGAAAGAAAGCAATTTGATTTCCAGAAATCTCCTGAACCCATATCTTCCCTAAAAGTCATAGCAGAGAGAAATTAAGTGTCACAGCATCATCAGTGACCTCATAGAATATCATGAAGGTGAGTTAGGGCACCAATCCCAAAATTGCCCAGCCTTATTTTTTATTTATTTATTTATTATTAAACAGTTTTTTTTCCATTTTATATCACATTTTCCTCTTTGCAACATTTCCGTATTGGTATATATCCATTATATATCCATTTCCCCCTTTACATCTTTATATAAATACATGTGGTTCCCTTATCTATGCTAATATATAAAAATACTGATTTATATACAATTCCTAATTGTTCATATGTATTCATACAAATTTGTTACTATTTTCTATCTCCTTAATCTTCTTTTCTTAAATTCTTTTTAATCCTGTACCTATCCTCTAACTAGTTATACCATGCATTCCATACTAAGTAATATTCAGTTTCTCCTTTATCTTTTATTTCTTTTGTCAGTCTATTCATCTCGGTGCACTCCAACACTTTCTTTATCACACTTTACTCTGATGGTATATTTACATTCTTCCAATTTTGCGCATAAGTTATTCTGGCTGTAGTTACGACATGTAACATTACCGTGTTTCCCCGAAAATAAGACCCTGTCTTACATTTTTTTGAACCCTGAAATAAGTGCTTGGCCTTATTGCCATGCACTCAAAAGCCCGATTGGGCTTATTATCAGGGGATGCCTTATTTTGGGGGAAACAGGGTAGATATTGAGGTTTTTTGTCATAGTTCCCTGTAATTATGCCTTATAAGAATAATTCTGGTTTTATGTCTATTGGTTGTTTGATTATCTCCTCTAGCCAATTTCTTATTCTTGTCCAATATTTTTTTTGCTACTGCACATGTCCACCACATATGATAATATGTTCCCTGGCCCAGCCTTATTTAAAGTGAGGTTTCATGCAAACTCAGTCAAAGAAACACATGTATTATTTTCTCAGACGTGACTTAACATGCCAAAGGAATGCATTTTAGACTGAGACAATGCTGAAATTTTGTTAAACTGTCTTCCCTATCTTCATAAGGATGAAATAAACTGAAAGAAGGGATGGGAACAGGGTTAAAATGTATTTGATCACAGTAAGTTACCAAAAGATATCACATTTTCATATTATAGTAAGGCGTAGGGTAAAATCTCTCCTAGGGTTAAAAATAAGCAAGCCTTACCTGGCATTTCTCACAACATGCCCCACTTGCACACACTGCCTCAGGTTTCAGTTTACAAGTTGCAGCTTCGCAGCACTCATTTTGACATATCTGAAAACCAAAACATATCAAGTGACGTCATAGGCTTTCCTTCCTGGTCTCTTTTAATTGGTCTCTTTTGAAGAGGGAAACTGCCAAGGAAAAGGATATTTCTGCCCTGTGTTCCCTCTTATGGGCTCATGTTGGAAGATGACAGTGACTAATAGCAGCCTGAGTGTTTGTTGGTTGCCCACCACTGTGCCCCATCAATGATCCATCACTGATTCCTCCCTGGATCATTGGATCCATCAGTGATGGATGCCCTATCACTGGAGACTTTAAAGAAGAGACTGGACAGTCATTTTTCTGAAATGGTATGCTCTCTTCAGCTTGAGCAGGGTGTTGGACTATGTGACCTCTAAGATCCCTTCCAACTTTGTTATCCTGTGTTCTATGCTATTTCAAAATGATGATGGCATTTCTGCATAAAACAGATTTATCACATACTTCCTATGTGAAAAGAAACAAATTATATGTGTGTGTGTGTGTGTGTGTGTGTGTGTGTGTGTAACATTTTTTGCTGATAAATGAAAATAAAGGGAGACAATTATAGATCTATTTCGAGCTATTTTGCTCTCGTCAGATAGCCATACCCATAGTGGGAATTGAACCTGGGCAGTCTGCTTGAAAGTCAGAAGATTAACCTCTAGGCCACAAGGTTCTATTCCCAATCAGCTCTTCACCAGGAAAGGGTTATATATGCTTATTCTGTCAAATCAGAATATCCAGAGGATATATATATATCCTCATCTCCTAATTGTGAAGCTCACATAAAACCCAAAAGTCTTGCTTATTCTGAACAATTTTCTACTCGGGATTCCAGCCTTTGAGATAGGCCAGAGAAGAAGCACCAAACATGAATATTTAACACTACCTTTATTCTAAGGTTATGATAACCTTAATATTTCATGCCTGAAGGGACATTTCTCCCCTTATCTTTATGGAAAGATGGGTATTCCTCTTGAGATGTATGTCATACCCCACTGCTTCTGCAGGCTGAGCTACCTTTTATCTGACAATTTAGTAGCCTGTTCCTCCTCCTTTTTGTCTCTCAAGCTCATTCTCAAGGATCATTACATGTGTGTTGACTCCATTTAACAATCAAAGGAGAATAAATCACTGTTCATGTGAAAAATTACTATTAGAAAGCAGAACAGAAGTTGAAGATCATAAGTTCTGAGAGAAAGCAGCTCAAGGAAACCGTGACATAGGTAATGTGGCCAAGTTGCAAGATCCAATAAGGTTCAGCCACCAGAGCCAGAGATGGCAGATATTCTGGTGAGAGAGAAGTTCCCTGAGGATGGGTTCCAGCACAAGTCTGAAAGCTTGGAAGACTAAATTTCTGGTCCTGGTGACCGACCAAGATTGGCTCCTGCAACATTATCCTAGAACACATATATTTGCCTTCATTTGTAATATGGCAATGTCAATAACGTAGGCGTTTTCAGGAGGGAAGGAAATTCTTGGTGTGGTAAAACACCCATTTTTTAAAACTGCATTGTCTTTCCAAAATGTAAGTGAGATATCAGTTCTCTATTCCTCTAAAACTGATTTCTCAAATCCAGGAAACCAACGCATACATGCATATACATAAAGGACAGAAACCTATACCATTCAGAAGCCAACCTCTTGGATGGCTCATACCACTTTTGCAAGGATTCCCATTTCTGAGACAGTTCATGGAATCACCCTTGTTGATTAAAAAACAAACAAAAAATTACCTCTGGATTGCCACAGTCACATTCTTCTCCCTCTTCCACAAAACCATTTCCACAAACTGCAGTTGGAAGAATATCTGTGGTCAAGGGTTTGTTGAGAATGCATTGTGCATTTTCAGTCGTGACAAAGTTCTCAAAATCCCGTAAACTGCAAGAGCTGAACTCAAGAGGAGGCTTAAAACTGTAAAGATGAAGAAGAGATGGCAATAATGTAATTAAAGGGATTTTTCCCTTTTTTTTAGATGTTGCACTTTTTATAATAAATGTTTTAAGGGAAAGGGAGAGTTAAGATACTTATTGGACTTCTTTTCTAATATCAGCAACTTGCCACTGGGTTCTGAAAAACTATACTGAAAGAGATACAAATACAGTGTCATGTCCACTTTCCTAATGCTATTATAAACCATTAGGAATATAATCATTGGCCCTCAGGTTAGAGAGTGAAAGCAAGAACCAAAAAGCCATTAAATAGACAACATGGTAATCTTTTAAGGACAAAGATGCACCAGACCCATTAGGTGGGTTTTATTAAGCTAAATTGTTGCCTAAACCAGGGTGTCAGTATGAAATACCAAGTGTGGTTCTGAAGTATTAAAAAGTGAGCATAATGCAGAAAAGGTTAGAAAGCATTCTCAATACTTCCTATCTTATTGCCATTGAATAAAATATGAGACAAGAACATTTGTCAATAGGTAGCCTGTGCCCTGAGACTATGAAAAAATCTTACACAAAAGGTTACGGGAAGTTTGGTAATAGACAACTTCTGAGAATATCCCATCCCTTCCTTTCCCCATTCTCCCCATTCCTCCCCTTCCCTTCCCCTTTTCCCCTCCTCTCCCCTCTTCCTCCCTCTCCCCTCCATCCTCCTTCCTCCCTCTTCTTCTTCTCCTCCTTTCTCTCCTTCTCCTTCTCCTTCCCATTTCTCTTTTGTTTCTTGAAAAAATAAAGCCTAATAACAACTTTCATCACAGCTATTAAAATTTGGTTTCTTGGGTTATGCTTCCTATGCCATTTCTTTAAACTATTGTGTTTTGGAGGAAGCTACTGAATGATGGCTATTCAACTGAGATGTTCTACCTTTTAAAATATGACACATTTTAGTCACACACCATAAATTTACAGACGTTTGACCAGACCCCACGGTTCTGTAATTCTGACCGTTTCATTTTTTAAGCTCTCGGCATACTTAATTTCATGATTAATTGCAATCATTTAAATATAACATGATTTGAAAGGCATTAAAAGTGTTTTTTTCTGAATCCTTACTCTACTGAGGGCTTCATAATGCATGGTCCTGATTTGCAAGTACAGGAATCTGTATCATGATTAATGCCAAGATTATGACCCATCTCATGGGTTATTATAGATCCAATGTACATTGCCTGGTTGTGGTTATCCTGAAAAAAAGAGAGAACATTTTTGTCTAATCCACCAAGAAAACAGAAGTGAACCCAGTTACTAGCACTGAGCTCGAATCTTTGTTCAGAGACTTTCTAATAAAAAATCAGAGTTAGAAAAAGAAATAATTTACAGGGCTGACAATAGGTTTCTTAGAGAAAGCAGTTGTTTCTTCAAAGTTTGATGGTTTCTTTTAGTAGCTTAGAGAAGGAGGTTTCCTCCACAATTCTCTCATTGGAATAATGTGACATTAAAGTGTCTTCCTATTATTTTTTCTGGGTTAAAAATTTGAAATGTAAATAAAACATTAGCTTCAAAGGGAGTGGAACAGAGGTGGGGGTTTTTCTTCTTCTGGCATGCGCAGAAGCCAAGTTTCCGACACTGTGCATGCACTGCCATCTTGTTTTTGGCCTTTAAAAAAAAAATTTGGAATTTTCGGCACCGAGCATTCACGTATGTGCAAAGCACGCACACGACCATGAGGCGTGGCCACACGGCGCGGGAGGAAGTGAACCGGCGGCGAGGTTAGTTAGAACCGACCCCTGGAGTGGAAGGGGTAAGACCCTTTCTCCAAACTGTGCTACTGTTTTATCAGCAACAGGTCTTATTATTATTCATTGGTTTTAACATGGAGAAATGCTAAGAAAGTCTATTGTTATCTGAAGCCTGAAACAAAAGGATTATAGAGGTAGTCCTCAGTTTATGACCATAACTGAGCCTAACAATTATGGTCATAAGTAAGGATGGTTGTACAGTGGGTCATCACATGACTGACCCAATTTTATCACCTTTTTATAGTGTTTGTTAAGCAAACACAGTGATTTTAAAGCAAATGTTGCAGTTATTAAGAGAATACTGTGGTTGTTAAATGAATCCATTGTTTGCTTTGTGCTGCTTTTTGCCCGAAACCAGAAGAAAATGCCAATTTCTAGTAAAACTCATAAATTACAATTACACGATCTCAGGCCATTGGAAATGGCCTTAAATGCAGGCTGATGGCCAAGGACTCAAAATGCAGTGATGTGATCTCAGAACTTCAAAATCGGGGTACAAGTAGCTTTGGGGAGGTCCAATGCACTTTGAACAGTCACTAAGACTACTTGTACCATTCTTTCAGCTCTTCTGGGTGCGTGTGTGCACCATCATCCAGAACATGCACAAATACTTGCATCCAAAAAGCCCTGAAGAGCCAAACCTCTGCATCCATCTGTCTGTCTGCATTTATTTAGTTCCTAAAACTTACAGGCAACTTCAGTCCAAAAACTACTCAGTGATTTTTGCTACAGGCTAGCATTTTCAGAATATTGAAGACTGAAATGCTTAATAGATTTACAAGTGAGTTGGTCCTTCGGAATAAAAATGACTTTCTTAAGCAAACGGGCTTAGTGTTACTCCATATTTCAGGATCCTAACTCTGCTTGTTAAGGAACAAAACTTTATAACCTCCATGTGGCTCCATAAGGGGCGTGCATAAGCGCACAATCGTGCCTACCGTTCCTGTCCTAATGTTCACATATATTCATACCTCTTTTACTCTTATTCATGCTTGTACTATTACATATATAGTCAAGTATATAGTCAAGTATGTTTGCAAGTATTGCATCATAATTTGACCTGCTCATTTGCCGATTATGGCAGTTTTTCTTTGACTTCTTCTGATCCAAATAATTATAATATATTTTCATCTTCTGATACATAAGTGAAAGCATACAAAAAGCTTGTTCTATGACATGTCCATAGTGCATTGTGGCAAAACACCATTAATTGAGGAAAGATATGGAGATGTCAAATTCATAAATAAATCTGAATGAAAATGATGTGGATCAAAAATTAGAAGAGTCTTTATTTGTAATAAAATTATGAGTGATATACAGTAGGTTTTCACTGACTACAAACAGGTAACTCTTGTCCTTTCTACCCACCTGAAAAACTCCTACAGATCGGAAACGATCGCACATGCCACCTATGAAAGCTATTCCTAAGAGTTGTGCATCGAAGCTAACACCCCTGTAAGAAAGGAGGGGGGGGAAATAAAATTTATAGAAGATGGAAGCACAGTCTATAGCATTGGGGCATACATAACCCCCTATACCTTTTGCAAACCTCTAGTCCTCAGGGATGCGTTTTTAGGATCCATTTTCACTGCACATTGATTAGCATGTTATGTGAATCCAGCGGATTAAATTAATTTACATTCCCTGTGTTGCAAAAATCCCAGATTCATGTTTCTTTAATAATTAGGTTTCTTCTATCAATTTAGCTGTGATGTTATTGAAGACTAGTTGAGATTGGAAATGCTGATTGAGTGACACATCAAATCAATAGCTGTGGTTGGGGGGAATGGATTTCTGTATTTTTTACAGTGTCTCTTTCACTTTGATCTGCCCTCCATCTAGCCATGGGATGGGTTCCTCTTGGCTTGGACCAGTTCGCCCAAATCGGTAGTGACCCGCTGGTGATGTGACTATGATGTCACCGACCCGGTTCGGTCGGCGCCGGTCCGTGGGCGCCACCATCTTTTTTTTATTTTTTTATTTTTTTATTTTTTGAATTATTTATTTATTCATTCATTTATTTTTCTTCTGAGCATGCGCAAAGCCGAGTTTCCACAATTGTGCATGCGGTCACCATCTTGTTTTTGGCTTTTAAAAAACTTTTTGGCACTTCGCATGCACGCGTGCACAAAGCGTGTGCACGCGCACGAGGCGTGCCCATGCGGCATGGAAGGAAGCGAACCGGCAGCGAGGTAAGTAGGAACCCACCCCTGATCTAGCCCTAACATATTTCATGCATTTGTTATGCACAGAGCCTGTAGGATTGCTCACAATTGTTATTTGTCCAATATATTATAGATATAAGCCAATTAACTTGCCAATTTCACATAATTATATAACGTACAGGCTGAGCTCCCACTGCCTCTATAAACTAGTCACATTAAGATTTAGGTTATGGATTCACATAAGCTGCTAAGCACAGATATTATCCAAGAATAGATATTTTATTATTTTTCTTTATTCTTGGTTTATCTGTGGTATAATGGAAACATTCATTTAGCTAGTGCAGAATGAAAACCAATCAGATTAAAATGCTTGCATGAGAGCGGCCAAAGATATCATGAGTTATGGAATAAAAGGAACTCTGTTTGGTATCTGTTTCACTGATTTTTACAACTTATAAGTAAATAAATGGATAAGTCTACCAATTTATTTGAAAAATTCATATAAATTACATGCATAATTCTTTCTGGACATCAATTGACTTGGTATTCTTCATTTTTACACATTATTAAACATGGGAAACAGTCAGAACCTGCTATGTTCTAACTTCTCTGGATATCATTCCAAATCTGTCAAAAAGTCATTTTTGTAACTGCCAAAGCAGAAATGCCCAGTCAGAAGCCTCTGGAAGCTTCGTATATCTTCTAACATCCAGACCCACTTTAAAGTTGTCACCAAAATAATAATAATAATATTCACCAAGCCAGGTGAAATGAAATGAGCATCATTCAATCTTTTCTCAAAACTAGTTCTAAGCTAAGAAAAAAATGGTTTGCTTTGACCCAGAAACAGAGTTTATACATAGTTTATAACATACAACACAGAGTGGAAACCCTGAGCAAACAACAACATTTTCATAATCCTCCCCTCCCAGACTCCCCCACTCCCTCTCCCCACAATGAGACATACGTGAGTAACATAGCATTATCGTTGTTTTTGCGCGGCAGTAGATTGAAAAATCTCCATAATCCAAAGGTCCTCACAGTGGGATCTCCTAATGCAGTGATCTGAATCTTATCTTCATCAGACCAAATTTCCAAGCCAGTCAATACTACATGAATATTGAAAGCTTTGTAAAACTGTGGAGTGGACACAGAATCAATCAGAAATGCAACCACAAGTAAACCTTGATACACATTTCAAGACTAAAAGGCAACTGACATTGACGTCTATGGGAGGTGAACTGGAATAGATTTGGGAATCAATAAAAGAGAATCTCTGTAGCTCAGGGTTGAACTGTGGAGTTCTTAGTGCTCTCTGAGTTTGCTGGTTTGCTTGCAGATATTCATTTCAGGTAATGAAATGTCTGTAAGGAAACCACCAAGTCAGACAGCACCGAAAACTCCACATTTGAGGTAAACCAATAATTTATTAAACAGAAGAAATAAATAAAATGATGATGAACCAGGTGATCATGCTCTTTAAAATCAAGAACAGAAGTGGGGGAGGACTAAAGGGAGATTTCACCCACTGATGTTCCTGTTGTCTCCCTGATTCTAACTGATCATTAACATGGAAGATAGTCAACAAAGCTAATATGACAGAAGCAGTACAATATGAGTGGATCATCTCCTAAGTGTCACAGTCTAATTCCATCTGGATTCTTCTCTCCTGCTTTCTTCTCAGGGATCAATTTCATAATCAATTGAGTTTGTAATAGGCTTAATCTCTCTTTCTCTTTCTAACTTTCAAGTTCAGATGATTAACCATAGCCCAGGATGAATCCAGCTACAGAACACACTGATTGAATTCTTGGAACACTTTTGGACTTGCATCCTCCCAACACAGTGACTGCATTCACATAAGAAGCTTATTAATCTAGTTACTGAACTGTTTTCTGGGCCAAATGACTCAGCTTTGCTGCACTCAAATCCAGAAAAGTTAAATTCTTGTGTATGTCCATCTCCTAAATCTCTTTACTGGATTAAGTTTGTTCCATGAATACACTGAAAATCTGAGTCGGGGCAGGGAGAGGTTTACATTCAAAAAGTGAAATAACTTTTGCCATCTCTTCTTACCAAATTTACATAGTTGATAATTTCAGATATTCTCATCCTTATTTTAGTGATGTTGCTGCTGTACTTCCTGTACTACAGAAAAGACAAAAAAGTTAAGAGGGGACCATAATTTTAGGATGGGGGGGGTGTTGAAGGAGAGAGAGAAAGAACAGGTCAGGGAAGGAAGAGACTTAAAACTCCATTGAATTTGCTGAATTGGACAAAAATGATAATTCTATATAAAGCAGTCCAATGAATTCTTTTCTGCTGATCTTTAACCTATATTTGTGCTGTTAATCTAGTAAAATTATTAATTTTTCAGCACCACTCCTCCTGGTTAGAGAAAATTTGGCCTTCTGAAATCCTTTCCTAAATTGGATGCCATATTTCCATGTTTAGAGAAGTGTAAGATAAGCATTCTTCACTACACATCTTATTCTTCATATGTTGTCAACTTGAATAAACAAATAGTTGAGGAATTTTTCAAATGCATCTAGGAGTCTATGGGCTCCTTTTGTGGTCATGAAGACACATTTGTTTTGCTCCAAAAATGTGCACATATTCAGAGATACCAAATAGTTGTTTTACTGCAAATGCTGCATTGCTGCAAATTGGTTGGCTAAGTTAAATGTGGCTCTTATTTGTCTATTAGCCAAAGGTTTTCTTTTATTCGAGCTAGTGGTGGTGGAGAAATAGATTTAATTTGATTGATAGTATGAACATTAACAGTATAATTTTATCTCAACACAATTAGAATTACTTTGAAGATTTATTTTGAAATAAATGAGGAAAAAAGGGAAAGCAAAGAATCCAGATTTGCCCATCCACAGATTAATTCCTCATGAATTTTGTTCTGGATTTTAGAAAGCTAGATTGCTCAAATAGAAGATATATATGATAATTCGCTTTTGCTCTTTTTTTCTATTTCAAAATTTCATTTATGTTCTTTGTATTCAACTTCCTGATCTTTGCATTTCTGGATAAAGTTTAATTAAAATTTAGATGGAGTTTGGGAAGAACTAATGTGCAAATTGGAGTATAGTTAAATTTCAAATGTCTCTTCACTTTGTAAATATTGGTTGAGACCAATAACAAAAAAAAATCACAGATTATTTTAAAGCACATTTTAAGATACAATCCAGTTAGAATGTTGTATTTGGTAATGACTTCAAATACGCCCATATTAAAAGATAGTAACAAAATTTTGTGCTCAATGCATAAAGAAAATAGAATGTTATCCAAGATACTTACAATTAAATTGTCTGTAACAATGAAAAGTTCAATATATTTTTTAGACTCCAAGTATTCTTCTTTCTAAATAGAACAATAAACAGAAGAGTGTTTAGATATGTTGCTCCCTGCAGCCAACAGGCATATGGGTCATCAGATAATCAGAAAATTGCTTGTTATACTTTATTTTATTTATTTATTTATTTATTTATTTATTTATTTATTTATTTATTTATTTATTTATTTATTTATTTATTTATTTATTTATTTATTTATTTATTTATTTATTTAATAGATTTGTATGCCGCCCAACTCCCAAAGGGACTCTGGGCGGCTCACAGCATATTGAATACAAAATCTAAAAAACAGTTAAAAGATTTAAAAGCAAAATTAAAACAATGTAAAAAATTAAAACATTTAAAAGCATTTAAAAAACCACAATTTAAAAACCCAATAATTCACTCATGGGGCCAAGAATAATTGGTGTTGTATTAAAATCATTGGCCCCAGGCCTGTCGACAAAGCCATGTTTTTAATGCTTTTCTGAAGGCTGGCATTATGCGGATCTCGGGGGGTAGTGTATTCCAGAGGGCCGGTGCCGCCACAGAGAAGGCCCTCGTTCATGGGCCCGCCAGCCGACATTGTTTGGCTGACGGGACCACCAGCAGACCAACTCTGTGGGCTCTAATCGGTCTTAGGGAGGTGTGTTGGAGAAGGCGGTCTCGGAGGTAAACTGGTCCTAAACCATGTAGGGCTTTAAAGGTAACACCTTGAATTGCGCTCGGAGCCCTATGGGCAGCCAGTGCAGTTTGCAAAGAATGGGTGTCACATTACCACACACGCCACTGCATTCTGCACTAGCTGCAGTCTCCGAACATTCTTCAAGGGTAGCCCCATGTAGAGTGCGCTGCAATAGTCAAGACATGAGGTAACAAGGGCGTGAGTGACTGTCAGTAGTGCCTCCCGATCCAAGAAAGGATGCAACTGGTGCACAAGACGGACTTGTGCAAAGGTCCCTCTGGCCACAGCTGTTAGATGTTGGTCCAATTTTAGCTGTGGATCCAGAAGGACCCCCAAGTTGCGAGCCCGTTCTGAGGGGATCAAATTCCCCCCCCCAGAACCAAGGAGGGACAGATGTCAAAGTCCTTGGAGGCAACATCCAAAGCCACTCAGTCTTATCTGGGTTGAGTTTGAGCCTGTTAACCCCCATCCAGACCCTTACAGCGTCCAGACACCGGCACATCACATCAACTGCCTCACTGAATTGGCATGGGGTGGATATGTACAGCTGAGTATCCTCAGTGTACTGTTGGAACCTCACCCCATGCCTACGGATGATCTCGCCCAACAGTTTCATGTAGATATTGAAGAGCATAGGGGAAAGAATCGACCCCTGAAGAACCCCACATACGAGGGGTCTCGGGGTTGACCTCTGTCCCCCAGCCAACACCGACTGCGACCGGTCAGAGAGATAGGAGGAGAACCACCGCAAAATGGTGCCTCCCACTCCCATCTCCCCGAGCCGTCGCAGAAGGATACCATGGTCAATGGTATTGAAAGCCGCTGAGAGGTCAAGTAGCACCAAGATGGAGGAGCAACCTCCATCTCGGGCTCGCCAGAGATCATCCAGTTTCGGTGCTAAGACCGGGCCTGAAACCCAACTGAAAAGGGTCAAGATACTCCGTTTCATCCAAGAGCCGTTGAAGTTGCAGCGCCACCACTTTCTCCACCACCTTCCCCATAAAGGGGAGGTTGGAGACTGGTCAATAGTTTTTAAGGTCAGTTGGGACCAGGGATGGCTTCTTAAGGAGGGGACTCACCACCGCAACCTTTAAAGGCTGGGGGAAGAACCCCTCACTTAAAGAAGCGTTGATTAACTCCTGGAACCAACCTCGTGTCACCTCCCTACTTGCAGAAACAAGCCAGGAGGGGCACGGATCCAGCATACAAGTGGCGGAGCTTACTGCTCCAATGGCCTTGTCCACTTCCTCAGTGGTCACCAGGTCAAACTATTCCCATAAAATGGGATTAAGATCTGCCCCTGTCATCTCGGCTTGCTTTGCCCAATTGGAGTCCAGGTCTATCCGAATCTGAGTGATTTTATCCGCCAGAAACTGTACGAATTCTTCAGCTCTACCTTGAAGTGGTTCCTCCGCCCCCATCCCATTGAGAAGGGAGCGGGTCACACTAAAATGGGAGGCTGGGCGAGAATCTGCGGATGCGATAAGAGCGGAAAAATGCAAACATTTTGCCGCCCTTATTGCCACTAGGTAAGTCCTAATAAAGGCTCTTAGTAGTGATCGGTCGGATTCGGATTTACTGGCCCTCCATCATCACTCTAGGAGTCTCTTCTGGCATTTCATCTCCTGGAGTTCCTCGGTGAACCAAGGTGCTCTCCGGGATCCACTGCCGCGGAGAGGCCGCAAAGGCACAATTCTATCCAAAGCCCCAGATGCCGCCCTATGCCAGGCGGCTACTATGGATTCGGTGGAATTGTGTACCAGGGATTCAGGTAAATCCCCAAGCTCCTTCTGAAACCCTTCTGGGTCCATTAGGCACCTGGGACGGAACCACCTAGTCGGTTCCGCCTCCCTGAGGTGAGGGAGTGGCGTGGAAAAGTCCAACCTTAATAGAGAATGATCTGACCATGACAAGGGAGAGATGACTAAACCCCTTAATTCCAGATCATTGATCCACTTCCCGGAGAGAAATACTAAGTCGAGTGTGTGACACCCCCCCCCTTGTGAGTCAGACCTTGAATTACCTGGGACAGGTCCATGGTTGTCATGGAAGCCATGAACTCCCGCTCCACATCAGAGGAATCGCCCAGCGATGGCAGATTAAAGTCCCCCAGCTCCATGAGTCTGGGGAACTAGTGCCATTGACACACAGCTGGGAGGCAGGTACATGAGCAATAGGCCCACCTGAACCCCTAGGTCCAACTTCACAAGGAGAGCCTCACACCCGACAATCTCCGGAGCAGGGATCCTACAAGGTGACAGACCCTTCCAGATGATAACTGTCACTCCGCCACCCCTTCCCTGGGGTCGTGGCTGATGCTGCACCTGAAACCCATCTGGGCACATTTCCAAGAGGGGAACACCTCCCTCAGGGCCCAGCCAGGTCTCAGTTATACATGCCAGGTCGGCTCCCTCTTCTAGGATAAGATCCCGAACGAGGGGAGCCTTGTTGACAATTGACCTGGCATTCAGCAGCAGCAGCTTGAGCCCAGGGCCCTGACAACCCTGGTCAAAGTCCTTGAAGTTTCAGAAATATTGGTTTTTGAAGAAGACATTTATAGTGAGAGAGCTTGTTAAAACATTAACACCTAGAGAATGTATGAGCATGCATTACTTGCTTCTTCCCATTATTCTTTTTCTGTATGCTGGAAAAAGATGTATTTGGGTTTTTTCAGCATATGGAACTACCATATACAAGGTCAGAGAGTTCCTATGTTGAGCCCAAGATTGCCAATTCTTTTTTTGCTCTTTGACAGCTACTTTCTTAACTATGCTACACAAGATCCAGTTTGAATAAAGTGACCATGACCTGAAATTGAGACTAGACCATTCAAAGGGTGAAGGTGGCTATAAAATAATGGACCACCTAATCACACTATATATAAAACCATAACTTGCTGAGGATAAAGAATCTCCAATTTCCAGAAGCATTGAAGCCAAAAATCAAGCAGCAGACTTCATAATCATTATTGCATTGTAATAACAACTTGTTCAAGTCTATCACATTTTAACAGAAGAAGCTGAGCTTTTGATCTTCTGTATATGTTTCAGCCAGTTTCAACCTCTGCCACCAAAAGGAAGGAAGGAACTAGTATTTTGGATGTAATGTTTTGTCTTCAAAATTTTCTGTCTATGCATTGGTCCTTTATTCTTTATTTGGTTTATCAGGTTATCATCTTGCTGCGAGATACCTGTTTTTGAATCCTCTTTCCATCTGGACTGCAATTGCCCATATTGGAACCAAGACTTAATTGCTCCTTCTTCTTTTAATTGCTCCATTGATTTTAATTGTAACCTCATTCCTTCTTTGTAAAGAAGCTCTTTATATATAATCTTATCTGACTTTTGCTCTATATTTATATTCTCTATCACGTGCCTGGGCACTGTCCATATTATTGGAATGGAGTAGATGGACTGATTATATTCAAAAAAAGTATCAGATTAAGAAGATATATATAGTTTAATAATGATATATGGTTAGAATTTTAGAATGGTTTTTATAATAGAATCTATGTTTTGTTAGCATATTTTAGTTTATGGTTATTTGAAGATTATATCCTGTGTTCTTTCTGGGAAGTCGGGGTAGGGGAGGGAGGGGGTTGGGGGGAAGGGGGGTAAAATTTAAAAAAAAATTGTACTTTGTACTAATAAAACTTTTTCAATAAAAAAAAAAATTCTGTCTCCAGCAATGGAGGAAAACATTGGAAATATGAGGGTCATCTGTGACCAGACTAAATTTGTCTCTTTTAATCCAATTATTACTTCAATCCAATTTAGTGATTCAAATCAAATCGGAAAATTGAGTCAAGGTTATGTTTATTAGGTCTTATTAGACATCTCAAAATACTTTGATTTAATATTTTAAAACAGTTTCTTCCCCTATCCCAAGTCCCCTTTGCATGCATAAAAGAGGCATCCAATTTGATCATTTGATTAAATTTTCTAAACTATTCAGAAAGTTGAGATAATTTGGGGAATCAATTGAATCCCTTTTGAACCAAATGTCCAAATTAACTTTGTGTGACCATAGAAAACAATATAAACCTGGAATATGTATTTTTTGTTCAGCGAGTTTCCATATTTTCTTGTACAGCATGGCCGAAATAGAGTTTTAGAAATGGGAATTCCTCTTCTATGATTCTTTTTCTAAGCAGTCCCAGAGAATTTTTCTTTTATTTTGCCACTAGCTGATACCTGTGCTTCGCTACGAAACTATGTGATGGGGCTTGATAAATTGACAAAGCTTGAAAATTAATGAGTAGTTAAAAAGGGGACTGTATTATTTCATTAGAGATGGTAAGCTAAGTTTCTGTTACACATGAAGACATTATTTGCATAGCATAGACTGAATTAGATGAATTGCTCTGGACCTCCCTGTAAACAACATTCCTGGTTTTGCTCTCTGGCTGGAGGATGACCAGGCTGTCAGGTGAACTGACTCTGGAGCATGCCACATAGAACTGGCCATGGGAGAAACAGGCAGCTACCCTTACTTGTGTTTTTCTAATCACATCTGTAAATCTTTTCCTGCGTTTTTTGCCTCTTTTCCCTTTAACTGGTGTTACAGTAGAAGGAACAGATTCGTCTGAACTGAGGAGGAAAATAAGGGGGGGATCTGTCTCTGATTTGTCATCTGTCATCTGAGGGATGAATCATCGATTAGTATTCATCTGGCTAGCATCCTGTTAGTGTGTGGGAGTTGAGGGGTGTTTGGAACTCAAACAGTATTTGCTGTGTGAGCAACAAGGAGACAGAAAGGAGTCTGTGCGTGGCTTAGCTCAACTGTTCTATAGTAAAGCTGCTTGCTGCTGCGAAAGCAAAAGCGAAACTGAAACCCCTCTGCTTGTGTTTTGCATTTGGATCAGATTTCTTTTCAGGTTGGGAGGGGGGAGTAGAACTCCTTAGCATCAGAGCTTGTTAATAATAATATAAGAAATACTCATGCTCCAATGGTCATTTTGAAAATTCCTTTCTTAGTGAGCACCTAGAAGCCAAGAGGAACATATGTGGCAAATTTCAAGTTTGTAGGCTTTACCGTTCTGAAGATTTTATGATTAATGTGTGAGTGGTTTTCGCTTTTATATATATATAGATTTAGAAACAAGTAAATGTATCCATGTTCTCAACCCATGTTATGTACTTGAGGGTTTAATATGAGACTTACTTCTTCAGGAGTAATTAATATCTTTTGAGGTATTTATTGTTTAGTGAGCTTCCGTATTTTCTTGTACAGCATGGCTGAAATAGAATTTTAGAAATGGGGGTTCCTCTTCTATGAATTCTTTCTAAACACTCTGAGAGAATTTTTCTTTTACTTTACAATTTAGAAACAAGTAAATGAATCCCTGTTCTCAAGCCTTGTTACATATTTGAGGTTTTCATATGAGACTTACTTCTTCAGGAGTAGCGAATATCTTAGAGGCCTTTTCGATGGGCTTATCTGATTTCCCAGAAGAGTGGATTGCTCCACAGGTTTTAGGGGTCCCATCCTCTTTTTCCAGACTTTCATATTTGAAGACTGCATGGGCTTCATTGTCAGAAGGCTTCAGGGGTTCAATAAGGTACGTCTCACCTTGATGCTCGAAATACCCACTGCGAAAACAATTGTAGACTCTTTTTGAAAAGGGTGATCAGAGATGGATAACCAATAGAAAATCATATTTGTAGTTCAGAGGTGAACTGCACTGATGATGTTACCTAGTTGGATAGTGAATTGCCTACAAGGAAACCACTAAGCTTAGAGAGCTCCTAGGACCCCTCGATGGATAACCAATTTTTCAATGATCAAGTCAATATCCCTGTGGCTTTGAATCCCTCTTAAAACTCACTGATTTTTTTTATTTTCTTTCCTTCCTTTGCTTCTCAAAGATACAGGTATGATCAGAAAAATATAATCGATTGCACATTTTCAATACAACCATGAAATGTCTGTACAATATTTGTATGGTGATAACTTGGTATGGAATCCAAGGCTGTATATTTCCTAGGGTTTACAAAAGAATAGAGAAAATTTCTAGCTATGGAAATGTAAGAATACACCTGTCTGAAAGATTAAGTTTTTGTGTAAAGCTTTATTCTCATAAGGGCAAAATAGGCTATAGCAATAGCACTAAGACTTCATAGTGCTTTTACAGCCCTCTCTAAGCAGTTTACAGAGTCATCATATTGCCCTCAACAATCTGGGTCCTCATTTTACTGACCTCGGAAGGATGGGAGGCTGAGTCAACCTTGAGCCTGGTGAGACTCGAACTGTCAAACTGCAGCTAGCAGTCTGCTGAAGTAACCTGCAGTGCTGCACTCTAACCACTGCACCACCTCAGCTCTTTCAAGTGTTTCACCCATATATGCACTCTTATATACAAAGTATTTCACCCATATATACATTGTTGCACACTCAATCAATCAATCTTTATTCAGACATAGACCAACATATAAAACACAAAAATCACACTTTTAGGATAAAAAAAGGAAAAAATATAATTGTTCTAAATTATCCAAAAAGAGTTAGAGGAAATACTATGACGTAGAAACCATAGAAGAATATTTGGCTGTGGTCAAGAAAATAAAATCAGATTGATTTGATAATAACAACTTAAGATAAGAGTCAGAATGACCAGGATATAAAGAATATAAATAATATTTCTTGGGAAGCAACTGCATCAGAGGGTAATGGAGTGAAGAATAGCATGGAGCTGGAGGCTGAAACATATGATGAATGGTGACAGGGTCTGGGGTATGGTATGGGGTCTCCTACTTGAGCAGGAGGTTGGAGTAGATGATCTTGAGGTCCCTTCCAACTCTATTATTCTGTCCTCCTGTTATTCTATTGTTATTCTATTATGTTCAATCATTTCAATTATTCCTCTGCCCCATAGACACAGTATCTGCTCAAAATGGATTTTTAATAGATATTTTCCTTCAGTAATGCCTGTTAGGAGGACATTGAATATGGTTAAAGATAAAGCTCTTCTGAATTTTGGAATCTTTATATGGCTAAGACATCTAGATGGTTGGAGAAGGTGTGCAGTGGCTCAAGAAAGTGTTTCTGGGTAGAACTGAACAGTCTGCTTGCCTCTTCTGGCAAGGTGCACAGTCTGAAACCTACTTATCTTCTTTGCCTGTAACATCACCTCCTATATACAAAGAAGACATGGGCTTTGAAGCTCCTCTAGACTGATCTGATTTAACTTCCTACTGTGACTACTGGCTGGCAGCAGCTCTTCTTGGTTTCAAATGAAGTCTTTCTTATGTCTCCAGATGTCTTGGATCAAACCCAAGTAATTTGACTGAAAGAAACTGATTGCCTTTGCTTTAACTATGACAACTACAAGAGCAGTAATAATATTTACACTCTTAATAAAACAAATAAAAGATAAGAGACTATCTTACTTCAAGCCGTCGCATGCACTGATGACTGCAGTTGAGTCAATATCATTCTGGATGTGTCCATGATAATAGCAGTGATCCTGTATGGGGGCAAGAGGACTACACTGGTTAAAGCTTGTTTGTAGTGTGACTTGATGAGCAGAAGTGCAGTTCCAATGTATTCCACAACATCAATGAAAAAATGAGTAAGAGGGCAGCTAGTCCAGAATGTTTTGCTTGAGGAGGAACCTGCTTAATATTGATTGTTCAAAATGAACATGGGATAGGATAATCACAAGTCTCCAGTGAAGGAAGTCACACTGCAGAGGGAGTCCCATTGATGGTAAAGCACTAAGAACTTTTGGGCAGACAATCCTCCAGCTCCCATCAGCCAAGCAATGCCGGCTGGCGGGTCCTAGGGGGAGAGCCTTCTCTGTGGCCGGCCCCGCGCTCTGGAACCAACTCCCTCCAGAGACCCGAACCATCCCCACCCTGCTGGCCTTCCGAAAAGCCGTTAAGACATGGCTCTTCCTGCAGGCAGGGGGTAGAGCTTAACTCCATCTGCACTCTCCCCCGGGTATGTCTGGTGGTTGAATGGTTCTTTTATGTTGAAATTTTTAACTTTTATATTGTGATTTTAATTGAATTTATTGGTTTTCTTGTATTTTTCCTGTGTTGTAAGCCGCCCTGAGTCCCTCGGGAGTGGGGCGGCATATAAGAAACCATAAATAAATAAATAAATAAATAAATAAAATCAACAAAGAAATAAAAAAAAGTTATGTTCAAATAACAAGCTCTTTTCTCCACCAACCTTGTTTTCTTGGAGATCAACTCTAGTGCTACATCACAGGATTTGCCGAATAAACTCTCAAACTATGTTCTAAAATCTTATAATAATGTAGGAAAAAATCCACATTTACTAATGATACCAATTACTAGTTATTTCCCTGAGCCCACACAATGAAAGCTTTAAGAAACATACATCAGAAATATAAATACACAATACCAAAAAAGATTCCTATGTAACCTGGAAGTCTCCCACTGGTAGTTGAATTTTGATCACTAACATCTTCTGGAAGCAGGACCAATATAGATATCAAAATCAGCAGTTAGACATTAAGTAGGAACAGTTTGTATGACCTTTGAATATACTAAGTCAAGAGTTGGCAATTTTTGGAGACAGAGGATGTTTTTTATCCTCTGGTTAAATTTTTATCAATTTGGTTGGAAGCATGTTAGTGCTGTGATATTGTAAAAGATTCTGACCACTTTTAGTGAGAGGGAAATATAATGGAATTTCTATATTCTCTGTACAAGCGAAGTGAATCCCTCTCACTTTTGGTGTTCCAAACAAATGACTTTGCGGGTATCACTGTAACCTTGTTTTGAAAAGCAAAGTACCTCCTATTAACCTGATGTTCTCATAACAAAGCTATTTGTGGGGCTCACTCCCCAAAATGTTTGCTTTTAATCAGTAGCAAGAAATTGATTGATTGAAATATATGTCATACTAATTCAATAAGTGGAACAGACTGAGTTTTAACAATCCACACATGTTTACACAAAGCATGCTCAATATAAGACACTTCATGCATATACAGCCCTTCTTGTTTGAATAGCCTGGTCTGGTATATGCATATATGGAATATTGTGCACAAATATTATTTCCATTTACTTCATAAAAGGAAGACACGCTGAATATTACCTCAACCTGAGGGTTTGTTGTAATTTCTCTGCCATCAGGGGAATAATGAGTCTCGATGTAATCTTTGGAAAAAAGTCCTCTGGAAAGAATGCAAAGAAGTCATTATTTATACCAGGAATTAAGAAGGAACATAGATAATTGCATAATAAGTCTACAACTACTGTATAATGGCATTTAAGTATATAGTTTGGTATCAAATGAAAGGAGCAGGTATTTTAATCTCATGAGGATGGCTATTTAAGAGGAGTGAAGCCCATACTAGATTCACCTTAGCAAAGAGATTTGCACCAAGGAAGCTGTTCAATTCTCTTCATCAAGGCTCAGAGGTGGTGTGATTGAGCAGGAGAAGACATTTTGTATTGCTTTGATTCTTTTGATCTATGCATCAATCAGATGAAGCTGCTTGGTCTACAAAGGAGACCAGTGTAACTCCCTTTATTCAAGAGTAAAGGGTTCATATTGCTTCATTAAGCTACCTCAAGGGAAGGGATGCCTTTAATCTTCATTTAAAAGCATCTCTCTTGAAGTTCTAAGCCAATACTATAGATTCACTTTCTACTCCTGGTATCACATTGACGCAGTTCTCTTGGCATTGCCTTCTATGCTTCCAGTCTAGGCCAGAGGTGGGTTGCTCCCGGTTCAGCCCGGTTTTTAGAACCGGTAGTGCCGGCGGTGGGAGGCTCCACCCACCCGCCTGGGACGCTTATGTGCATGCGCGTGAGCGCGCACACAAACCAGTAGTAAAGGGTTTTAGAACCCACTACTGTCAAGCATGTTTAGATTTAGGTTACCTCTTTCATGCCTCAATAGGGCATGCTATTTCATGCCTTTCATGCTTCAATGTGTAAATTCTGATGAAACTTGAGCAGCTACATAGGTCTCTTAACAAACATTAGAGAGATTGATGAGGTGTCTGTGGAGCAGCATGAATGTGTAAACAATAATTTTTAAATCTCTGTAATATTTCATAAATAACCTAGGTAATTCAAGGTACAGAGGTTTATGAGTCTTGAGTGGTTCAACTTTATTTAGAATTGCTAGTGTCAAGAAGAGAAGCATTGAAAGCAGGAATAAAAAATTCTCAGTTCTGGGCTAAGACATAATTAACATGTTCAATGACTATATCTACATCATCTACATTTAGGTGATGTTAATTTTCATTTGCCAAACAAGGTAACATGATTATTATTTCTGTAGGATTATGTCCAAGAATATACACTTTTCACATTGTCCTTAAAAAGTTAAGGGAACTTCTGAATTAACATACTTATTTTTTTCTAGGTTAAGGACCACTGGCTCTCCATTCACTTTAAATTCATATTTCGTGGTATCTTCATATTTGGTCTGAAATGCAAAGAGTGCAGTGTTTATTTTTTTAAAAAATAAATGTGTATTCACTTATAACTAGTCTACACCTGCAACAAATGGAAACCCATAGTCAATTCATTTATTAGATTTGGAGCATTTCATCTGGTGCTTGAAAGGCACTGCAAAATCTTCTTAAATTAAATTAAACTTTCTTGCATAAGTTCAAGATCTCCTTCTCTAATTCAACATCTTGGTAAATGAGGTTTGTCTGGGCAGAGAGACTGACTCAAAAGTCATCCAGTGAGCTTCCATTGATGAGGATGGACTTAAATCTGGTCCTCAGTTCCAATCTTGAGCTGTAACCACTATACCATCTTCACCTAGAAACCCAACTTTTATATTTCAAAGTGATGCATTCTAGGAAGCTAGAAAGGATAATTTCATATCTCATGGTTCACAGTTATCACTGCTTCCCATCATCTTCTATGAAAGATGACCCAAGGTTATAAAAAGGAAGAAGAAATCTCTTAAAGTTACCTATTAATAGTAACTTTATTTCAGGCACAAGTGACCAGATTCACCTGTGTGAAGTTCATTGTATTCTGCCTAGAATACAGAAATCTCTCTTGATTGCTTGCCTTCTCTTGGGAACAGATAGATAAGATTCCATGGAATTTGGGGGGAGGGTGTCAGTCCTGGATCTTTTGCAACTCTACAAAGATGCAAGGCTAATTTCCTGCTTGCTTGATCCCTCCATCCTGTCTGACTGGGAGTTTCCCAAGAATTTATTACTTATAGTAACCTATTAACATTAGAAAATTCATGTTCTAAGTCTCTTCAATTGTGTGTGAATTAGGCAGCCATATAAATGTGTTTAATAATTAAATAATCCAAGCAGGCACATAGATTGCAATGCAAAAATCCAAATAGCTATCAGATGTCAGCAAAGGGATACCAAAAGCTCTTCTGGCTGATAATAAATATGTATCCAGATTTAATAATAGTATGATTCTTCATTTTCATGAGATATTAGAGCTGTGTAAGTTTCACTCAAACTACGTCAAGTGCAAATCTTGATATAAGTGTGCATGGACTTTTCTCACATTTCTGCAACTTGACAGATTTTTAATCAAAGTGAAATGGACTTTCAGAATTTTACAGTCTTGTGAGACTTATCATATGTCATGTTTACTTGCAGCTCTCTCTAGAAATCTCTCTATGCAAATATTATTCAAAATATTAAGATTTATAAGGTTTGAAATAGGATCTGATCCAACCCAAAAATGAAACAGGTGATAGGTTCCAATTACAACCTCCCCCCATCGTCATTTTGACACTTTGAGTTCATCGTCTATGAACTCTGACAAATATGTGACTTTGTAATAATTTCCCTTTACAAAACACAACAATAAATAAACTTTAAAATGAACAATAAAAACAGTTGGAATTTCATGGAAATTTGTTTGAAGAACCTAATGGCAAAAGTTTAAAAGTAGTACAATTTTAACTGTAACTTTGCTTCGCATGACTCTTGAGCAAAATCTAGGGTCAGATTCATCAATGAATAACTTGATGAAATGAAGATTTTTTTTTCTTACCTTTTCCTCACATTGCTCAATTCCTCTTTTGGGCAATGCAGGGACTTTTTGTGGATACACTACTTCATAATCTTTAACTTTCCTGGATTCCAGGATTGTAGAGGTCCCTTCATCAGAAAGAAAGGAAGAAAGGAAGGAAGGATCACTTTGCTATGTTATTCTATTATTATCAAATCTACTACGTAATTTTTATTCAGTTATCAATGGAGAAAATGGAATTTTTTTCTAGTGGAACACAGCACAGAAATCCAAGAGATTTTTGGTGCGTATGAAATTTGCTAAATGATGTTTGATAGTTGGGTTTTCCAGAGAGTAAATAGAAAGGAGGAAAGAAACATTTTAAGATAATTTAGAATCTTGCATTAAGAAAACTTAAGTGTCACATTATAACAACAACAACAACAACAACAACAACAACAACAACAACAACAACAAGTTGGAAGGGACCTTGGAGGTCTTCTAGTCCAACCCCCTGCTTAGGCAGGAAACCCTACACTGCTTCAGACAAATGGTTATCCAACATCTTCTTAAAAACTTCCAGTGTTGGAGCATTCACAACTTCTGGAGGCAAGCTGTTCCACTGATTAATTGTTCTAACTGTCAGGAAATGTCTCCTTAGTTCTAAGTTGCTTCTCTTCTTGTTTAGTTTCCACCCATTGCTTCTTTTAACAGATTAACAGATTAACAGAGTTGGAAGGGACCTTGCAGGTCATCTAGTCCAACCCCCTGCCCAAGCAGGAGACCTAAATCTCTTGTTCTACCCTCAGGTGCTTTGGAGAATAGTTTGAGCTTGAGTACAGTTTGAGGATTAGCTTCAGTACAGTTTAAAGATTCTCTGAAGATAACAACAATAACACTAGCTGTGGTTTGCTTAATATTATGCAAGCTTAATTATATGATGTCTAATTGACATAGTGGGGAAAAATTAAAACTGAAAATACTTTGTTTCTTTAATATTTTCCTTCCTGGGTTTTTCTTCCAACAAAGTCTCTCTGTGTGTCCTCTTCAGTCTTCTAATCCTTTTCTACTCACAATCTTGGAAAACCTTCTATCCAACTTGAACATGTTTTTGTTTTGAGGATCTTAGATCTTTTCCTTTTTTTTTAAGCTCTGTTTGCTGATTGACAAAGTTGAAGCAATTACAAAACGACAATCTATGAAAATTCATAACAAATGCAATCTTTGAGTTTTCTTTTGGTCGGTCTGTAGAAACTGAAGTGGAACATATCTGAGTTAATCATCAAAAGAAACAACCTAGTAATTTGTTGGGTACAATAATCTCTTAGCTGTAAGAATTTGAAGAAGGAAACCAAAGAGAGCATCTTACCTTGATATGGAAAAACCGCTAAGCATATAGTTACCAAGAGAGCTTGGATCATTTTGGAGCCTGGATTGGACTGGCGGACAGGGAATCTCTTTCTGCTTCCAAGCCAACCTGAGCTCGTCTCCTGTTGACTGTGAGAACCAAGTAATGAGTCCTTCAGCTTTATTCCTGCCTTTATATGAGAAGGTGTTTGCTAAAGGATTTGCCCAAATTCTAAGTTGTAACAATATTATTGGAGGGCAGGTTTCCAGCTGCCTTAGCATATGTCAATCCAGAAATGATAGCTGGATGGGAAGGGCTCTTTCAAGCCATCCCCCAAAGCAAAAGCCCAAAGGAGGGGATTAATTGGTCACAGCAGATCTCTCCCTGCCCTGCATGTTAAGACAATTAAATTTAGGTATTCTTGTGCATGGGTTTTTAAATGCCAAGGAGACATATAGTTTTTATGGTAAGTGAGTAAGAGGCACATCAGACTTGACGCTAGCATTCTTTCAATATTACTAACATTTAGTGCTATCTGCTAATCAGAAAGCTCAGTGACATGACTTCCTGTCTTTGAAAAATGATCTTATTGTGGGAAAGACTGAATCCATATCAACGCATGTACAAAAAGGATCCCTGACTTCACTACAGGAATGCAAAAGCTTTATGCCATAATAGATCTTCCAGTTTTAGACCCCAGGAACCTTTGTATAACACCTCCACCAGCCCCTTTTCTGAAACAGAAGATTGATGTGTTGGTGGTGCAAATTTCAGCTGGCATACTATGCATTCAGAGTGAGAATAGTCAATGGAATGGCTTGCCTTCAGAAGCTGTAGGTGCTACAGCACTGAAAGTTTTTAAGAAAATCCTGGTTGGACAGAGTGTTTGAGTAGAAGACATCCAAGGTCCCTTCCAACTATCCTTTCAATATTGCCAGCATTTAGTGCTATTTGCTAATCAGGAAGCTCGATGACCTGACTTGTAGTCTTTGGAAAATGATCTTATTGTGAGAAAGACTTAATCCATGTAAATGTATCTATCAAAAGGATTCCTGACTTCACTACATGAATATGAAAGCTTTATGCCATAATAGATCTTTCGATTTTTAAGAGACCCCAGGAGCCTTTCTATGACATCTCCACCAGCCCTCCACTATCTGAAAAAAAAGATTTATGTCCTGGTGGTGCAAATTTCAGCTGACGTACTAGGCATTCAAAATGAGAATAGTCAGTGGAATGGCTTTCCTTCAGAAGTTGTAGATGTTACAGCACTGGAGGTTTTTAAGAAGAGATTGGACAACCGTTCTTTCCAGCATGGTATAAGTTCTCATGGTTGGACAGAGTGTTAGAAGATGTCCAAGGTCAATTCCAGCTCTGTTATTCTGTATTCCTTAAAGGGTTTTTGAATGGGAAAGTTGAGATGAGTCACAAGCAAAGGGAAAGAACCTTCTCTTCATTTAGAAACAAGGAGGTATGTGAGCCTTTGAAACTGTCTTTGGTGGCCAACTTGTTTTCTTTCAGAACTTCTGCCCTTACCATTACCAGAAGTCCTCTCTTACAACAAGGATAACAAACTAATTAAAATGGCAAAAACTGTCTAGGTGAAGAGCTATAATAGTAGCCTCAAGTCACATCTTATCCTGAATTTAGCTTTTCTGTTTTAGGGGAGGATAAATGATAAACCAGTATTATTATATATGCATGCCTCTGCAAACATAAGCCTGCTTGTAAAGTTATTGTTTAATCTTGATTTGATGTGAGTCTTTTAATTCTTCTCTCATAATAGGAAAAAAAAGGAAGAAAAGCTTTCCTGTCCATTGCCTTTCTAATAATGGCTTATGCAAGGAGCTTTCTTGATGTGAGAACTTGGTTCTTTTTTAGAATGAACAAAGAATGAAGACATGAAAAAATACAGAATTCCTGAACTGAGGTCATTTTGTTCCATATAGCATCAACCTCGTGAACTCTAAAGTTTCCTCTTTCTGCTATGTATTCAAAATGATCAGTGATTTGTGTAGTATATATTTATAAATGTATATAGCATGTGTATATGCATGTTATGTATGTGTATGCATAGACATATACTTTCTTTTGAGAACAGGCAACAGAATTTCATTTTTAATGTGGGCCAGTAAAAAAATGGCAATAAAGATTATTTTATTTCATTTCTCATATCTGCTACCCAACTGAATAGCCTCACACCCCAAATTAATTTGTCTCTTTGTGTTTCTATATTTTGTTTTTGAAAAAGAGATCATCATTCACAAGTCGGTAATCAATGAAGCTTCTATATCATCACATATTTCTCGCCTATAATAACTGTTGCTCATTTCCAGGAGACTCAGATTAATTCTATTTAAATTATTATTGTCTGATCAACATGTTTTCTTTTCTATGAATCTGGCCACATTTTACTTTTTTCTGCATATAAAATATGTGATTCTTTGACTGTATACATTTAATTATTATAATATTTAATGTTATTAACATTTTATTTGCTAGAGCTAGAATATTTTCTTTTTATGATAGTTCATGCATAAGAAAGCTTATTGACTGACTATAATAAGATAATTAGTCCATAAGCCAATTTTATGTGTTAATCTTTGTTGTTGTTGTTGACCGCCACAACACATAAAAAATAGTTTCTGACACTTATATCTAACACACTCCCTTATCTAAATTTGTTTCTAATTCTTTCTTTAGCTCAGTTCAAGTTATTATTATTATTTTCTCCATCTCTTCTGCCAGATTCTGGGGAATACTAGGCCTTCGTATTTCCCATCTGTTCTCTTCCTCCATATGTTGCTTCATTTGGTAAAATCACCATTATCTATCTTATGTCTACCTCCACTATGAAAAGAAAAGCTATACATGTAACTTTTGCTAGGGAATTCACTAGTGCTAGTGAAAAAAATTGCTGTGGCATTTTTCAAAGGAAAAAAAATCTATTTTGCATTTAGTGTGCAAGGGGTGTGAGCAAGTATTGTGTATTCTGGAATTCTTTTCATATCTTATAATCTTCAAAAATAAAGTTTGGGAGAGAAAAAATATATAGAAAGGAAAAAAAGAAGTCTCATTACTCAATGCAGTCTCAGTTCCATTTTCCATTCTTTACTAAATATCCTAGTGATTCTGATTTGTTTTACCTCAATATGTTATTAGATCAATCTACTGTATTTTTCTGAGTATAAGACGCACCTTTTTTCTCCCTAAAAGAGGCTGAAAATTTGGGTGCGTCTTATACTTTGAATGTAGCTTTTGCGAAGCTTTTTTTCCCAGCTCTAACGAGGTGCTAATGATCTTCCCGGCTTCCTATTCCCTCCAAAGAAGGTTTTTTCCAGCCCTAAGTCTTTGCAGGCTTGTTTTCATTCCTACTCCCTCTGAAAAAGCGGTGCTTTTCAGCCCTAACGCAGTGCTAACGATCTTCCTGGCTTGCAGGATTTTTTCATTGCTACTCCCTCCCAAAAAGGTTTTTTCAGCCCTAACGAGGTGCTAACGATCTTCCCGGCTTGCTGCATTTATTTTTATTCCTACTCCCTCCGAAGCAGTTTTTCCTGCCCTAAGTCTTTGCAGGCTTGCTTTCATTCCTACTCCCTCTGAAAAAGGCTTTTTCAGCCCTAACCAGAGGATAAAATAATGTGCTGAAGCTGAACAGACTAAGGACGCTAGCCAGATGAATACCTGGTAGGTAGATTCCCCCCCCCCTATTTTCCTCCCGCAAAACTAAGGTGCTTCTTATACTCCGGTGCGTCTTATACTCCGAAAAATATGGTAATTTATTTCCTTCACCACAGCCACACCCTAGCCAAGTATGGCTGCATAGTCTGCACTGTACACTATAGTATTAATTCTTTTCAGATACGGTAGTTTAGAAAAATTATATTTTTACTTTTTATCCTATTTGCTTGTGATTTTTGTGTTATATTTGCTGGTTAATTATTATCTATTTTCTTATGTTTGTTAGAAATTAAATCAAATGATATTGTCTTGGTCAAGGAAAAGAAACATAAACAGAAAACTCGATATCATTTAAGAACATTATTGCATAAGAGCTATAATGAAGAATTTGTATTAATCTCTTACATTAATCTACCATCTTTTCTCTTTGGATCCTAAGATGGTATACAGCTCTCATTTTATACGCAAAGCACCAATCTTGTGAGTTTGGCTGGGCTGAGAAAAGTAATTGTCCAAAGTCACCCAGTGAGGGGCATGGTAACGGGAAACTTAAACATAGGGGATCCTGAACCCAATCCAACATCTTAATCTATATCACACTGGCATTCCGGACCACATCCTGCCGCATACCTCCCTACGACCGGTCAGGGCCCATAGAGTTGGCCTCCTCCAGGTCCCATCGACCAAACAATGTCGGTTGGCGGGGCCGAGGGGGAGGGCCTTCTCTGTGGGAGCTCCCTCCCTGTGGAACCAGCTTCCCCTGGAGATCAGGACCATCCCCACCCTGCTGGCCTTCTGGAAAGCAATAAAAACTTGGCTCTTCCGGCAGGCGGGGTGAAAGTGAGACCAACTAGATTAGATATGGGTCTCCCCCCTTGTTTTGTGAATATGAGATTCTTTTAACTTTTGTATGTTTTTTAATTATTGTATTTTATATTTGTTGTAATGGATTTGAATATGCTGTGAGCCGCCCAGAGTCCCCTGGGAGTTGGGCGGCATACAAATCCATTAAATTAAATTAAATTAAATTAAATTAAATTCCAAAAAGATAGCAAAGTAAAATAAATTTTAAAAAGGAATTGAAAATCTAGGATAGACCTCAGCAGATTTGCAAATAGTTCAAAACATGCTTGCATCATTCTTCCTTGTTTCACCGTAGCCTTTAAAAAACAGCTAAGCAGAGACCGCCACAGAAGTAAATATTTTCTCCAGGAAGCTAATAGCAATCGCACTTAGACTTATATACCACTTCACAGTGCTTTACAGCCCTCTCTAAGAGGTTTACAGAGTCAGCATATTGCCCCCAATATTCTGGATCCTTATTTTACTGACCTCAGAAGGATGGAGGGTTGAGTCAACCTTGAGCCTGGTGAGATTCGAACTACCAAATTGCAGTCAGCTGGCAGTCAGCAGAAGGAGCTGCAGTACTGAATTCTAAGCATTGTGTCACCGTGGCTCTTGACTTTTACCCTACTCACTATGTGATAGAAATTCCCCTTCAGGTCAAGGAAAACTGAAAATGTTTGCATGGCTACAAACTTTCCATATTGCTGACCAAAAGCCCTTCTGAGTCACAACATCAAGAGAAAAAAAGGAAGAACAAGGCTTAATTTGTCACTTAGGACCTGTCAGTAAAAAAGCTGAAGGCTTCTGTGAGTTCCCACCTGGAAAAGAGGATGATACTTTACTGTACTTGAGAAGAAATGGCTCTTTGCCAAACCACAATATTCCATAACTGCAGCAGCCATTTCAAATATACTTATAGCATTGTTGCACTATGATTAAAGTCTTAATTTTCTTGGACTGTAGGCATCAAAGAAAGTAGGGCCAGATTAAAGTCTTTAGAACTAAAACCTGTCCCTGGAGACCTCTGAATATTAGCATTGTCCAAAATGTGCAGTTCCCATAATACAATTATAGACATATTGTCAGGACAAATAACTGAAAACAATGATATAAGATAGAATAATACTGTTAGAAGAGACCTTGGAGGTTTTAGAGTCTAACCCCCTGCCCATGGCAGGAAATCCTATACCAGGGGTAGGCAAAGTTGGCTCTTCTATGACTCATGGACTTCAACTCCCAGAATTCCTGAGCTAGCATGATTGGCTCAGAAAGTCTGGGAGTTGAAGTCCACGAGTCATAGAAGAGCCAACTTTGCCTACCCCTGTCCTATACCATTCCAGACAAATGTCTGTTCAGTCTCTCCTTGAAAACCTCCAGTGATGACGCATCCAGAACTTCCAGAGATAACCCATTGCACTGATCAATTGTTCTCACAGTCAGGAAATTTCTTTCTAGATCTAGCTTGAATTTCTCTTGAATTACCTCCACCTATTACTACTTGTCCTAGTCTCAAGTGTTTTGGACAATAAGTTGCTATCATGTCATTCCTAATCCATATCGTTCTTAAAGCAGATATACCTAGTTCCCTCAATCAGTCTGCATAGGATTTAGCCTCCAGACCTTTTGTCATCTTGTTGCTCTTCTCTGTCTATCCTAGAATCTCAACAACATTTTTGTATTATGGTGATCAGAGTTAAATGCTGTTTTCCAAGTGTGGTCTCAACAGTACAGAATAAAGTATAAAGCTGTTCACATAATCTTGAAACTACCTCTATGGATGCAAACTAAGACCCCATTAGCCTTTTTGGCAACTGCAGCACGCTGCTGACTCGTACTTAAGTCCCCGTCTACTAGGACACCTAGATCTCACTCCCAATTTCTACTATTGAGCCAAGTACCACCTATTCTATATCTTGCATTTGGCTTTTCTTGCCTAAGTTTATGACTGTACCTTTCTCATCAATTAATTGCATTTTTTTGGATAGCACCCAGTGTTCAAGTGTCTCAAAGTCATTATGAATTGTGAGCCTATCTGTTAAAGTACTTGCTATTCCCCACATCTTGATGTTGTTTGTAAAATTGATGAGTTTGCCCTTCCATCTCCTCATCTAGATCATTTGTGAAGATGTTGAATAGTACTGGGCCTAAGACAGAACCTTGGGGTACTCTACTGCATGCTTCCCACCATATAGATGTATTTCCATTGAGAACTACTGAGTGCGGTTGGTCAGCCAATTGCAAATCCATCTGGTGGTGATACTGTCTATTTCACATTGTTCTATCTTACCATTTAGTCACTTCATCAAAGAAAGCAATAATGTTTGTCTGGGATGGATTATATTAATTGTGGAGGTAACTATAGAGTCAGCTGAAGTGGACTTAATTCTTAATAACAGAGATGCAATGATAGAGAATGTTGAAGTTATAGGAACTTTGGCAGAGAGTGACCATGTCATATTGGAATTCAACATAATGCAGGCACAATTAATAGAGCTGTTGAGTTCAAAGAACAGAAAAGTTTATTCTTGCCACCTATGCACAAGAATCTAGTCAGCTTATGGTCAATGGTACACTGGCATTAGATTAAGGTCAATAGAATTTGCAAAGGCTGGACTTGAGTCTATTGTGGCAACACATTGACTCCAAACTAATGACATATTTAACGCCACTTTCCAGCTTTGTCCCATCTTGTCCCACATTTATATGATATATGGCCAGATGTTTTGTTCTTGATTTCTGGGTTTTGTTTAGATTTTTTTCCCCATGTGTATTATTTTTATAAACAATAGTCCTTCCTCATGTTATTTAAACCAACAACAACCCCATGATTTCCGACAGAGAATGACTGACAAGACAATGACTGGCCCAAAGTCACCCAGCTGGTTTTCATACGTAACGCAGGACTAGGACTCACTAACTCCTGCTGATTGGCCCAAAGTCACCCAGCTGACTTCATGCCTAAGGTAAGACTGAGACTTTTTTTTTACAGAATGTATAATTCAAGTTTGGAATTGGCCACTATGAGAGGTGGCACTGGCTACTAGCTTGCCTGGCTTCATAGAACATAGAATTTTAGGGCAGGAAGGGACCTCAGAAATCTCCCAGTCCAAAGATCTGCTGAAGGCAGGAGATTTTGTACCATCCCAGTCAAATGGCTGTCCAATCTATTTTTGAAAGCCTCCAATGAAGGAGCACTCAATACTCTGTTCCATTGATTAATGGTTTTTACTGTCTTACTTCTAGGTTGGATCTCTCTTTAATAAGTCAAGCCTTTCTTCTTTGTGATACTGTAATGCAATTATCATGTCCCCCTTTATCATTCTCTTTGATAGACTAGACATACATAGCTCCCTTTTTTTCAGAAAAGCATTAGACTAATTCGTAAAAGTCATGGAAATCAACAGTTCTTAATCTTGAAGACAGAGGGACTATCTCTGAAAGCCATCTGCTGGGAGACCAAAGGGTTTCTTGGTTGATTATAATGAGAACAAGAATGCTAGATTAGTCTGTATTGAGGTACCCCTCTGCATATGGGCGCAAAATATTGGTGAACCTATAATGATGGAAACATGTGAGAATATATGGGTTAGAAATGTAAAATTTACACAAGCTCAAAATTTAAGAGAAAATTTTTACAAAATGTTTTATAGATGGCATTTGGATCCAAAAAAACTAGCTCGTATGTATCCTAATTTACAACCTAAATGTTGGAGATGTGAATGTGAAGATGCTACTTATTTCCATATTTGGTGGACCTGTAAGAAAATTAAGGCCTTTTGGATTAAAATATGGTGGATTACTCAAAATATTTTAAGGAAAAAAATTAAGTTTACACCACAGTTTTTCTTGCTGGGAATAACTATGGACTGTACTGTAATAGAGACAAAATTGGTTCTGAATTTGATAACGGCTGCCAGGTTGCTGGTAGCACAGTATTGGAAGAAAGAAGATATACCTACTATTGAGGAATGGACAACAAAAGTTACACATCTGGCAGAAATGGCAAAAATTTCATCATATTTAAAAGAACATTCAAATGAGAGAGATATATTGGAATGGAGTAGATCAATGTTTCCCAACCTTGGCAACTTGAAGAAGTCTGGACTTCAACTCCCAGAATTCCCCAGCCAGCGAATGCTGGCTGGGTAATTCTGGGAGCTGAAGTCCAGACATCTTCAAGTTGCCAAGGTTGGGAAACACTGGAGTAGATGGACTGATTATATTCAAAAACAGTATCAGATTAAGAAGATATACATAGTTTAATAATGATATATATTCAGCATTTAAGAATGGTTTAACAGATTTTAAATAACGTGTGGAGTTTTAAAAAATTAGATTTTTGAATTCATATTTTGTTAGTATATTTTAAGTTTATGTTTATTGAAGATTATATCCTGTGCTTTTTCTGGGAAGTCGGCGGGGGAGGAAGGGGTGGGGGGTGGGGGAAAGGGGGGGAGAAAAACCTAAAAATGTCTGTACTTCGTACAAATAAAACTTTTTGAATAAAAAAAAGAATGCTAGATTAGATGAGCCAGAGATTCAATCCAGTGTATGTTCTTAAGTACATATCCTTTTGTTGCTGAGAGGTATGCAAATACTGATACTCAGAAATGCTATTTTCAGACCTATTTCTTAAAAAAAACTATTTTGTTTGAAATATATCCCTTGATGTTTGACTCTTCTTTGCGTTACTCTCTCAAGAACATTTATTTGTGAACTTTGGGTTGTCTACCTTCCTGCATATTTTAAAAGAGTACCCCCCTCATTTACAGCAGTGCCTCAAATAGATAACGTCAGAAGAAGAGAACATCTCTTCACTCTTTTGCCTCGTGGATGGCCTTGTCCATATAGCCTTACGTGGCACTGTCCGTTTTTACCTGTACAAACCTTTCACATGCCTTGTGAGGGCATTTCATTGGTCTTCCTCATTATGACATTACCTATCAAATCTCCACTCTGTTTGTCATAATGATCTTTTAATCTAATCAGTAGCTTTGGAAGAATTAAGAGTTCCAGTAAAGGAGATGGTCCTAATCCTTGAAAAACAAGTACAAAATCTAGCACAGTAAATCACATCCGTGTCAAGAAATTGTAATAATAAATATACACTCTGACATTTAGACTTTCTCATGGCAGGGATTAGGAAATAATAAGAAAATGTGTACTTTAATCATTACTGCAAAGGAAACTGTTTGGCAAAATGAAGACACTAAAACCCTTATTGATATTTTGCTACTCGTCCTCTAGACAAGGTGATGGATTTTTCCACTGTGCCTTGCTTGGCATCGTATAGTTTTATCTCATGGCACAGCTTCTTTTCAAAAACAATAATCCTAAACCGGTCACCAAACTCACTTTTTAGTGTTCATAATTATGATTTTACAAGTTAGTGTTCTTAAGATAAATCTTCAGATTTCAGCATATTTTAAGAGTATATTAAAGCAATGTACTTTTCTTTGAATTCTAAATTCATGGGCACCCTTCTTATCCATAGAACTAGCAAGCATCCTGTTGCCAACTATTGTCCATCTCCCACACCTTGAAGACTACTTGGAAGCTAGAGTTGGTCCAGAATGCTCTTACAAGAGCTGCACTGGCTGCCAACCTGCTTCTGGGTGAAAATCATCTCTCCCCCCCCTGAAAAGTTTGGGTGGTTTAGGGATTGTAATTTACCAGCCCAAACTTACAGGATCTGCTGATTGGTAGGAAACCAGTCATGAGATTCTTTCTATTATTAATGTAAAGCAATCATGTAACCAGATTATGCTATCCACCTGCTTAATGGCATAACTGAGAATACATCACCAGTTTCCTAGTTCCAGTAAACAAGGAGAGAAGCAACTTAGAACTAAGGAGAAATTTCCTGACAGTTAGAACAATTAATCAGTGGAACAGCTTGCCTCCAGAAGTTGTGAATGCTCCAACACTGGATGTTTTTAAGAAGATGTTGGATAACCATCTGTCTGAAGTAGTGTAGGGTTTCCTGCCTAAGCAGGGGGTTGGACTAGAAGACCTCCCAGGTCCCTTCCAACTCTGTTGTTGTTGTTGTTGTTGTTGTTGTTGTTGTTGTTGCTGTTGTTGTTATTGTTGTTGTTGTTGTTGTTATTATTATTATTATTATTATTATTATTATTATTATTATTATTATTATTATTATTATTATTATTATTATTATTATTATTATTATTATTATTATTATTAATTATGGCAATAAGAAACCAATAATCTTCAAGTGATGCCTGGGAAGCTGGAGGAAGATCCATCATTTCCCAGTGCTGCTTCTCAAAACTGGTGGAGAGATGACAAGAAGGAGACTAAAGTCTATGCCAAGAAGGTTTTTGCATAAGATACATTTATGAACAGGAGACCAATCTCTGCAGCATGCAACTTCCAATCTAGCAAGCCACATGGCCTTCAGAGGAAAAAGTACTCCAACCATGTGGGAAGTGTAAAGATTGCCAGTCAGCTGCCATTGAGAGGAGAAAGTAGAGCATAGCACCTAAGGTGTTGAGTTTGGGGTGATCTAACTCTTAGCCTATTTTCAACCATGGATCACTGTTAGCTGGTTGCTCTTTTACTCCAATCTATCTCAAATGGTAATTATTGTAGATATAAAATGAGAAAGACCAGCTTCTGCCTGTGCTGTGACTTGAGCTACAAGAGAAAAGGAATAATAAATGAATCATCTCAGATTAATGGATTGGTCCACCCCACCCATGGCGGCAGAGGGGGCATGGTGTGCACCTCCATCAATCAAGGAGTTTGGGCTGATGCTGTCTAGGAGAAGAGCCTTTCTGCCCTGGCTCCTTTTGGAAGGCCTTCCATAAGACCTGAAAACCTAGCTCTGACAACTCGCCTGAGGCCCCAACTGGGGTTCACCATTCTGGAGGTTGCTGTTGGATTGGGAAAGACCCCCATCTTTCCGCATGTACTTAGTGTTCCCCTTCTCTCCATCTGTTAACAATATTATTACTGCTGTTATTTTTTCCCCTTTCTTATTTTAATATGTACTAATTTTAATCTTTATAAGCTTTCCAGAATGGTTTCTGAACAAAATGGGCAGCTCATAAATAAAATTAAAATTAAAATTAAATAAGATAAAATAACAAAATAAATAATAAAATAAAATAAAATAAAATAATAAAATAAAATAAAATAAAATAAAATAAAATAATAAAATAATAAAATAAAATAATAATAAAATAAAATAAAATAAAATAAAATAAAATAAAATAAAATAAAATAAAATAAAATAAAATAATAATAAAATAAAATAAAATAAAATAAAATAAAATAAAATAAAATAATAAAATAAAATAAAATAAAATAATAAAATAAAATAATAAAATTATTTATTTATTTATTTATTTGTGAGACTTATATACCGCCTCACAGTGCAAGCACTCTCTAAGCGGTTTACACCATTAAGCAATGTGTATATTTGACATTGCCCCCAACAATCTGGGTCCTCATTTTACCTACCTCGGAAGGATGGAAGGCTGAGTCAACCTTGAGCTGGTGAGATTTGAACTGCTGACCTGCGGATCAGTCAGCTAAAGTGGCCTGCAGTACTGCCTCTAACCGCTACACCACCTCGGCTCATCTAAAATAAAAATACAATGGTGAATACTCCAGAATCTAAGGTATATTATCAAAAACATTCATGGTAGCCCGACATCCTTTTCGCCTTAAAATTTACCATGTTGTTAAGAATGTGGTTGATACACTCAAATGATCTGATTCAGGACTAGGAGAATCTGATCCCCCTCAGTTCCAAATTATAAGACACACTTGGAGTTTTTACATCACTTTTTAAGATGAAAGGAAGACAAACACTAGGAAGAGATGGAATATGTGCTCTTAAATGGCATTTTGTTGCTGAAGGTTGCAGGTGGCAGCTTTAACTGACCAAGTGAGTTTCTCTTGTTGATCGATCTGGTCAGATGGAGCACCCACAACTCTGGGAGGCAAGCTGTTCTATTGGAGTGGTAAAATGGAATTGCACCGATGGTGGAACTGAAGAAAAGTAAAAGTGGATGCTTTTGTATTATGGATTTTAAGACAGTATTAAGAGAACCAGGGGCCAAGTGAGCCATTTTTAACTCTATTTGAGAGCTTTTCCTAGTCCAAAATAGCAGTAGAAGTGGAGGGATGAAACTCCTCGAATATCTATTCTTAACCATCTCACCTCAAGTAAGTAAACCTGAAATGCTGAAATTTGGTCATTTTCTCATGGGCTTGTAGAAGTAGACAAAATGGAGTTTTTAAGATGGGAATGGGAGTAGCTTACTTCCAAGAAGCTTTTTTTATCCCATTCTCACTTTTAAGAAATGAACAAATATAGAAATAAGAACCAACTACAGAAATCAGTCATCTCTGCATCTTTCCAGTAATGTCGTGTGCAGCTGGTTGATTAATACCTCCAATTGTGTCTTACCTCCTTGGAAAGTTCCTTCTGTCTTTTCGGGTCAAAGGATCAGGTATAAAATTGGACTCTGTCATCTTTATCAGTTAACTCAGACAGGAAACATGACCAGAAAAGCTAATTCTATTTTATTGTAAAGCTATATTATCAGAAATTATTTAGATTAAATAAATCTTTATTTTTGCAAGAGTCTTGCAAATGTGAAAGTACAAATCTCCCACTGTCTCTTTTACATTCTGAGAAACTAGGAAGGGTCCCTTCTGAGTCTCTTGCTTCCTACTATGCAGCTGTGGGTTGTGTTTTCTCTTATCTGATGTTCCCTCTTTTTGCCCAGTCTCCCAAGGTCTTTCCCACATTACCATTTCTTATTCAAAGGACAATGCCAAATTCATGTGCTCTTTCTGGAAAGATAGCTTCCATTAATATCAGCTTGACTCAGTTAGAATTTTCAAAACCAAAGTTAGCACTACGGTATCTAATAAAAATTAGAAATGGCATCCCTTCCCATCCTCTTGGATTTTATCTGGCACATCATTTATTTATTTATTTTATTTATTTATTAAAATTTCTATGTCGCCCAACTCCCGGGGGACTCTGGGCGGCTCACAGCAGGTATAGAAACATATAATAAGTAAAAACAATTTTTAAAAAAACCATGTTAAAATACTATTCATAATTTAGAAAAAAAATTTCACTCATACCCCGCCTGCCGGAAGAGCCAAGTTTTTATTGCTTTACGGAAGGCCAGCAGGGTGGGGATAATCCTGATCTCTGGAGGGAGTTGGTTCCACAGGGAGGGAGCTCCCACAGTGAAGGCTCTCCCCCTCGGCCCCGCCAACCGGCATTGCTTGGTCGATGGGACCTGGAGGAGGCCAACTCTGTGGGCCCTAACCGGTCGTAGGGAGATATGCGGCAGGATGCGGTCCCGAAGGTAACCTGGCTCTGAGCCATGTAGGGCTTTAAAGGTAACCTTGAATTGGATCCAGAGACTAATGGGCAGCCAATGCAACTAGCGGAGGATCGGTGTTACCTGGGTGCATCTGGGTACACCCACCACAGCTCGCGCATCTGCATTTTGCACCAATTGCAGTCGCCGGACACTCTTCAAGGGTAGCCCCATGCAGTAATCCAGCCATGAGATGATAAGGGCATGAGTGACTGTGAGAAGTGCCTCCTTCTCCAAGTAGGGTCGCAATTGGTGCACAAGACGTACTTGTGCAAAGGTCCCCCTAGCCACAGCTGAAAGATGTTGCTCCAATCATTGGTACAAAGTCTGTAAAAGATTTGGCACCAGAAACGCAAAGCTAACTCTTTACATTGCCAAAATCCACATATCTGTAGGGTTTCATTTAGCTGTATTGCTCACAAAATCGAGTTGCAAAATATGAGGGAAGAACTATCAAACATTGTTACTGGCATATAGATAGCAAATAAATAGCATGTTATAGTGTTTAAGAATGCAGTTGAGAGTCGTGAACAGTAGAAGTCAGAGTTGTTCCACATATAAATAAACTTTTTTAAAAAAAAAATACAATCCACTTTTAAAAAATCTAAAACTTTATAACTGATGTCTTTTAATGCCCTCAAGATACAATGGAAACCCTGCCTAAATAAATAGCTTATTTGAAACATAAAAAAATGTAGGAATCTGCAATTAGGGAATTTGCACCTTTTTGAATTCAAACAATCTTTATTAGTAATGGAGTCAGCACTCAGAATTTTAATAGAATCGTAGGACTGGAAGGGACCTTGGAGAGCTTCTAGTCCGCGGGTGTCAAACTCCATCACGTCATGTGATGTCACGTGACATATCGTGACTTTTTTTGCCTTTGCGGAGCCGTGGTGGGCGTGGACTGCACATGATGCAACCAGCCCACTGGCAGCCAGTTTGACACTCCTGTTCTAGTCCAATCCTTTGGCCAAGCAAGAGACTTTGCTAGCATCCTGGACAAATGAATGTCCAGTTTTTTCTTGAAAACCTCCAGAGATGGAGCACTCACAGCTTCTGGAGTCAAGCCATCCCACTAATTAATTGTTCTCACTGTCACAAAATTTCTCCTTAATTATAGATTGGATCTCTCTTTAACCAATCTTAACACAGCTTAAAAACTAAGCAGGGCTGGTTTGAAAAAGGTGAGAAGCCATCAGGATAAGAGTAGGAGTGGGGTTGGGGGGTTCTGAAAGCTAGTAAGAATAAACCATGCTCTAGCATCCAACAAGTCTATACTTATCTCTCTATATACATAAGATGGCATTTTGGATAGATTTTAAAACCATCGGTGTGGCTTGAATATGCTTATTTTGAATGGTTTCAAGAACATTAAGCTTTGAAAAAGAGCAAATTTGGGAGCTATAGAGTAGCTGAATACCTTAGCTTGGAAAATCTTGCAAGCTGCAGAGTTATAATGGGCTCTGTCTGAGTAAGTATCTTCGGGACCGCCTGCTACCACATACCTCCCTGCGACCGGTTAGATCACACAGAGTCGGCCTGCTCCGGGTCCCGTCAGCTAAACAATGTCGGCTGGCGGGCCTGCAGGCGAGGACCTTCTCTGTGGCAGCTCCTACCCTCTGGAACCAACTACCCCTCGAGATTAAGAGCTGAAGTGGTGCAGTGGTTAAATGCTGCGACTGCAGGCTGACTGCTAGTTCAGCAGTTCAGCTGTTCAAATCTCACTAGGCTCAAGGTTGACTCAGCCTTCCATCCTTCCGAGGTGGGTAAAATGAGGACCCAGATTGTTGGGGGCAATATGCTGACTCTGTAAACCACTTAGAGAGGGCTGTAAAGCACTATGAAGTGGTATATAAGTAAAGTGCTAATATTCGGACTATCCTCACCTTATTGGCCTTCAGAAAAGCCGTGAAGACCTGGCTCCTTCAGCAAGCCTGGGGCCAATGATTGATCTATTAATATTGGCCCATGAAATGAAATGATTGGATGATTGAACGTTTTTTTAAATTGTTACATTGTTTTAATTTTGTTTTTAAATCTTTTAATCTGTTTTTTTAGATTTTGTATTCAGTATGCTGTTAGCCGCCCAGAGTCCCTTTGGGAGTTGGGCGGCATACAAATCTATTAAATAAATAAAATAAATAAGTAAGTAAAAGTTACAATATCTGAGGAGGTACTACTGTATGTGCAACACTTTCCCAAAGAAATAAATGAGTATCCCAGGACAGAGAAGCATGAAGTTAAACTCCGAGGTGTTCATTTCTCATGTTGTGTACGCCGCCCAGAGTCCCGCAGGAGTTGGGCAGCCTATAAGATTGAACAATAAATAAATAAATAAATAAATAAATAAATAAATAAATAAATAAATAAATAAATAAATAAATAAATAAATAAATAAATAAATAAATAAATGCACACCAACTTAATTTGAGTCCCATTTGCTTACCATCTGTGAATAATATGATAGTGTAGAGCCAGCCTGGAAGGGCTGCTAGAGTCCGGATTTCTCTACCCCATTTCTATAGGTACCCAGGCTGGTCCCCATTACACAGTCACTCGGTGGGTCTCTCAGTGTCCATCGTTCTGGACATCCACTGGCCCACCTCCGCTGTCCGCTGGGGTATCTTGCACCCCTCTGGTCACTGGCTTGCCCACCTCCCTTGGTCAGCTCGCCTTTACCTTCTCCACCTCTTCTTCCCTCAATGGAAGCTCCAGGGCTATTGTAACTAAAAAGTCCAACTCTTCAATTTCTAACCTTGTCTGAGATAAAATGTCCCCTTCACCTTTCAGGATTCCAGTCAACTATCCCCTCAAAAATCTTCCCGCCAAAACCTGACAGAACCCCCCCCCCCTGTTATGTCCGTGGGACGAATGAAGAGGCAGGAGAAGAGGTTAATAACCAAAAGCCTTTATTAAGGCAACCCAGAACAGCTGAACAGTAACAGAACCCAGAGGCGCTCAGAATCGAAGCAAAAATCTCCTCAGCCGCGTTTGACAGCTCTATTTAAGGCGGCTGTCAAACGCGGCAGCCAATCAAGGGGCTGAGCGCTCCCGCTCAGCAAGCCGCTCCAATCCCGGGCCAGCTCTCGTGTTGCTAGCGTCAGGGAAGGACGTTACACCCCTCCCCACCCGGAAGGAACAAACGTAGTCGCCCAGATACGCTGGGCGCCTGCGCAACCGTGAAGAGCGTCTCAGCCCTGGTGGGCTGCCGGGATCTGCCGGCGGAACTTCTGCAGAAGCCGGAGAGACTTCAAGCGGTGTCGGTGAACTTGGAGACAACATTGGACTGGCATTTGAGGACGCTGGAGGAAACGATGAGTGTTCTGGCGGCTCCGCGGGGTCTGCGCAGGCTGCGGAAGGGCTTAACGAAGGCGCGATTTCTGCGGCCGGACTTTGAGGGAAGGCCTCCGGACTGGTGTCTGCCGGCCGACGCCCCCTTAGCTGGTCAATATGCCTCCTCCAGATGCGGCCATCCGATAATCTGACCCTGTAGGAACAGGGGCCAGTTATCTCACTGACATGGCCTGGAAGCCAACGTGGTTCCCCCCCATAATTCTGGGCATAGATGGCATCCCCCACTGCAAAACTCCGACCCTTGGCGTGTAGGACAGGGGGCCCTTCAGAACCATACCCGGGGTGCATTCTGTCAAGGTTGGTGCGAAGGCGTCGGCCCATAAGCAACTCAGCTGGGCTGTGGTTTGTTGTAGGACAGGGGGTTGAGTGTTGGGCTAGAAGGTAAGCTGCCACCCTGTCCTGCCAATCCCTGGCATCTAGCCTGCTTAAAGCTTCTTTAGCTGACCTCACTGCCCTCTCTGCCCGGCCATTACTTGCGGGGTGCCAGGGGGCAGTCAGAGCCTGGCGGATCCCATGGGCGGTCAGAAATTGTTGAAACATGCTGGATGTAAACTGGGGACCATTGTCAAACACTACCACGTCTGGATAACCTTGAGTTGCAAACAGCCTCAACAATGTGCGAATGAGTGACTCAGCTGTGGTGCTAGTCATTAGTTCGACCTCCACCCACCCAGAATAGGCGTCCACAACCACCAAGAATTGATGGCCAAGGAATGGGCCTGCAAAATCTAAGTGGATTCTGGACCATGGACCCCTTGGGGTCTCCCAAGACCTCGGGGCTGCGGTGGGCGGAGCAGGCCTGGACAGCTGGCACGGTTGGCAAAGGGAGACCCACCTCTCAATCTCCTGATCCATGCCAGGCCACCACACGTAACTCCTACCTAGTGCCTTCATGCGCACCACCCCCCGGATGGCAGGCATGCAAGCGTTGGAGAATTGGCCTTTGCAATGCAGGGGGTGCCACGACCCTATTCCCCCAAAGGAGGCAACCTTGTTGGGTGGAGAGTTCCATACGGCGGTGAAAGTAGGGCACATAGGGTTGTTCTAGCTGCCCCACCGGTCACCCCCTCAACACCCAGTCGAGAACCTGGCTAAGGATGGGGTCGCGGCCTGTATGGGCGGCAATATCAGCAGCCAGGATGGGTGCTCCCAGTTCCTCAATGAGGAGGACCTCAGAGGCAGGAGCGGGGTCGACGATGGCTGTAGGTAGGGGGCAGCGGCTGAGTGCATCAGCATTGGACATGGCTTTGCCAGGTCTGTAATGCAGGGAATAAGAATAGGTTGACAAAAACTCTATCCAGCGAGACATTCTAGGGGAGAGGTACTGGGGGGTCTGGCGGTCTCCTGACAGGAGCCCCAGAAGTGGTTTGTGGTCAGTGAACAGGTGGAATTCACGGCCATACAGGTAGTCGTGAAATCGCTTGATGGAGGCTACAAGGGCAAGTGCCTCCCTGTCGGTTTGGCTGTATTTGCGCTCTGTGGAGGACAAGGTCCTTGAAAAGAAAGCGATTGGGGCCTCACATCCATTTGGGAGGATGTGAGCCAGTACTGCCCCAATGCCAAAAGGGGAGGCATCTGCTGCCAATGACAGGGGCATGTCGTGATGGTACTGAACTAGCACCGCCTCTGACACGAGGAGGGCCTTGACCTCCTCGAAAGCGGCCTGGGCCTCAGGGCCCCAGTGCCAGGGCCTGTTAGAATCTAGCAGTCGGTGGAGGGGTTCAGCAAAGGTGGCCTTATGTGGAAGGAATATATTGTAGAAATTGAGTAGGCCTAAAAATGATTGGAGTTCCGACTTGCAAGTAGGCGTTGGGGCCTGCTTAATGGCTGCAACCTTGGAGGGGGTGGGGTGAATACCCGCACCGTCAATCAGGTAACCCAGAAACTCAACACTTGGCACCCCTATCCGGCACTTGCTGCGCTTCAATTTCAGGCCTGCCAGGCGAAATTTGGAGAGGACAGCTCTGACTCTGGAGTAGAGCTCCTGTTGGCTACTGGCTGAGATGATAATATCATCGAAGTACGGAATAACCCCTGGCAGGCCGAAAAGGAGGCGTTCCATAAGATTCTGGAAGAGGCCGGGGGCAACACTTACGCCAAACTGGAGGTGGCGGCACTTGAAAGCACCCCGGTGGGTGACTATTGTTTGTGCTTCCGCAGTGGAGTCATCCACTGGGAGCTGCTGATATGCCTGAGCCATGTTCAGCTTGGCGAAAGTGGTGCCCCGGCCTAGGGAATGGAGTAAATGTTGCACCACAGGAATAGGATATGGGTGAGGCTGCAGGGCTTTGTTAAGCGTACTTTTGTAATCCCCACACAGCCTGATAGACCCGTCTGGCCTTAAAGGGATGACCACAGGTGTCTCCCATTTGGCATGGTCCGTTGGTTCTAGGACTCCTTGGGCTAGCAGCTTGTCAATTTCTGCGTCCACCTTTGGCCGCAGGGCAAAGGGAACGCGTCGTGGTTTGAGGCGAATGGGGGCAACGTGAGGATCTAGGTTCAGAGAAATTGGGGTTCCTACATAGGTACCCAGCTTGTTGTCAAAGACATCAGCGAATTCATGGAACAGGGGGCAAGTGTCATGAGAAGCTATTGCATGAACCCCTGAGAGCGAGAGGCCTAGGGAGTCGAACCATTCTAGGCCCAAGAGTGAAGGCAGCGTGCCGGCCACCACAACTAGGGGCAGGTTGCCTGTGAAGGAGCCTTTTTCCACTAGGACCCTAGTCTCCCCCAGAATAGGAATGGTGTTTCCCTGGTAGTCTCTTAATCTGACGCTAGAGGGCGTCAGGCAGTTAACAGTCAGAGCAGGTACCAGCCTATGCAAGATGTCCCAGGAAACTATGCTTTTGGTGGAGCCTGTGTCCACCTCCATTAGACATGGGGATCCCTCAACCTTGAGCTGAAGCCAGATTCCCCCCCCCCCAGCAGTTAGACAAACCTCCTCAGGCAAAACCTCAGCAGTTTGCCTGACAGGGAAACAGTCAGCCGGAGGCTTTTGGGGGTGAGCAGGGAAAGGCTGAGGTGCTGAAGGGACAGCGGCAGCCCCCAACGAGCGGCAAACTTTTGCAAGGTGTCCGAACTTCCCGCAACGGCGGCAGGTGGCGGTGCGGAAACGGCAAGAGCTGCGGGGGTGCGGCTCCCCGCAGCTGGCACACAGGTTGGAGTTGGTTTGCCGGAATCGTCGCTGTTGTGGTGGTTGCTGCTGTTGTTGTGGCCAGCGGCGTCGTGCAGTGTCTCCGAGGCGGTGGACCGAGGTGGCTGGTGTGGACTGGTCGTAGGGGTCGATGTCCTCATGGTGGACAGCATGTTGTTGCTGGGTTTGGTGCGCTGTAGGCTGGAAGCGGTGAATTTCGGCAGCAGAATTGGTGGACATTTCTGCTGCCCTTGCTTCGTCTAGGGCGACTGTCAAAGTGAGCTCTGTGCGGGCGAGGAGGCGTCGCTGCAGTCTAATGTCCCTCACCCCACAAACCAGTTGCTGCAGCAGGGCATCGTCGAGGTTTGGGAATTCGCAATCCAAAGCCGCATCTCGGAGGGCGGTCATGTAGTGATTGACCGCCTCTCCCTCTCGTTGTAAGCGCTGCTGGGCAATGCGGGACGGTGTGGGGGAATAATGGTTCTTCAACTTACTCAGAAGGTCCTCCAACGGAACATTGTATACGATTTGCGGGGCCACCAAGGCTCTGGCCGTCGCGAACATCCGGTGGCCGCAAGCGTTTAGGAAAACGGCGCGTTGCCGGTTGCTAGGAAGCCCTGTGAGGTCGTTCGCTTGCAGATAGCACTCGAAACGCTCCATGTACGCGGCCCAGGTTTCTGACTCGGGGCAGAAGACCTCAAAAATGGTGGGGTCCTTGCCTGTTCGTGCCATGATCAGCGTTGGCGCTGGCGGCAGCCTCGCGGGGACGATTCAGCTGAAGGAAGGGGGGGAAGGGCACTAATCTTCCCGGACGATGGTCAGCGGTGAGACCGGTAAAATCCCACCTTCGTCGCCACTTGTTATGTCCGTGGGACGAATGAAGAGGCAGGAGAAGAGGTTAATAACCAAAAGCCTTTATTAAGGCAACCCAGAACAGCTGAACAGTAACAGAAGCCGGAGGCGCTCAGAATCGAAGCAAAAATCTCCTCAGCCGCGTTTGACAGCTCTATTTAAGGCGGCTGTCAAACGCGGCAGCCAATCAGGGGGCTGAGCGCTCCCGCTCAGCAAGCCGCTCCAATCCCGGGCCAGCTCTCGTGTTGCTAGCGTCAGGGAAGGACGTTACACCCCCCTTCCCTGCCTCTTCTTCCCTCAGCCAAACCTCCAGGGCTCCCCCTCCCCCCACATTAGGCAAACATTAAAACTTTGGTTTTCTGATAGTTTATTGGTAACTTTTGTTCTACGCTGAATAAAGCTAGTGCTCTAACCTCACATTCCGGGAGGTCACTATGAGAGGGAATCCCATATGAGATTACATCAGAATCCTTGTTAAAGGTGTCACAGAAGTGATCTTCCCATTTTCCTGCAGATATTTGTGGTGTTAGGATTACAGCATCTCTCTTTAAGGCACCAATTGATTAAATGCCAAAACCAAATGGAGCTCATATGTTTTGCTCCTGAAATTAAATTCCTCCAATTCTTTCTTACAGCCTGACTTTTCTTTATCTTCAAAATGTCTTTATATTTTTCCAGAACTTTGGGTAATTGGGAAGCCCTCAAAAGATTTTCATGATGAAAGTATCATAAACCCACCAAAGGGGACAGATCACAAACATTTGCCTCTTAAAAAGAAAGTCATGGTCATATTTATTTTTATAAGCAAAGTTTTATATAAGAACATTTTAAATAGAGGTATTATTACAAATACATAGTTTACATAATAATAACATAATATTTTAAATCACAATTTAACTAGACATAAAAGTGTTTGTGCAAAGGAAAAAAAATAATTGTACAGGTTGACTTTGCAGCCTCCATTGCTTTCCATGTTTCCATTAATTTCTAGCAGAGACCTCAAGGAAAGAATTCCTTGAGTTTTCCAAATTGGGGTGGGAAGATGTGTAAGAGAAAGGTTTAAGAGAAGTCCCCACTGCCAATAACAACAATAAAATAAGCTGAAAAAAAACAAACCAGGCAAGTTTGAAAGAAACCCACAAGCATTCTGGAAAGAAGACAGAAGAACACCTTTATTTACAATGGTCAAACAGTTGAGAAATTGCAAGGCAGATTTCAATGCAACATTGAGTTGATCTGCATTTAACTTGAGAGTTTGACCAGACTAGCAATTTGCCATTTGCTTCTAACAGTCCTACAGGCCTGGAGGAGAAACTGTAGGGGAATGGCAGAGGCCAAGAAGAGAATCAGAATCCTACTTTTCACCTGCAAGTATTCTTTTTCTCCAGCACCAGGGGTGGGTTCCTACCAGTGCGGTCCAGTGCGCAGCTCCGGTAGGGACCCGCCGTTTATGCAATTTGCGTGCGACTGCTGCGGTGCCGTCTTTGCCAGACAGTCGCGCATGTTGCTATCTTTTTAAAAGAATTTTTCAGGTTTTTTCGCTTCCGCGCATGCGCGGAAGCAAAATCTCACCGAAATTGCACACGCACGTGTATCCCCTCACAAGATTTCGGTGAGATTTTGCTTCCGCGCATGCGTGGAATCAAAATCTTGCCAAAATTGCACGACGGGGCGCGCATGCGTAGCGAGCGTGCACACGCACAAAACGTGGAGATGCGCGCACAGCGCACCGGTATCGGTAAGTAAGCAACCCCCCCCTGTCCAGCACCCTGTTTTTCCCCCACTAAAAATCCTCAGTTCTGAAGATGACAAGCATGTGCAATGTATATTAATGTACACTAGTTTTCTAATCCCTATAAACTAGAAAATCCAATCTCATGGATAAGTCTGTAGTAGTCCTCGATTTACAATTATTCTTTCAGCAATTTTAATTTACAGTGATTCTGAATGGGGGGTTACGATATCTTCGGAATTCCCTTCCCAACCAGCACTTCTTGTACACTGTTGCTTTATGATCACATCACCCAATGACGGAAATTTTGGTCTCAGTTGCCATTGTAAATTGAGGACCATCCTATATTTAAATTCAAGCCAATGCAACCCCTTCCTCTTCTGATCTAGCAATCAATCTTGCTAAATTTAGACCCAGAAAAGGGAGGGTTGCTAATAACTGTCACCCAGACAGTATATATGCTTCCTCACTCCTAACAGAAATGAATATTCTCTATTTACACCTCACTTCCAAATTGAACTTGAAGTTTCCTACATGTAATTTATGCTTACATGCATAAAATTAAAAAGCAATATATTTAATTCTATTAAAACAGCCAAAATCCTAGATGTGTGCCAAAATCCACAAGATGTCAGTGTTCTACAATGAAATAATGCAATATTTCAGCCAAGAGCATGCAAGGTTTTGGCATTCATATTATAAGAACATGTAAAAAGTTGAAATCTTTTAAGACTTTGCAACCTTGTATAATTCCAATTCATCTTTTTTAAAAAATAACATTTGACACTTGAAGAGCCTGTCCACACCTTCTCTAGAATAAGATAATGCCACTCAAAGTGAAGTGATGGAACAGGTACAATCAGTACAGTTAAGGCACATTTTATGGTGATTTCCACTTGTCGAACTGGGCTATTTCTCTACTGGGCAGAGGACATGCAGTGGAAAACAATGTCCCATCCACTTCACAAATGCCCATGAGTTTCTTTTGTTCATCAGGCAATGTTGGCTTTCACGCCAAGTGCTTGCCTCTCCATGCCTTGTTAAATCTTGATCAATGGTTGTGCTGCTTAGAAAATTCTAAGATTGTCAAATCTATCTATCTGACTACTTTGAAGGTGCCAACTCAGTAAGCTATTTACAGTATGGAATTCTAATTGTAATTAGTTGCAATTGTAATTGACTGTTGTCTTTCTGAAGATGGCATAACTTTCTTTGACAGAACATGAGATGCTTACTCAGACTGGAAGGCTATTTTGAAAACACCTTGAAATCTAATTTCAATTCAATTCAGAAAATCAATTACATTTTTTTTTCTGAATTAATGGGCAAGGGGGACTTTTTACATATGCAAAAGCTGTTTACATTTTCAGATCATTTTGCAAGTACCTGATTCAATTGAACAGTTCAGTTTTTCTTGACTTTCAGATTCTGGTCTGAATCTGATTCAAATTTAATGAAAAGAAGGACTAGGGGTGATATGATATCAGTATTCCAATATTTAAGGGACTGCCACAAAGAAGAGGGGGTCAATTTATTCTCCAAAGCAGCTGAAAGCAGGACAAGAAGCAACGGATGGAAACTAATCAAGGAGAGATTCAATTGACAATTAAACAGTGGAAGGACTTGCCTCCAAAAGTTGTGGGTGCTCCAACATTGGAGGTTTTTAAGAAGAGATTGGACAACCATTTATCTGGAATGGTATAAGGTTTCTTGCCTGAGACGGGGTTTGGACTAGAAGACCTCCAAGGTCCCTTCCAACTCTGTTATTCTGTTGAACAGGTTGGAAATTTGACCCAATTGCCTTCAAGCTGAAAATCCAAACCACAGGTTTATGCTGTCCTAGTAATGTCTTCCATATGTGCAAGGTATACACAACTTAGCTTGAGAGACATATGCACTCAGTCTTTGATTCATTTAGCTGACATTATTTTTCTCAGTTTCTGCTTCTTTGTAGTGTGTTAGAAATCCTGTAAGCGTACTGAAAAATGCAAGTCACCATCTGCAGCAATCAAGGCATCTCTCCATGTCATTCCTCTCAAATTCCAATTCAACTGACATTTCCTAAACATGTACAGGTTGCCTCAGTTTCTTTGATGCCTTTGCTGAACAAAATGGACAGTAAAAAGCACTGCAAAACAGTAGCCTTTTGATGGTGCATCATAATTCCTTTCCATTCTGGGTGTTTCTTGCAATAGGCAAAAAAACATATAAAATCATGTGGATGTAAAGAAGTGTATCAAGTTTGCTTTTTTTTTGCAGGTTTTTTTTCATGTGCAAAATAAAGAAGGGGGGGAAAGAAACATGAATGGAGTGAAAACTGAGCAAACAGTGTCACTTCATCTTCCACACAAAAATATAATGGAAAATCACAGACAGCATCAGTCATTCAAAAGCTTACAAACTCAGAAAGAATTTTAGATGTGGAGGATTTCAGAAGTGGGTTACTTAAAACACAATTGAAAAATACCCCCCCCCCCAAAGATCAACAAAATTATATACTTTTGGTTCTGTTCCTTGACCTGTTTTTTTTTCTAATCACATTACATCTTTTGGCTCCTATTGCACCCATCCCAATATCTCCCTTAGTCTCAAAACTGACTTTTTCAAACAGTAGCACATTTTTAAAAAAGAACATTGTATTGCTTTATGCAATCCTGCCTCCTAACCTTTCCCATCATTTTAACCCATGAACTATTTGGCTGCTTAATGAAAATGTTATCCTTGAAAGCATTTAAATGTTTTTTTTTATTGTAATGTAACAAAAAGAAAGTACTTAAAATAATCTCCAAGGAGAACTCAGCCTATTCAAATGCTAATAATGAATTCCTTCTACCATTTAGAGTTATCAGCTCTTCATATCTGTCTCTATCTCTGTCTCTGTCACTTAAATACTCAAGAAAATATGCCGCTCAATGTTTAACTATTGGGTCCTTGGTTGGTTCTTTTCCTGCAGATGGTTCATTACTCTTTCCCCTTATGAGAAGGTTGATCTGCAAGAATCAGTAGAAGAAGCTTTTGACAGCATGAAAGTCTTTTGCAGATTACAGCTGGTCCTTTAGAGTTATATTCAGGGGTATCCATGGAGAGGGAGTAAAAAAATTCAAGATGGAAGCTGCAGCCATGCCATCAATGCCCTGCCTCTTTTAATGCACATATCTAAAAGGGTGGGTGGGGGATTTCAATGGCATGATCAGAACCATTATCTTGCCCACTCCACTGCAAATGTCCTAGGTAAACTGGTCAAGGCTGACCAGAGGCAAAAAGCACCAGGAATTCCACTTCTTTATCTCTCTTGTATTTTTTTAAGTATTCCTTTTCTCTCAAAGCAACACCCCGGATAAGTTAAGTATCTCTACTAGAAGCCTGCAAGGGCCACTTGCCAATGGCTTTTGAAATTAAGCCAAAGGTCACATGTAGCCTTAGGGAATAGGAGCAGGGTCTGGTGAAAAAAGTTGGCAGAGCTAATACAATTGTACCTGGAAAAGTCCTTGGGCAATAAACAATAGGCACTGGAGTTCCAAAGCCTCACCTCTGCTTCTTTGTTTGCACAGGTAGAGAGAAGGTTCAAAGAGATCAGCCTTCGCTTATGTCAAAGAACCTGGTGGCATCATGCAAGACTCAGTCGTTTTTGTACTCCAAGAGAATAAAGTGATTAATTCAGTAAGCAGGACAGTTTCTGTTTTCACTTGCATCAGGCATCAAAAAATATTTCTTTAGTTTTGATTTTGTCCACAATTGGCAGTGATGGGTGCTTAAATCTCCTGTGGAGGCATCATTTGCTTCTATGCATCTTTTGGCTCAGTTCACAATTCACAAAATCATCCCAACTCTGCTAGGATCTCCCCATTTGATATCCAAGGATATAATGGAAGAACGCTGAAGATCTTCCTGTCAGTTCCCATTCTTACTACAGGTGATGCTGTCCCCAAAGTTAAAAATACATTCCCTGCTGCAGAGGAAGCATTAGACTTGTGGAAGGAAGTCGCCATTCAGTTGTCCTTTGCAGGTATGGAAAGTGAGAAAATGGAAACGGTCTTCTTTGAAATCAGAGAATCGGTATTATTTCTGATTCTTGTTTTGTTTCATACCCTGAGTTTATTTAGTGGGTTTCAGCGCCTGCAAACAGTAGCAAACAGATATTGAAATCAAATGACTGAAAGCAAAGCATTATAAATTGATTCAAGTCATCAGTCCTAAAGGTGGAAAACAAGCCAGAGTGGAATAGGGAAGGAAGCAATAAACAGGTAGGAATCCTGCAGATTTTACTCCAGTAGTCATTGTCAACTATAGGGGGCAGCACTCAACTCTGTTTCAAGGTCATTGAGCCAGTGCTGTCCAAAGACGCTTCCGTGGTCATGTGGCCAGCATGACTGTATGCTGAGGTGCTTGGAATTGCTGTTATAGCAATAGCACTTAGACTTATATACCGCTTCATAGTGCTTTACAGCCCTCTCTGAGCGGTTTACAGAGTTCAGCATATTGCCCCCAACAGTCTGGGTCCTCATTTTATCCACCTCGGAGGGATGGAAGGCTGAGTCAACCATGTTATCTTCCCACAAAAGTGGTACCTATTTATCTACTTGTATTGACATGCATTTAAACTGCTAGGTTGGCAGGAGCTGGGCAAGGACAAGATCTCACCCCTTCACGTGGCACTTCGATCTCAAACCTGGGCTGCCAACTTTCCAGCCAATAAGCCCAACATCTTAACCACTGAATCACTGTGCCACAATAAATAGGTAAAGAAGATACATTTTCCCCATCCAAAATAAGCTTTGCTTTTCTTGTTTTGATTTTTTCCCCTGAAAAAATATACTGTATGTTTATTGGTTATGATAGCTTCAGACTGATCAAGTTGATGACCATGCTTTTGGGGCAGAAATCACTGGGAGAAGTTATACCCAACAGGGCCAATATGCACCCATTTATCCAAGTCTCCAGGGTGTTTTATTTTAGGAATTAACAGCCAAACAAAGAACTAGTATATCTAGTTCCATTTGTCCACAGATAACTTCTTCATCCCACAAAGGCAGTTTCTCTAAACTAAATTATTTGACCTTGGAAATGTTAGCTTAGATGGCGCAATTCCCTCTGTACCATTCTTGTCAATGATCCGTGTATCAAAGATCATATGTTGCCATTTCCAATAATGGCACTTTTCTACCCAAATGTAATCTTGTCACATGAGAACAAAGTATAGCCTCTCGATCTTTCTACCTCTACCAGTTAAAGTCATAACTCTTTAACATCTTTATCATTTTTTGTATTTTCATAGAGTACCTGCCTCTTACCTGGGAGGGAGGGGGAGGGGGAGGAGGAGCTGGTTTAGACTTAAGGTGAGAAGAAGGAGCTGGATTCATTCTTTTTGTCTGTAAGAGAAATGCCAGATTATTTCTGTTAAATATTAACCAGCCAATTATTTTACCTTGGAAATGTTAGCTTAGATGGCGCAATTCCCTTTATACCATTCTTGTTAATAATCTGTGTATCAAAGATCATATGTTGGAGAGGCGCGACTGACGTCGCGGTGAGACGATGCATCCCGTGGGACTCTGGGGACAGCGCCAAAATCCGGAACGCCGGGAGGTCCATTTGGACCTGAAATCGCCTCAAAGGGGCGATGAACGAAGAGAGCATACTCTGGTGATCTGAGGGAGCCTGCAAACTCCCTGATTGATCCAGAGAAGGCTTTCAAACCTGACGGAGAGGAAAAGACGGCCATTGTGCGCTGGACTGAAGCTGGGGCAGCCACAGGAAGGAAGCATTGACTGTTAGCGTGATCGAGCTGGGTGAGAGTTTTTCCAATTTTTAATTTTTAATACTAATGGAGAGAAGAGACCCCCTGGAGAATAGCTGATGAAACTGGGATCTAAAAGAAGAGGTGGAATTGTGTTTTTTTCCTCCACCTCCCCTGGGAAGTGACGAGGAGAGATTTAGAGTCATCTTGGAACAGGAAGTTAAGATGGTGAGTTTTTTAGAAACTGCTTAGAGAATATTTTGTAATTAAAAACTGGACTGGGTACCTCAAATACACTATTGGATAGTACTGAAGCCTTGAAGACTACAATATTTAGATATACAGACTTGCTTTATTGTTTTTTTTTAATTATCATTTTTTTATAGAATTTAAAATGGAATGTACTGTATAAGAGAGAGAGAGAGAGAGAGAGAGTAGCAGAGCCACAGTGCCATCTACTGGCAGAAGAGGGAAGTGGAAGATGGGAGCTGTCAAGCCATACAGTGCATAACCTTGAACAGAAGATAAGAAAGGACTGCCAGAAAACAATTCTGGTGTGATAAGATGGTCAGACTGAATAACTGAGATAGAAAGCGGAATACTGAGACTTGTTATTTTTAAATAGTATAACTCTTGAAACTCAAATGGAAATATAAACAGCAAAAGACTTCATTATTTTTAACTTATTCCTTTTTCTTTTTCTCTGTGAACTCTCTGTGAGTAAATATGAAACAATTGGGGTTTGGCGGGCCAATCTGGATTACAATTTATCAATATATTATCCCCTTTTGTTGGATAAGAAAGGATTAGGGTCTGAAGAACCTGAAGAAAGCAATAAGAAGGATGGGACTAAAAATTGATAATTTTTTGGATTATAAGTCATTTTTGTTTTTGTTTTTGTTCTTTGTCCTCTCTGTTTTTTTCCTCTTTTTTTCCTTTTTTAACTCTCGAATTATAATTGATAATTATACTTCCTTCCCCTTGTGGATTATAAATTCTAAAATAACCCAAGATGAGGAAAACACCATCGGCACCGTCTTCAGTGTCATTGTTGGCAACTTCAAGCTCTTCTTGGCAGAGGACCCTGGATGCTATGTTACAACAGGGGAAGACCAATGTGATACAGCTAGAATTAAAAGGATTGATTCAAGTGCTGCACGATGACTTCAAAGAAAAAATAGGGAAAGTAGAAGAAAAATTAGAGGAAGTGGAGGATAAATTAGAGAATATTTAACAAATGATGGCAAGTAATGAACAACACATGCAGAAAGTAGAAGAAAAAGTGGAACAAATGGAGAAAAAAGTGGATGAAGTTGATAATAGACTTACACTAGCAGACAAAAATAAAGAAATAATAATAATATCACTGGAAATGGATAGGGCTGATTATTATCTGGGGTTCCAGAACATTGAGGAAGAAAAAGGAGAAAATCTAGCAGAGATAATGGCAGAGTTGTTGGCGGATGCCTTAGAGGTGGACAAAGGAAAAATCCTTGCAGATATTGATGAGATATTCAGAGTTAACACTAGATATACAGCGAGACACAGACTTCCTAGAGAGGTCCATGTGAGATTTACAAAAAAAGCAATAAAGGCAGAAATTTTACAAAGAGTGAGAGATAAACCTATAAAATACAAAGGGAAGGAAATATTAGTATTAAAACAGATTCCGAGGAGAGTGAGAGAAATAAGGAAAGAATACCAATTCCTGACAAGACAACAAATGAAGAATGGAGTGAACTTTAGATGGCTGATTTCAGAGGGAATATTGGTGACTTGGATGGAGCAAAGACATAGATTGGATTCTATAGAAAAAGCAGAACAATTATATGAACAATATTTTGGACCACAAGAGGAAACAAGAATAAGTGGAAAAGAAGAGGCTAAACGACGAGAAGAAGTTACAGAAGAGAGGAATACGCAGCAAAAAGAAGATGAAAGAGACCGGGAGGAAATAGCAATGTGAGAGGGGGCAAAGGCAAAGGAGCAAAGAGATAAGAACGACGAGAATGACAAAACCCATCTACAAGTAACTATGGAAGAAGAAATTAAATTAATGTCAATTAATATAAATGGACTGAATTCAGTAATAAAAAGGAAAAGGACCCTTAATAAACTAGAAAAACTAAAATTAGACATAATTTGTTTATAAGAAGTTCACATTAAAAAACAACATGTGAAGGTAATTCCTACTAATGAGAAGGTGATTAAGGAAAATATTAGAATGTACAGAAATGAACAGATTAACACTAGCAATTAAAGAGAAAGAAAAAACCGAATACTATATGATATGGGAAGTATTTTATCAATGGTTAGAGAGTAAAAAGGGGAATTGGAAATAAAAGAAGATTAAAGAAGAATAGAAAATATGTTAAGATAGAGGCATAAATAAGATGATAATTGTTAGTATTATAATGATGAGGATAATTAATGTTATTATTATTGTATTTTTACTAGAAGACATGTTAAGAGGAAAAACGAATAGGATTATAATGTTTAACTGTTTAACATACTATAATTTTAAGATTAGAGAATTATATTAAACTTAAAGTGAATGATGTTGTAAGTGTAGAAGATTGATGCACAGAGATATTTGAACCCAGACGACACACTGTTTAAGGAAAGATGGAATGTTTGTATTTTGAAAAATAAAATAAAAAATAAAAAACTTTTTATTAAAAAAAAGATATGTTGCCATTTCCAATAATGGCACTCTTCTACCCAAATGTAATCTTGTCACATGAGAACAAAGTATAGCCTCTCGATCTTTCTACCTCTACCAGTTAAAGTCATAATTCTTTAAACGTCTTTATCATTTTTGTATTTTCATGGAGTACCTGCCTCTTACCTGGGGTGGAGGGGGAGGAGGAGCTGGTTTAGACTGAAGGTGAGGAGCTGGATTCGTTCTTTTTGTCTGTAAGAGAAATGCCAGATTGTTTCTGTTAAATATTAACCAGCTATTTAGTATATGTTGAGTATACTATTGCTGAACTGCCATTTGCAACAGCCAAGAGTCCTTGGTTGATTCAGTAGTTTATAACTCTAACAAGTATTTGTTAGAATTATAAACCAAAGACAAATTCCTTGTGTGTCCAATCACACTTGGCCAATAAAGAATTCTATTCTATTCTATTCTATTCTATTCTATTCTATTCTATTCTATTCTATTCTATTCTATTCTATTTATTGTTAGATAAGATACAAAAAAAATGTTTAAATCGAATTACTCTTGCTTACTTAGTTTACACTTGCCTGCACAAGGGTTTGTATGGAAAGTTGAGGCTCATATTTGAAAATTGAACTGATAAAGGGTCATTTTTAGAACTTTTATGGATAAAATAGAGAGCTTAAGTACCAATTTTGTTTCTTAATATTGCCCACCTATCCCCCCTCCCCAAATGAAAGAAAGCCAAGAATAGAATTTGGCAGCTGCAATATTGATTCTAGAAGGCCATTTGTAATCTCCAGTTAACTCTTGCTGTAGTTTTGATCTGAAACTTGGTTTGGCTGTAAAAAAAAAGACCATCAAGCAGTACAGATGTTATTGTGATATATGACATTTCAGCTTCTGCCTAATGCCCATGTTCTGGCACCATTCTTGGATGATTGATCTGCAAGAAACATTGTAATCCAAGATCTTCAGAATATGTGTTTAAAGCAATTTAGATGGTTACAAAGAGTGTCATTGACTGCTTGAAAGGCAATTCATGATGAAGGGTTACAAGTTTGGCACTAAGATTGGATGGCTTCAGTTTTCTTATGGGAAGTTGTTTCTTTGAAAAAGCAACTTTCAAGGATAATATCTGGAAAGTGAGTATTTCTGGGGCCCTTGAGTTCTCACATGAAGGAAGGGAGTATTTTAATAATGGAACATGTTCCAACCTTTTCCCATGAAAACTGGAGTTTGGACAAAGCTTGCATGGGGATACTATCACTCTGTTACTGTACAAAAGAGCAAGAGCAAAATTGGAGGGTGGAGTTAAATGCATTATCAGTTCAAAGTCCCTGCATTGTCACAAGCGTCCCAAGTCCAGACCCCCTTGAATTCTGTTGACCCTTATCTAGCGTCAATTTAGTGTTGACCATTAGTTGACTAGATTCTTGTGTAGAGGTTTGAATAAATCTTCTATGCTCCAACTTTATGAATGATCCTGTTTCTTTGTGCCTGGCATTAATCTCATTTAACTGTGCCCCCTGCCTTGCCCAGCTCTCTGCTCTTCTCCTACAGTTACTATCGTAGATTAACTCTCCTAGGTAGATGGAGATTCAAGAATAAGGCCATAATGCAATTCAATATATTAGTGGCAATTCAACTTCCATTTAGAAAAGCATCAGACCTAGACTTGATATGCAACATTCCAAAGGGTTTATGTCTTTCTTGCCATTAGGAAGAAAGAACTGAATAACTACTAGGTCTGGTTGTATTCAACAAGCAGTTTAAGCTACTATATGGTTAGGCACAATCCCTGGAGGGTCAGGCCCAGTGGTGGGTTCCTACCAGTGCGGTCCACTCTATAGCACCGGTAGCGGCCTGCTGCTGACGTCACAGTACCGGTGCGGTCGATTGCCAGTGCCTGGGCACCGCCATTTTTAAAAAAAAATTAAAAAAATTTTCTTCTGCGCATGCCCAGAAGCTGAGCTTCCGGCACTGCGCATGCGCTGCCTTCCTACCCCACAGTGAGTCCAAGCAGGGGAGGATGGCTGAGGGAGCGCGTGAGATGCTGAAAGAATGGGCGGCAGGAGCTCTCTCCATTCCCCTCCCTTCAGCAGTCCGAGAAGCCATGAACGTGCGGTTATGATCCCAGGCATTTTCGCATGTTCAAGGCTTCTCGAACTGCTGAGGGGAGGGGGAACGGGTGGCAGGAGCCTAGGATCATCGAATGGGGAGAAGCATTCAGGCCGGACGGAGCCTCCTAGAAGAACTGCTGCCACGGTCTTGCTGCTCCCGCTGCGGGGGGCTGCATTGCGGGTGGGCAATGCCCCCCCGCTTCTCCGGCCGCTGCCAAGCTCCCGAGGCCCACGCCCACCCGGTCACATGGCTGGCAAGCCACACCCACAAAATAAACCACGCCCACAGAGTGGTAGTAAAAAAATTAGGAACCCACCCCTGGTCAGGCCCATTTTAAAAAATCCCCACCAGTAACCCACCAGTTGAAGTTTTTCTCCCAGTGCAGTTCTTTGCCTTATTTTTCATCCAGCGGTCTGGAAAAGTGAAAATGTCACACTCGCTAGGAGTTATTATCACAAAGCCTCACCTAACATCCTGCTATAAAGGAACGAAATATATTGGAAGAGTGATGTTTAGGAAGTTGACATACCATAGCTGGATATATGGTGGAATTTGCTGTTGGAACAGGAGGTGGAGGGATATTTGGTTTCACAATGGGCTGAAATGAAAGAAAATTGGAAGGTTTTTTTTTTTAGTTGCCTTTGCACACAGTAGTCAAGATGCATTTTAAAAAGTGCTTTCAACATCTATTAGAGATCACATTTCCTGTCAGGCTTAAAATTTGAGTCATCTGTCTGCAACAAAAATTAACCCTTATTCCCTTTCTCCACCAAACGTGCAGTTGTATGAACTCAAAATTCTCAGCATTTTCACAAAGCGAAAAAATGTCCCTGGTTCTTTGAGGAAAGCTCTAACAGAAAATTCAGATAGAAATCCACAACAAATTTGTTCAATATCATAGGATCATAGACTATATGAAATTGAATATATATGGAGTGTGTGGGGGTGGTATGTGAGGGTGTCCTTGGGAGGGAAGAGGAAGAGGAAGTAGCGCCCCAGTACCTTAATAGTCAAATGAAGAAAGTTAGGAAGGACTTACTTTAACTGATTAGGTAATTAAAGTGATGGTTGGAAGTTTGTATTTTTAGACTTGTAAGATTTTATTAATGTAGCCCTACAATAAAGTAGAACCAGTTAATCTTTCTTTCCTGCCTATTTTACCCAGGAGGGATAGACTGGTCTATGGCTATCCAACCCCTATTTGAAAAACATTCATAATGGGGAGTTGCTATTGTTCTAATCAGATTATTCACTAAAATTCATCCTCACTGTTCTTTCTTGTCATTTCAATTCACCAAGGCGTGTTCCAATTTCTGTTTCAATAGAGGACAGGCCTATTTTCTCAGGCATATGGCAGCCCTTTAGATATTTTTAAGTCTTTGTCTTTTTAAGTCTGGCACTGAGTTCCTTACATTTTCTCACAAACCGAACATCTCACTTTCCCAGTCCCTTCAACTTTTCAAAGGACAGAGAGTCCAGGCCTATCATCTTAGTAGCTCTTCTACAAGATCGCCCTCTGTTGGAGTCACAAGGGAAAGGCACGAGGATGTTAGCATGCCTGCCATATAGAGGCACCAATGGGAGTTCAGTGTGCCTTGCCATAACAAATCCTTTCCTCAACTAGAAGAAGCAAAAGTATATAAGAATCTTGCTGGTTCTCAAGAAACTGTATCTAGTAGGATTCTAGAGCTCTGCAGAGATCATAGGGAATGGTCTTGAAGGATAGGAGGAAGGGGCTTGAAGAGAGACTTGAGCCTGTGTCAAGGAGATAACTGTAGGAGAATGAGTCATAGCCTGGAGGTGAAGTCAAGAGAGGAATCAGCCTGGAGTCCTTACATTCCCATAAGCAATCTAAATCCAACCCCTCTTGAATTCTGTTAACTTTCATCTAGTGTCAGTTTAGTGCTGACCGTAAGTTGACTAGATTCTTGTGTGTAGGCATAAGCAATAAATCAGCTAAATTGGAACTTAACCTATGGTCCTGTTTCTTCACGCACATATCAGACAAGTTCCTCGCTATTTCACATGAAGATAAAATGAGGAAGGAGAAAACACACTCAGACTTACAAGATTCTATTACTCTATTGCAATAAAAATAGTCTTGACTTACAGTATATGTCATTGGTTTCTACTTTGTTGGGCTGACAAGTCCTTCAGACTCAATCTCTGCAAAGTGTTTTTAAAGTATGGTGCCCAAAACTGTACCCAATATGTTCAGCAAACAAGATTTAACCAGCCAGAATTCAATGGAACCATTACATCTGGGCACAATGCTTCTATTAATACAGCCCAGGAATGCCTTGAATTATTTTAGCCCCTGGATTGTCCTATTCTATTTATCCTTGGCAGTGTTGCAACAAAAACTGGTCAAGGGATGCATTATCTGTCATGAAATCACTTAAATGATTTAAATAAGAGCCGAGTTGGTGCAGTGGTTAAATGCAGCACTGCAGGCTACTGCTAGTTCAGCAGTTCAGCTGTTCAAATCTCACCAAGCTCAAGGTTGACTCAGCCTTCCATCCTTCCGAGGTGGGTAAAATGAGGACCCAGATTGTTGGGGGCAATATGCTGAACTCTGTAAACCGCTTAGAGAGGGCTGTAAAGCACTATGAAGCGGTATATAAGTCTGCTATTGCTATTGCTATATAAATGCCCTCTGGCTACATATATCTCTTTGGATATTGATATACTTCACTCATAATGATTGACCTGTCATTGGTTATTTTCTTGAAATCTGCCTAATTCAGAACAGAATTAGAATGTTTCTGGATAATTGACATAATCCAATAATTTGCATCTCCAATTGATTTGTTACCAGTTTATGAAAAAAACCTCTGCTGGAAATTCATTGTAGCAAATACCATATTAATGGACAGTTTGGGAAATTTAAGCATAATACACCATGTTAGCATTCGTAGATGAAGGACAGTTGATTTCTTGTCTTCAAAAATACTCATTCCATAAGATTTTCATTTTTCTATAGTATAGGCCAGTGATGGCGAACCTATGGCACGGGTGCCACAGGTGGCACGCGGAGCCATATCTGAGGGCACATGAGGCATTGCCCTATGTCAGCTCCAGCGTGCATGTGCGCGCTAGTCAGCTGATTTTCTGCCGTTTTCACTCTTCCCCGGCTTCAGGAAAGCCTCCTGAACCATAGGGACAGCGAAAAACAGCCCAACGGGCCTACCACAAGCCCGGAGGCTTCAGTGAGGCCTGTGCGCATGCGCAGGGGGCAGTGCGGGGATTGTGCGCATGCGCAGGGGGAAGGGCATTGCATTATGGATGTGGGCATGCACGCGCACGCTATCGCACGTGCGCACACCCTTTTGGCACCCGAGCCAAAAAAGGTTCGCCATCACTGGTATAGGCTATACAGAATGAGGTATAACACTCCAAAAAAAGATGGGGAGAATTGTCAGGGAATTAGTAGAATCAGAGGGAATGTCTACCAGTATTCTGAAGTTGTTAGATCAAATGACCATTCATTTAGAAACTTACCATTCTGGCATTTTCATACGTGCGTCTTAATGGTTCATCTGGGATTTTCTGTTAATAATGAAATAATATCAGTTTAATCAGTTGATTTTTCTAAGAATGTGAGTGAACTCCCTAATTTTGTAGAACTCCCTTACGATAGAATCATGATGTTCCTATAACATTGGATGCTATGCAGATTATCCCTACTCTACATCTGCTCATAAAGAAGTACATTGAATCCAATGGGTATTGGGTCATTCTGTGTCAAGTGGTCTGATTTCAGGAAAGCGCCATCAACTTTACACTCAATTTGTGAACTATTGGAAAGCGGTAGGAGAATGAAATTTTATATTTGAAAACCTTGTGTTGCTAAGTTGTTACGCACAAAATTTCACATTTCTCATACCTTTCTTTCCAGAGATATAAGAAGCCAAACTTTATCCTTTTTTCACGCCGCAGTCATTTTTGCCCAATTTTGCTCCAAATTATCTAGATGGAGATCGCTCATGATAATGTTTTTATTATTTCGTTTAATAGAGCACAAGAAGTTGTACAAGATGGCCAAGTTTTGATTCTCTCAACAAAATATTGCCGGAGATATTATGTCTCAAAGTTGCTGAAATCTCAGAGTCATACTGTCGAAGGCTGCGGTATGGGGGTCATACAAATGACTATATCTCCGCAAGTATTACATCGGCAAACATAACATTTTAGCAATGTTCATTGGGGATGTGTGTGCATGTTCACACCAAATTTCATCAAAATCCGTGACAGTCGACCTGGGAGCCCCAGACCACTTGACATGGAATGACCCTATTGCAGCCAAATGAACATTAATAAATTAGAATTGTTTTTCACATTTGTTTAAAATCCTTCACATTTGTCAAGTAATTATATCCACATATCACAATAAGCTATCTTGTTCTAATCATAATATATTGTATGAGTCACAATGCTTAGTTTACACTAACCATAAACCATGATTGATAAACTACCGTATTTTTCGGAGTATAAGACGCACCTTTTTCCTCCCTAAAAGTGGCTGAAAATTTGAGTGCGTCTTATACTTCGAATGTAGCTTTTTTTTTCCAGCCCTAACTAGGTGCTAACAGATCTTCCAAGCTCTTACCTTGCAGGCTTTTTCATTGTTACTCTCTCCAAAGAATGTTTTTCCAGCCCTAAGTCTTTGCAGGGTTTTTTACATTGCTCTACTTGCTCCGAATAAGTTTTTTTCTAGCCCTAACCAGGTGCTATCTATCTTTCCAGCTCTTACTGGCTTGCAGGCTCTTTCATTGTTATTCTCTCCGAAGAAGGTTTTTTTAAGCCCTAGCCAGCCACAGCATATTTTATTTTATTTGTGAAGAATATGCATTTTTTGTTGTTAAAGACTGCTTTAGACTCATATGCAAGAATTGCTTCATTGAATTTTACTCACAACATGGACTTCTGGTGTATTTGCTTGGAATGGAGTTGGGAGGAGAAATCTGGAAGAATTTATCTGAAAGGAAGAAACAGTCAGACTGTTTGAGTATATTGGTTTTAAAGCCGATATCTTCAAACACTTAGCCAGATCAGTTAGAAGCCTTGTAGGTGAACTTCCTTACATACATAATTGCATTAAGGTTAACCTTAATTATTTTGTGTTGCTTTCTTTACAAACACATTCTATTGAATTTATTGTGCAAACAACAGTTTAGTTCAGTATTTATAGCAATTGTGTTATTTTTGTTTTTGAAAACAACAAAGAGTTGTGTTGCATGTTGAAAGATAACAGGTTGATTGACCTTATCTTACAATCATGGCAATAGAAGCAATAACACGTTTCTCTCTATGTATAACGAATAAAAAAGGCAAGCATTCTGTCTGTGTGTTGATGAAAAGCTCCCACAATTAGCACAGTTTCAACGTCTTGTTTCTTGCTCTTGGCATTGTGTGTGGGGTAAAGAGCCTCTAAACCAGTGGTTCCCAACCTTCCTAATGCCGTGACCCGTCCCTGCGACCCCACTGTGACCCACCCCGCCACCGCCATTTTGGTTCTTTTACCCTCTGCGCATGCGCAAAGCATGCTGCGCATGCGCAGAGGGTAAAAGAACCCAAATGGCAGCAGCGGGATGGGGTGCGGTGGGGGCGCGGGTTGTGGGGCACGATATGGCCAGGCTTGTGGCAGTGGGGGGGAGCTGAGGATGCTGGGGCGACCCCTGGGAAATGGTCGTTCGACCCCCAAAGGGGTCCCAATCCCCAGGTTGGGAACCGCTGCTCTAAACCGACCCAGGTTCCCCCATTCCTTAAATTGCCACTGGGGAGCCATTCTTCTTATGACCTATTATGAAGCCAATGGATAAAGCATTTTTATAAAATTTCAGTGTTCTACTCTGGTCAGGCAGCCCATTTGACCTCTCACCTCTGGATCATTGGACACTGGACCAAGATGCTGTTTCCTCTTCTGATCTGGACCAGAGAAAGAAAGATTTGTGGCTGCAGTTGCACTTTTGTGAATGCTGCCATAGAAGAATAGAATATTATAGTTAGGACAGGATTCTGAACTATACCGAACACCAAAGTCAAGGTAACACTGGAAATACATTAAATGTCTGTCTGTCTGTCTGTCTGTCTGTCTGTCTGTCTGTCTGTCTGTCCGTCCATCTTCCTTCCTTCCTTCTTCCTTCCTCCTACTTCTTCCTTCCTCCTCCTTCCCTCCCCCATTCCTCCCTCCTTCCCTCCCTCCCTCCCTCTTTCTTTCTTTCTTTCTTTCTTTCTTTCTTTCTTTCTTTCTTTCTTTCTTTCTTTCTTTCTTTCTTTCTTTCTTTCTTTCTTTCTTTCTTTCTTTCTTTCTTTCCTTTCTTTCTTTCTCTCTCTCTCTCTCTCTCTCTCTCTTTCTTCCCCCCGTTAAAGTAACTAGTTACCTGAAAACTGCTGATATCCTAGAACCTGTTTTATACATATACTATAATTCAGTTCATACTATAATTCAGTCAACATCTAGTAACTTCAATGAGAGATTTCCTGAACTGAATATCCAGTTTTATACAGCTTTTTCCAAGTCAGTATACGTTCAGCCTCCCCATTAAGTCGGAAGAACCCACCACTGCTGTTTTTATGGGACTCAGCCAGAGGTGGGTTCCTCCCGGTTCGGACCGGTTCACCAGAACCGGGAGCAAACCGCTGGTGATGTCATGATGATGTCACGGAACCGGTTATGTTGATCCGGTCCGTGGACACTGCCATCTTAGTTTTGGAATTTCAGGGGGGGATTTTGGTTTTTTGGGGGGGGATTTTCTTCTGATTTTTTTTCTTCTGCGCATGCACAGAAGCCGAGGTTCTGGCACTGCGCATGTGCCGCCATCTTGTTTTTGGCTTTTGGGGGGGATTTTTTGAGAATTTTCGGCACTGCGCATGTGCGTGCATGCAAAGAGCGCATGTGTCCATGCGGCTCGACCAAGTGGAGCAGGAGGAAGCGAACCGGCGGCGAGGCAAGTTAGAACCCACCCCTGGACTCAGCAAACTGGTAATCTCCCCACACTTAAAAGAAGCTTGGCTGAGAACATTCAAAAGCTTCACCTGTCTCTTTTTTTCTTCTTTAAAACGTAGCAGAAGAGAAGTGCAAGGAGGATGGCTATGACTGCTGAGACTAATACCACAGTTACAACAATGATGATGATATCTAAAAGATAAAGAGAAAAGTCTATGAATAGATTTGATGAAATCACAGTGGAAACATAGAGACAATCAGTTGAAAATTATATTGCTCCAAGCCCTGGCAATTTCTCACCCATGCAATAAGAGTCTTTCCTAAGAGCCACTGTTGAGAATTGGCTAGAATGTATTTATTTATTTAATTATTTCAGTTTAGGGGCTACCCAACTCTGAACCAACTCTGGCCATCAAATTCAACCTAGGAAAATAAGTGATATACAATAAACCTCATTTCATGAATGACTTTAACTGGTCATCATCCTTTAAGATTAACACATTAACTCAACTCTATGACCTTTAGATGTGTTGGGATTACAGTTCTCTTATTGATTAATAATTCTGGTTCAAGGAGGATCTAACTGACCTCCCAAGATAGTCTTGTAAATGGATGTAGCACAGGGGCGGGTTCCTAATTTTTTTACTACCACTCTGTGGGCATGGCTTATTTTGTGGGTGTGGCTTGCCAGCCATGTGACCGGGTGGGCGTGGCTTCTCGGACTGCTGAAGGGAGGGGAACTGAGATAGGCCCTGCCGCCCATTCCCCCTCCCCTCAGGCACCGGCAACCGACCGCACCGGTACTGTGACGTCACCAGCGGGCCACTACCGGTGCTATAGAGTGGACTGCACCTGTAGGAACCCACCACTGATGTAGCAGCATAATTAAGAAAGCAAACTATCATCTGTTAAATCTATACTTGGATTTTCACTGTTAGGTAGCTTTAGATTAATCACACTTGCTATCCATAGTTAAATAAATTGCAAAAAAGGCTTAAACTTATTTTTTCCTTCTTTTTTTATTTCATGTGCACAATGAGATTAGAAATAGAACTTCCAGGGATTCAAAAAAAATCTATGTCTCCAGAACCTATCTAATATGATTCTTGGGGGGGGAGACAAGTGCCCCCCTGAATTAACTCACATTTATTTCCTGTGGGGTCATCACAGTGAGGAGGTGCTGATCCTTCTCTGCACTGGCACTGAAGTTCATGGTCACATACCTAGGATAGCAAAGACCGGTATTAATCTTTGAAACAAATACAACTTAATGAAATCATTAAGTTAGTAACATGGTTGTTAAATGAATCTCGCTTCCCCATTGACTTTGCTTGTCAGAAGGTCACAGAAGAGGATCACGTGACCCCAGGACATTGCAACCATCATAAATATGAACCAGTTGCCAAGCATCCAAGCATGACTACAGAGATGCTGCAATCGTCATAAGTGTGAACAACAGTCATAAATCGCTTTTTTCAATCCCGTTGTAGCTTTGAATGGTCACTAAATGAACTGTTGTAAATCGAGGATTACCTGTAAGCTTTCTGTAGGCAAAGCCCAAAGCAGAACAGTCTTAAAAGAGCATGGAGAATACTTTAGCCAGAATATAAAATACAAAATGCTTACAGAGTCTCCTCTGCATTTCTGTGAACAGTTGGTCGATCTGTAGGCTGTTTCTATCTCAATACACTGCCCGTTGTTGCAGACCTGAAAGTCAAAGTAAAATATTATGAATAGAATATGACAGCAGTTTCCTACACAACTAAACTCTGTCATTCTCTAGATTCTAGAGAAAGATTCTAGAGAGTCTAGAACAAAACCAGGCTATTCAATAAATTTCTTCCAAGTTCTATACTGTGTAAAAAGACAGGTGTGTGTGTGTGATTCCTGATCCTTTAAAATAAGCTTTGGGATTGCTTCAGCACTTCTAAATGGCTTCACTGAATTGATATCCTTTAGGTCACAACCAGTTCCACCCCTGATTTTCTCATTTCTCTCTTCCACCTCCCCATGCCTACAAGTTAAGAGAAAGGACTTTCTCTATCCAGAAAGTGTTGCAAGGGAGAATCACAAGGCTCTGAGAAGACCAGGCATTTTGTTCTTAGAAGAAAGAAACAGCCCTGGACAATGGACAATCACCCGAGGAGCCTTGGTAGTGCAGTGGTTAGAATGCAGTATTGCAAGCTTAACTCCGCCCACAGCCTGGAGTTAGATCCTGATAGGGCTCAAGGTTGACTCAATTTCCATCCTTCCAAGGTCAGTAAAATGTGGACCCAGATTGTTGGGGGCAATATGCTGACATTCTAAACTGCTCAGAGAGTGCATAAAGCCGAGGTGGCGCAGCGGTTAGAGGCAGGTACAGCAGGCCGCTTTAGCTGACACTGATCCGCAGGTCAGCGGTTCAAATCTCACCGGCTCAAGGTTGACTCAGCCTTCCATCCTTCCGAGGTAGGTAAAATGAGGACCCAGATTGTTGGGGGCAATGTAAATATACATTGCTTACTGGTGTAAACCGCTTAGAGAGTGCTCGCACTGTGAGGTGGTATATAAATCTCACAAATAAAATAAATAAATAAATAAATAAAATAAAGCAGCATGGGGCGATATAGAAGTCTAAGTGTTATTGCTGATTTGTTGTGGTTGTTGTTTTCAGGAAAAAACAACATAATAAAAACAAGAAGAAGGCTACATAGATACACTGTAGTATGCAAAATGTAAACCAGCTTTCAGCAAGATCGATTGAAAAATTATTTTACTGATTACCCCTTACAGCACACAGATTAGAAGTAATCTTTTACTAACCATTCCTTCTCCACATTTTGTTCCAGGATCAACCATTCCAACATCTTTTGCATCTCCTCTTGAAAAACTGCCTTTGCAGGATTCAAATGACACCAGGCTTCCACCTGTGGGCATCTTTGAACCACCTATGCAAAATAGCTTGCCACATTTTAGAGCCCTGGAAAGGAAATAACCAATTCCTTTTAGTGAACAAGAATGGATTCGTGTTCCTTTGCTCATTTGCAAACATAAATTGGATTCTTGGACTAACGTTATTTTAAATCAGAGCTGGACAACCAGAGGTTTGCTCAGCCTCAAAATGAACTTGGTGCCAATTTGCGAAGCCCTCCCGACTTGCTCTTGAGTTGCCATAGGCAGGGGAATGGGGAATCGAGCCTCGCGGCTATATCAAGGAGTTTGCACCTCAGTCAAAACAAAGCACATTCCAGTCAGTCAAGATCATCTCCACAGAGATCCACAGTGACCGGAGGGAGAGACTTCTACAACCCATGAAATTGCTTCGTTGGGGAATGTGACTGATGACACACCTTGGGGAAATTGGGAAACAGGATCAGAGCCAAGGCACAAATTAAGTGAGGTCAGAGTTGGCTTGCTGTCAGGGTTCTGACCAATGCCCTAATTAAAACATGAATCTCAAGCCGAGGTTCAAAAGAAATCCAGTTATTTATTAGGAGCGTCATGTTGGCACGTACCAAGTGAAGCCAACTCTGACCTCACTTAATTCGTGCCTTGGCTCTGACCCTGTTTCCCCCTCTCCCTAAGGTGTGTCATCAGTCACATTCCGCAATGGAGCAATTTTGTGGGTTGTAGAAGTCACTCCCTCCAGCCACTGTGGATCTCCGTGGAGATGACCCTGATATTTGCTGGCTGGAATGTGCTTTGTTTTTGACTGAGGTGCAAACTCCTTGATATAGCTGTGAGGGTCGATTCCCCATCCCCTTGAGAGCAAGTTGGGAAGGCTTCGCGAGTTGACGCTTGGTTGCATTTAAGAGATAACTAAAAAAATCTCAAGAAGTGTTTCCAGATTTTTTGGGGGGGAAACAGAGAAACACCGTTTCTGTATGTCTAACAAGCTCACGTGGATTCCCTGTTTTTGAGGGTGAAGGTAGTTCGAGTCAGAAAGCTTATCTTCAGAGCAGGTGATGTATTTATTTATTTTATTTTATTAGTGGTTCTTATAGGCAGCCCAACTCCCATTGGACTCATCTGTTATCCACCTAGAAAACTCCTAAAGCAGATTCAGGAGGCTTTATTTTTCCAGACCTCTAGCTTAACATTCCCATAATCTGTGACTAGTGGATGACAGGGGATGATGTGAGTTGAAATCTAAAGGTTGGGGCATTAAATATCAGAGAGAGAAACTGCCCTTAAAAATGGCCATTATTCCATGTCAATTTCAAATGAATAAGAAAAAAAGAAATTAAAGATTTAAATAAGAACTGCTCTTGTTTTAATAGGAAAAAATGGTACGGGGTCTAAACTGTCTAAAAGGCAGAGTCTGGATTACACACATCACTAAAAGATATTGTGGTTTATTGTTTGCTTTGGGTTCAACTTGTGGTGCAAATCTAGGCATTGTGGTTTCTAAATCGTGGTTTATAACTAAGTGCAATTCAGCCAACCAGGGCTTATTCAAAAATATTGCAAAACAAGCTACTGCTGGGTGGTGTCAGCCCAGAGAGAAAAGTTGATTGTGCGGTAGTCCTTGACTTAGGACCACAACTCGGTCCAGAATTTCCATTGCTAAACAAAGTTGGTTAGGTTAAGTGAGTTGCACCCAATTTTATCATCTTTCTGCCATGGTTGTTAAGTGAATCACACAGTTGTTAAGCAAAACCAACTTCCAACTTGACTTTGTTCGTTGGAAGCTGGCTGGGAAGAGGGAAAATGAGCTTGGGACACTGCAACCCTCATAAATACATCCTGGTTACCAAGCACCTGAATTTTGATCACATGACTATAAGGATGCTGGAACCCGTTGTAAGTCACTTTCAGTGTTGTAACTGTGAATGGTTGCTGAATGGTTGCAAGTTGAGGACTTCCTACCCTTTCTCTCACACTCTTTTAAAGGGCACTTTAAAAGTTCTCATGGCCTCTTTTTATATCCCACTTTTGCTCCATCTTGTAACTCAAAGGGGAAAAAAATAGCCATTCCGAAATTGATTCACATTTCTGTTGATTTTAGTGAGATGATAGAATCATGTTCCCACGGATGAAAATATTTCCTATATTACCCTTACATGATCATCATAATAAATGAGGATCCAGATTGTTGGGGGCAAGATGCTGACTCTGTAAACCGCTTAGAGAGGGCTGTGAAGCGGTATATAAATCAAAGTCCTATTATTGCTATAGTAGGAAAAAATTTAGACTGCTTACTTTGGTTTACATGGAAGGAATGTACCATTTGCTTTTCTGCAGTGGCCGTAATAAACCCCTTTCTGGTTGACTGCAAAACATGAATCTGCAGCCACTTTTCCACCTGTAAAGAGGGAGGGAGGAAGAAACACAAATACTTGAGTGTGTAACATGCCAGCAGGATAAAGAATGGCTTAAGACATCTCAGAGGAGTTCCAAATAATTTAGTTAATGCTCACTTATTTATAACCGATTATTTGTAACCGATTATTTTGTAACCCATTACTTATCTAATCCTCATTATGCATGAAGCATTCACCATAAGAGCTGAAGTGGTGCAGTGGTTAAATGCTGCGACTGCAGGCTGACTGCTAGTTCAGCAGTTCAGCTGTTCAAATCTCACCGGCTCAAGGTTGACTCAGCCTTCCATCCTTCCGAGGTGGGTAAAATGAGGACCCAGATTGTTGGGGGCAATATGCTGAACTCTGTAAACCGCTTAGAGAGGGCTGTAAAGCACTATGAAGCGGTATATAAGTAAAGTGCTATTGCTATTGCTATCTTGACCCTTTCCAATCGGGTTTCAGGCGTCCGATCGGTCTCCGGACGCAATTCAAGGTGTTGGTCATTATCTTTAAAGCCCTACATGGCTCAAGACCAGTTTATCTGCGTGACCGCCTTTTACAGCACTCCTCCCAACGACCAGTGAGATCGCACAGGGAGGGCCGTCTCCGGGTCCCGTCAGCCAGACAATGTCAGCTGGCGGGTCCGCGGGCGAAGTCCTTCTCTGTTGAGGCTCCGACCCTATGGAACGAACTACCTATCGAGATCCGTAATACCCCCACCTTGCTGGCCTTCCGGAAGGCCCTTAAGACCGGGCTTTTTCAGCAGGTCTGGGGCTAATGAGATCACCCCATGTATGTATGTGTTGCGATGTAACTATTTGTGAAAGGTTTGTTTAAACTGTGTTTTAATTGTTTTTTATCCTATAATTGTATTTTTACAATTCCCTTGGGAGTTGGGCGGCATACAAATCTATTAAATAATAAATTAAATTAAATTAAATTAAATTAAATTAAATTAAATTAAATTAAATTAAATAATTAAATTAAATTAAATTAAATTAAATTAAATTAAATTAAATTATTAAATTAAATTAAATTAAATTAAATTAAATTAAATTAAATTAAATTAAATTAAATTAAATTAAATTAAATTAAATTAAATTAAATAATTAAATTATAGTTGTAAGCCGCCCCGAGTCCCTTTGGGAGTTGGGCAACATATAAATTTTATTAAAAATAAAATAAATAAATTAAATAAATCTTATAAAGTGTTACAATAAACTTGCTTATTACATTTTATAGATCCAATGCTGAAGCCACTATTATGCAACTTGCAAAAGACCACTTGGTAAATCAATGGCTGTCGAGAAATCTGAATCCAGATTCCTTCCTCTGTATCCTCATTTTTTAACTTTATCACCCTCATAGATATATTTCTGTGCTGGAATGTAGTGAAGAGACGGAATCCCAGGAGGGACGGGGTTGCATTCCAGAGGAGTAAGAGGCAAGTCTGCCTGGATATCATGTGTGAGAGAAAGAGGGTGAAGACAGCTCCTTCCAAATAGTATATTGTAGATTGAGTTGGTGGAGACCTCAGTCTGACAGGATTTTGTCCGCAGTATGAAAACTAAAGAACTCAGCTTGTAAGAATCATCATGTATCATTCTTAGTTTGACACCTGTCAATTCCTGGGCATAAGCCTTTTTGAATATAGCTGGATTACTTGCAAAACGTTGAGCTATTCCCATTCTTTGGAATGTTACATCATTTCATGCTATTTACTGAGCAAAATAAAGATCCTTTGTTTGAATTGAGAGTTTCCATTTTGAAAGCAATGGAAATAAAAGAGTAAAGTTCCATTTATGGTCTAAATAAATGGACTGCACCAGTAAGACCACTCTTGGAGTACTACACCCAGTTTTGGTCAACATGATAGAAAAAAGTTGCTGAAACCCAAGAAAAAGTGAAGAGAAGAGCAACAAAGATGATAAAGAGCTCTGGAGGCTTAATTGTACCATGAATGGCTGTGGGAACTAGGTGTGAAGAATTTAAGGGTGACATGACAGCAACCTTCCAATATTTGAGGGGCTGTCATAGACAAGATACCTGAGGGCAAGACAAGAAGTACTGGATGGAACCTTATCAAAGAGAGATCCAACCTAGAATTAAGGAGAAATTTCCTGACAATGAGAAGAATTAATCAGTGAAACAGCTTGCCTTCAAATGTTTGTGGGTGCTCAATCACTGGAGGTTTTCAAGATGAGATCAGACAACTATTTGTCCAGAATGATATAAGGTCTACTGGATCAGGGGGTTGGACTAGAAGACCTCCAAGGTCCCTTCCAATTCTGTTCTATGTTCTACAAGACAGTGACAAGAATCACATCCCTCAGCACCTGTTTCTTTCATTATTATGCAAAATGTAAAGAAAATTTCAGTCACCAGGTATTAATATTCTTAGCAGACAGTCCCATTTTCAATCTCCATTATCAAAATAACAATCTATTTATGGCGTGCATGCATGTGCGTGTGGAGAGAGAGAGAGAGAGAGAGAGAGAGAGAGAGAGAGAGAGAGAGAGAGAGAGAGAGAGAGAGAGAGAGAGAGAGAGAGAGAGAGAGAGAGAGAGAGAGATCTTTGTACAATTTGGGAATGCATCCTTCCCCAAAGTCAGTTTTTCAGATTTCTGGTCTACAATTGCTATCATCTTTAACCATCAGGCCAGGTTCTCTAGCGACGTTTGGAGCTTTAAAGCAAAAGATCTGGAGGACTGAGCATTAAAACCTCCAAAGAAAGAACTTCATCTTGAAAGATTATGAACAAAACACAAATGGAACTGAAATGAAAAGAAAATGTCTTCGATCAATACAAATGATTGCCTTAGGGTTTTGTTTTGTTGTGTGTTGTGTGTTGGGTTGGGTTGGGTTGGGTTTTGTTTCGTTTCGTTTCGTCGTTTCGCAATACCACTATTCTGAAATCCTAAGGTTGACTTACCTGGCCCCCAGAGAGCAATACATTGGTTTGCCAAGGTGGGACACTTCCCCATGTAGCAGTAACCTTGGTTGTTTTGGCATGGGTGTCCATTCATACGGAAGCGATCCAAGGGACACTGGGCAGAGTGGCCAGTGCAGAGTTCAGGCAAGTCACAGTCATGTTTTACTGCCCGGCATACTGCTCCTGCTCTCTTAAGCTGTGGGCGAGAATGAAAAAATATTCCTAGCTATCAATCTTTAGCAGCAGAGACCAAAGAGCTAAACCATGATTCACAACACATTTCAAAGCCTCCTCTTCATCTGTCTTGAGGGTTACCAATCCAGGCATCGCTGCTATGTTACAAATGGCTTCCAGGTCTTAAGACAATTGTGCGTAGTGCCTAGAAGTCACAGCCTACAAGTGCCAGCTTCTCTTAAAATACCGTATTTTTTGGAGTATAAGACGCACCTTTTTCCTCCCTAAAAGTGGCTGAAAATTTGGGTGCATCTTATACTTCGAATGTAGCTTTTTTTCCCCAGCCCTAACTAGGTGCTAACAGATCTTCCCAGCTCTTCCCTTGCAGGCTTTTTCATTGTTACTCTCTCCAAATAATGTTTTTCCAGCCCTAAGTCTTTGCAGGGTTTTTTTCATTGCTCTACTTGCTCTGAATAAGGTTTTTTCTAGCCCTAACCAGGTGCTAACGATCTTCCCAGCTCTTACTGGCTTGCAGGCTCTTTCATTGTTACTCTCTCTGAAGAAGGTTTTTTTAAGTCCTAACAGGGGATAAAATAATGTGCTGAAGCTGACCAGACTAAGGTCGCTAGCCAGATGAATACCTGATAGGCAGATTTTTTCCCCCTATTTTCCTCCCCAAAAACTAAGGTGCGTCTTATACTCCAGTGCGTCTTATACTCCGAAAAATACGGTACTTGCCATGAAAGGCTCAATTCCTGAAACACAAGTTCCAAATGTTAGCTGACCATGAAAGTCAATTTGGCTCTTCTGAAAAAGCAGCAAAAAGTTAATTGCTGAATGTTTGCATGGTATATTTTTATTTCCTTACATCAGTGCCCTAGACATTATCGGAATATACTGTAGAGCTTTTTAACATTCATATTTTACTGCGTGTTTAATTTAGGTGAAATGTTAATGTAAGTTGTACGTACTTGTATGTTATGCCATATGCTAAATAAATGATTTTCTCCATGTGATGAAAAATTGTGGCTGCTGTGAATCTAGGCTTGTGATGGAAATATGGAAAGAACAAATTGTTTTGGGCCCTTCAAAATGTTTGAGCCGTGGTGGCACAGTGGTTAGAGTGCAGTACTGCAGGCTACTTCTGCTGACTGCCGCCTGCCTGCAATTAGGCAGTTGAAATCTCACCAGGCTCAAGGTTGACTCATCCTTCCATCCTTCCGAGGTGGGTAAAATAAGGACCCAGATTGTTGGGGGCAATGTGCTGACTCTGTAAACCGCTTAGAGAGGGCGGCAAAGCACTGTAAAGCGGTATATAAGTCTAAGTGCTATTGCTATTGCTTCTGCTCAAAAAGTTCATTACAGGGTCAACTGGGATCCCATATTGAAGGAATGAGCAACTTGCACTTCTCACTTCATGATCCTGCAGCACCTCCAGAATGTGCCACCAAAATAACTGCATTTAAAGATTTGGGGAGCAGTTGGAGAACTTACTGGTGGGAAAGAAAGAAAGAAACCTCTGACTTCTAGAGGTTTTCTGCCCCCTAAAAGTCCCACAGGGGAAAAAAAATAAGTGCCAAAAATGGTCCTCAGTAATGTCATAGCATTATCAATGGCCACTTAGAATCTTCCAGAAAGCCAAGGAGTTGAGTTAGGGCATCAATCTCAAACATTGCATTTATTTATTTATTTATTTATTTATTTATTTATTTATTTATTTATTTATTTATTTATTTATTTATTTATTTATTTATTTATTTATTTATTATCTATCTATCTATCTATCTATCTATCTATCTATCTATCTATCTATCTATCTATCTATCTATCTATCTATCTATCTATCTATCTATCTATCTATCTATTGTTTCACATTTCTGAACTGCTCATCTCTGTCAAAAAGGACCCTGAGCGGTATACAATAAAACATCAAAATATGAAATACTATATAAAAATGTAAATAAAATAAGAGCTGAGGTGGTGCAGCGGTTAGAGAGCAATACTGCAGGCTACTTTAGCTGACTGATCATTTGAGTTCAGCGGTTCAAATCTCACCGGCTCAAGGTTGACTCAGCCTTCCATCCTTCTGAGGTAGGCAAAATGAGGACCCAGATTGTTGGGGGGCAATGTAAATATACAGTACATTGCTTAATGGTGCCTAATATAAATATACATTGCTTAATGGTGTAAACTGCTGAGAGAGTGCTTGCACTGTGAGGCGGTATATAAATCTCACAAAATAAATAAATAAATAAATAAATAAAATGTTAGAATTTTTAAAATTAAAAACTTATATAAAAATGTTTAAGGAGGCAGGAATAATTAAACCCTGTTAAAATTAGTTGACAAAGGAGAAGGGAAGGATCTGGTGGCACCAATCAACCCTCACGCCTCCATGCTCCTTTGGGCTCCCAATGCAAGGCCGCAGTGCTGTGTTTTAACCCCTTTTGGGGGTTAAACTGTCCACGCAAACTCAGTCAAAGAAGGAATATATATATATTATTTTCACAGCAAGTGTATTTTAGACTGAGACAGTGCAATGCTGAAATTTTGCTAAACTGTCCTCCCTATGGATATGTTCATAAGCAGGTGTCTCCAACCTTGGCAATTTTAAGACTTCTGGACTTTGAGCTTTGCTGGCTGAGGAATTCTGGGAGTTGAAGTCCACAAGTCTTAAAGTTGCCAAGGTTGGAGACCCCTGTAAGGGTCCAATAAGCTGGAGGAAGGAATAGGGACAGAATTAAAATGTTTTTGTTCACTGTAAGCCACCAACAGACATCACATTTTCATGAGGCTAGTAAGGAGCAAAAAGTGATCAATGCCTGGAATGCACTACCTGACTCTGTGGTTTCTTCCCCAAACCCCAAAAACTTTAACCTTAGACTGTCTACAGTCGACCTCACCCCATTCCTAAGAGGACTGTAAGGGGCGTGCATAAGCACACCATCGTGCCTACCGTCCCTGTCCTACTGTCCTATTGTCCAAATTTACCTATACCTACTTTGCTTTTGTTTATGTTTATACCATACCTGTTATCTTGTACACGTTTTGACAAACAAACAAACAAACAAACAAACAAACAAACAAATAAATAAATAAATAAATAAATCTCTCCTGGTGTTAAAAAATAAACAAGACTTACCTGGCATTTCTCACAACACTCCCCATATCCACATTTTGCCCCGGGTTTCAGTTTACAAGTTGCAGCATCGCAGCACTCATTTTTACATTCCTGGAAACCAAACATATCAAATGACATCATAAGCTTTTCTTCCTGGTCTCTTTTAATTGGTCTATTTTGAAGAGGAGAACTTGCCAAGGAAACTGGCATTTCTGCCATGTGCTCCTTTCTTATGGGTTCATGCTAGAAAGTGAACGTGACTTACAGTTACCCGAGTGTTTGTTACTGCAACCGGATGATGGCATATCAATGTGAAACATTATCTGATATTTCTTATGTGAATAGAATAAAACAAATAAAAACTTCCTCACCGCCTAATTGTGAAGCCCACATAACCTGCAGCTCAAATCTCTTGCTTATTCTGAGAGGTTTTCTACTCATGATTTTCTACTCAACTACCCTTTGAGGTAGTCCAGAGGAGGAGGAGGAGCAGCAACCATGAGTATTAACACCAGCTTTATTGCAAGGTTACACTAATTGACTCTTTCAAGCCTGAAAGTGTCACTGCGTTTTTTTGCATTTGCCAGCTGAACTTCCATTCTGGACATTACGGTAGCGGGCCAGAGAACTTATATCAACATAGAGATAACAGTGTCTTGTGATTTATGAGCTACTGCACATGTACTCATTATTCTCTTACTTACTTTCTTTTGCCTGTCTCTGAGATATCACTACCGGTAAGATGTAGTTAGCTATATTTTTTTACTTTTATAATAAAGATGTTTATTAGAATATATAATTCGGGTTTCTTTTCTTTACGAGTATACTCCATGGATAACAAGATCCATTCTCCTCTAATTAAGTACAATTTCCCCCGGGGTGGATTCACGCTTCAACAGAAAGTACATTTCTTCCCCCTCATCTTTATGGTCCAAGAAAATGGGTGGGAGGTATTCCTCTTGAGATTTTTTTCCATGCCCCATTACTTCTGCAGGCTAAGCTACCTCTTATCTGACCACTATCTAGTCTGTTCATCCTCCTTCTCTCACTCAAGGACATTCTCACAGACCCTTACACAATTACCATTGACTCCATTTAACAATCTAAGGAGAACACTTTACTAAATTACTGTTTGTGTGTAAAATTACTACATCTTCTAGTCCAACCCGTTGCCCAAGCAGGAGACTCTATACCATTCCAGACAAGTGGCTGTTAAGCTCATCTTAAAAACCTCCAGTGATGGAGCACCCACAACTTCTGAACTCAAGCCATTGCACTGATCAATTGCTCACACTGTCAGGAAATTTCTCCTTAGTTCTAGGTTGCTTCTCTCCTTGATTTAGTTTCCACCCATTGTTTCTTGTTCTACCCCCAGGTGCCTTGGAGAATAGCTTGACTCCCTCTTCTTTGTGGCAACCCCTCACTGGCTCAAGGTTGACTCAGCCTTCCATCCTTCCGAGGTGGGTAAAATGAGGACCCAGATTGTTGGGGGCAATATGCTGAACTCTGTAAACCGCTTAGAGAGGGCTGTAAAGCACTATGAAGCGGTATATAAGTCTAAGTGCTATTGCTATATTGGAACACTGCTATCATGTCACCCCTGGTCCTTCTCTTCATTAAACTAGACATACCCAGTTCCTGCAACTGTTCTTCATATGTTTTTGCCTCCAGTCCCCTAATCATCTTTGTTGCTCTTCTCTGCACTCTTTCCAGAGTCTTAACATCCCTTTTACATCGTGGCGACCAAAACTGTATGCAGTATTCCAAGGGTGGCCTTACCAAGGCCGTATAAAGTGGTATTAACACTTCACGTGATCTTGATTCTATCCCTCTGTTAATGCAGCCTAGAATTGGCAGCTGCTGCACACTGCTGGCTCCTATTTAAATGGTTGTCCACTAGGACTCCAAGATCCCTCTCACAGTTACTACTGTTGAGCAAGGTACCACATATACTGTACCTGTGCATTTTGCTTTTCTTGCCTAAAGGAATGGAGAACTGATATTGACCTATCAGTTCTCCATTCCTCTACAACTGGTTTCTCAAATCCATGAAACCACCGCATAATACATGTACATAAAGGGCACAAACTATGCCATTCACAAACTAACCTATTGGCCGGCTCATACCAGTTAGAAAAACAGATGATTTTGCAAGGATTCCTATTTTTGACCAACTTCTTGGAACCACCCTTGTTCATTTTAAAAAAAAAAGACCTACCTTTGGAGAGCCACAGTCACATTCTTCTCCCTCCTCCACAAAGTCATTCCCACAAACTGGAGGTGAAACTAAATCTTTGCTGGAGGGTCTGTTGATGATGCATTGTGGGCTTTCACTCATGATATACTTCTGATAATCCTGGAAACTGCAAGAACTGAAGTCCTGGGGAGGTTTATAGCTGTAAAGGTGAACCAATAGAAGACCATGGCATCATCCATATTTGGACCAGGAACAGAGAATTCATCGCAAAAACAAACATATAAGATAGAAAAAAATGGCTAATTTATTTATTTTATTTATTAAAATTTCTATGCCGCCCAACTCCCGGGGGACTCTGGGCGGCTCACAGCAGATATAGAAACATATAAAAATAAAACAATTTTTAAAAAGAGCCATATTAAAATACTATCCATTTAAAAAACTTTCATTCATACCCCGCCTGCCGGAAGAGCCAAGTTTTTATTGCTTTACGGAAGGCCAGCAGGGTGGGGATAGTCCTGATCTCTGGAGGGAGTTGGTTCCACAGGGAGGGAGCTCCCACAGAGAAGGCTCTCCCCCTCGGCCCCACCAACCGGCATTGCTTGGTCGAAGGGACCTGGAGGAGACCAACTCTGTGGGCCCTAACCGGTCGTAGGGAGGTATGCGGCAGGATGAACTATTGATGAACTAATGAACAAAGCAGTGTTTTTTTTCCTCTAAAGCTAACTAAATAGCTATGAGAACTCTTTGTACACCTTGATCTTACTCCCAGATTAAACTCCCTCAGTTTTAATTGCACTAACTTTTTTTTACTTTTTTTTAACAAAATGAATTTGCAACGAGAACTCCATGTGGTGTTAGTTCAGAGGTCTTCAAACTTGACAACTTTAAGACTTGTGGACTTCAGCTCCCAGCATAGCTGGCTGGAGAATTCTGGGAGTTGAAGTCCACAAGTCTTAAAGTTGCCAAGTTTGGGGACCCCTGTAGTTGCTTAAGCTACTTCTTGTGTTTGAGTGGGATGCCTTTTGTTTCCATTTTTAGTCAGTCTCACTGTGGAAGGGGAATCTGGAAATGATACAGTGACATTGCTGATATGACGAAGAAGAAGGAGCAATAATATAATTGAAGGGGAAAGAGTGAAATCTTGACCCTCTTTTTCTTTTCTTCTTTTGGAGCCGCGGTGGCGCAGTGGTTAGAGTGCAGTACTGCAGGCTACTTCTGCTGATCACCGGCTGCCAGCAGTTTGGCAGATCGAATCTCACCAGGCTCAAGGTTGACTCAGCCTTCCATCCTTCCGAGGTGGGTAAAATGAGGACCCAGATTGTTGGGGACAATAGGCTGACTCTGTAAACCGCTTAGAGAGGGCTGTAAAAGCACTGTAAAGCGGTATATAACTCTAAGTGCTATTGCTATTGGAGAAGAAAGGTTTGTACTTTTTATTACAAAGGAATATTTTAAGGCACAGGGAGAGTTAATATACTATTGGACTTCTTTTGTTGAAAAGGTCATAATATCACCAACTAGACACTAGGTCCGTGATGGCAAACCTATGGCACGGGTGCCACAAGTGGCACGCGGAGCCATATCGGTGGGCACGCGAGCTCAGGTCCGGCGTGCATGTGTGCACCAGCCGGTTGATTTTCGGGCCTTCTGGGCCCACTGGGAGTTGGGAAACAGGCTGTTTCCAGCCTCCAGAGGGGGTGGGGAAGGCCGTTTTCGCCCTCCCCAGGCTCCTAGAAAGGCTCTGGAGCCTGGGGAGAGTGAAAAATGGGCGTGCCATTGCATGCTGGGAGCAGGGGGGCCATGCGTGCATTTGCGGGGGTGCATGGAATTATGAGTATGGGCACGCACACACGTGATCCCCCGCATTCCCCCCCCCTTTTGGCACGCGAACCAAAAAAGGTTCGCCATCACTGCACTAGGTTCTGAAAGTGCAGACTTAAAGAGATGCCAACATGCTATCACAAAGTCCACCCAAGCCCCTTCCTAATGCTATTACAAATCATTAGGAATATAATTATTGGCCGTCAAATGAGAAGGTGAAAGCAAGAACCCAAAGATGATCTGCTGAGAGCCACTAAAGAGACAACATGGTCTTTCAAGATCAAAGTTGTACCATTAAGTGGGGTTTATTGAGCAAACTGTTCTCTATGCAAGGCCTTCTGTACAAAATACCACAAAGTGGTTTGGAAGTATTAAAAAAGTAATCATGACGCACGAAAATCCTTCAGTAAGGACAGGAAAGGCTACACAGCATTCTCAATACTTCCTGAACTCATTGCCATTGCATAAAATATGAGGCAACAAAGTCCCAGGCCTTTGGCAGAAGAAACTAGAAATTTGACAAGAAGTGACATACTCACTGAGGCTATATAAAAATCTTACACAAAAGGTAGTTGAGTGTTTTGGAATTTTCCTTTCCTTTCCTTTCCTTTCCTTTCCTTTTCTTTCCTTTCCTTTCCTTTCCTTTCCTTTCCTTTCCTTTCCTTTCCTTTCCTTTCCTCTCCTCTCCTCTCCTCTCCTCTCCCCTCCCCTTTTTGCTCTCCTCTCCTCTCTTCTCCATTCCATTCCTCCTTTCTTTTCCTTTTCCTTTCCTTTCCTCCCCTCCCCTCCCCTTCCCTTTTTTCCTCTCCTCTCCTCTCCTTTCCTCTCCTCTCCTCTCCTCCTCTCCTCTCCATTCCATTCCATTCCATTCCTCCTTTGCTTTCCTTTCCTTTTCCTTTCCTCCCCTCCCCTTCCCTTCTCTTCCCTTTTTTCCTCTCCTCTCCTCTCCATTCCATTCCATTCCATTCCATTCTGTTCCGTTCCATTCCTCCTTTCCTTTCCTTTCCTTTCCTTTCCTTTCCTTTCCTTTCCTTTCCTTTCCTTTCCTTTCCTTTCCTTTCCTTTCCTCTCCTCCCCTCCCCTCCCCTTTTTTCCTCTCCTCTCCTCTCCTCTCCATTCCATTCCATTGTATTGCATTCCTCCTTTCCTTTTCCTTCTTGAAGAAGTAGAGGCTAAACAAGGACTAGCAATATAATAGAGATAATCGTCAACATACAACCACAACTGGTACCAGACTTTCCATTGGATGCTGCAACCATCATAAATGCATGCCGGTTGCCATGCCCCCAAATTCTGATCACATGACTGAGGGGAGGCTGCAATGGTTGCAAGTGCAGTTGTAAGTCAGTTTTTTTTCAGTGCCATTGTAACTTCAAATGGCTGCTAAACAAATGATTGTAAGTTGATGACTACTTGTACATTACTTCCTGCTGATTTCAGCAGGCTGCAATATGTGAAAGAGGTAACATATCTTCTACCTTGATAAAGGGGCAAGGCAGGAAAACCCCAAGAACACTCATTTATCTTTTTCCGCCTGCTGTTGCCTAGTTCAGAATATTTTTTTTCCTCATTCTGCTCCCCACTTTAGGAAAGTCTTTAACGTCTAACTTAGTTTCCTCTTTTATCCATCACACAGTGGTGGGATTCAAATTTTTTTTACTACCGGTTCTGTGGGTATGGCTTGGTGGGCGTGACGTGGCTTGGTGGGTGTGGCTTGGTGGGCGTGGCAGGGGAAGGTTACTGCAAAATCCCCATTTCCTCCCAATCAGCTGGGACTCGGGAGGCGGAGAATAGATAGGGGCGGGGCCAGTCAGAGGTGGTATTTACCGGTTCTCTGGACTACTCAAAATTTCTGCTACCGGTTCTCCTGAACTGGTCAGAACCTGCTGAATCCCACCTCTGAATTCACAGATATTAATATTTGGTTTCTTGGGCTATGCTTCCTATGCTATTTCTTTACACTATTGTTAATTGCAACTGTTTGAAAATAACTTTATCAGTCTGTTAAATATAACATGTATTAGAATTAGAATCACTCAGAGGAAAGGTTTAGAAGGAGGAAGAGGAAGGTTACCTTCGGGACCGCATTCTGCCTCATACTTCCCTTCAATCGGTTAGGGCCCACAGAGTGGGCCTCCTCCAGGTCCAGTCAGCCAAACAATGCTGGCTGGCAGGCCCCAGGGGGAGGGCATTCTCTGTGGCTGGCCCCGTGCTCTGGAACCAACTTCCCCCAGAGACCCGAACCATCCCCACCCTGCTGGCCTTCCGAAAAGCCGTCAAGACATGGCTCTTCCTGCAGGCGGGGGGAGGAGACTAGTTCCATCTGAGCTCCCCCCCCCCGGTATGACTGATGGTGAACATTTTTAACGTTTTGTACATTTTTAATTGCTGTTTTTTTAACTTCTGCTTATTATTAGTGTTCTCGTAAAATTGCTGTACGCCGCCCTGAGTCTCTCGGGAGTAGGGCGGCATAGAAGAACCAATAATAAATAAATAAATAAAATAAGTAGAAAGGGAGGGGGGAAAGAAGGAGTGGAGGGAAGTAGGAAGGTGGAGAGAAGGAGTAAAAAGGTAGATAGAGGAGGTGGAGATAGAGGGAGGGAGTGTAAAGAAAAGAAGAAAAACAGACTGATAAATAACAGCAAAAATAGGTGCAAAACTAGCATATTGAGTTATGATTGATTGGATAAAAATGTATAATGTATGTTATTGATATATTTTTAAGGTATATGCATTGATGTATATATGGAAATTGTGGAGAAAAAATAAAAAACACTTTAAAAAAGAAAGAAAGAAATGTTTTGAAAGGCATTAAAAGTTTTCCTGAGCCCTTACCTTTGCAGGGGAGTCATAATGCATGTCCTAGCCTTGCAACCACACATATCTGTGTCATGATTCATGCCAAAATTATGACCCATCTCATGGGCCATTGTTGCCCCGATAGCAATTGGGTTGTTGCTGTGATCCTGAAAACAAGAGAACACTTTGTCTGCTGTTAGTCCTCCAAAAAAACTGAAAGGGAATTTAATTATGACTAGCGCTGAGCTGAAACCTTTGCTCAAGCACTTTCTAATGAAAAAATCAAAGAGTTAGAAAAAGAGATTAATAATTTGCAGAGCTGAACTAGGGTTTCCTACAAAAAGAAGTCTCTCTTTCTTTAAAATAACAAAGGGTACTAAGAGTTTTCCTTTCAGTATCTTAGAGATGGCGCTTTCTCCACGATTATCTCACTGGAATGCTGTGATAGTACAAAGGGGGTCTTCTATTATTTATTATTTTTATTAATTAAAAGTACTATTTATTTGTCCATGTTAAAAATATTACGGTATTTTTTGAAGTATAAGACGCACCTTTTTCCTCCCTAAAAGAGGCTGAAAATTTGGGTGCGTCTTATACTTAGAATGTAGCTTTTTCAAAGGTTTTTTTTCTAGCCCTAACGAGGTGCTAATGATCTTCCCGGCTTCCTATTCCCTAGGAAGAAGTTTTTTTCCAGCCCTAAGTCTTTGCAGGCTTGTTTTCATTCCTACTCCCTCTGAAAAAGTGGTGTTTTTCAGCCCTAATGCGGTGCTAACGATCTTCCTGGCTTTCTGCATTTATTTTCATTCCTACTCCCTCCGAAGCAGTTTTTCCTGCCCTAAGTCTTTGCAGACTTGCTTTCATTCCTACTCCCTCTGAAAAAGGCTTTTTCAGCCCTAACCAGAGGATAAAATAATGTGCTGAAGCTGAACAGACTAAGGACACTAACCAGATGAATACCTGGTAGGTAGATTCCCCCCCCCTATTTTCCTCCCCCAAAACTAAGGTGTGTCTTATACTCCGGTGCATCTTATACTCCGAAAAATACGGTAAATGTAAATAGAAAACTAGTTTCAAAGGGGGTGGCAGGAGTAAGAACCTTTCTCCAGACCATGCTACTTTTTCTATAGGCAACAAGGTTTGCTACTAGTGATTGGTTTTTAACGTGGAAAAGTACTATAAAAGTATACTGTTTATCTGAAACCCGAAGCGAAAGGATTACATCAGTAGTCCTCAACTTATGAACTTAACTGAGACTGGCAATTATAGTTTGTAGATGTCAAATTCATAAATAAAGATGGATGAAAACGATGTGGATCACATATAAAAAGAGTCTGCATTAAAGTGTTTTCACTGACCATAACCAAGTAACAGGTAGCTTTTCTACCAACCTGAACAACTCCTGTAGAAAACGAAGAACTGCACATGGTACCGACAAAAGCCAATCCTACCGTTGCTCCACTGAAGTCAATACCCCTATAAGAAAGAAGAGGGGGATAAAATTTGTAGAAGATGGGAGCACAATCTGTAGCCTTGGGCCATATGTAACCTCTTATGCCTTTTGCAAACCCCTATGAGCCCCAGTGGTGCAGTGGTTAGAGTGCGGTACTGCGGGCTATGTCTGCTGACTGCCTGCAATTTGGCAGTTTGAATATCACCAGGCTCAAGGTTGACTCAGCCTTCCATCCTGGGTAAAATGAGGACCCACATTGTTGGGGGCAATATGCTGACTCTGTAAACCACTTAGAGAGGGCTGGAAAGCACTGGAAAGCGGTATATAAGTCTAAGTTCTATTGCTTTTGCTATTGCTAATCCTGTCCTCAGTTCCTGCCAGTTTTCAGGGTGTTAGAATTCATTTTAGGCTCTACTCACACAAGCCATTTAACTAAGCAGATTGTTAAACATATTCAGGATGAATCTTCACTACATGCTAAGCTTGGCTGATGTTAGCCTTCATTAAGTTGGGGGAAAGGGTTAGCCTGTTGTGTGAATCCAGCCCATTAGGTTAATTTAAATTCCATGTACTGTGAAAACCCCAAATGCAGCTTTCTTTAATAATTAGATTTCTCCTATCAGTTTAGCCGTGATGTTATTAAAAACTAGATGATCTTGTAAAAAGTGACTGGGGGGATCAAATCAACATTGTGGGAAAAATAAAATGGATTTTTTTTCAATTTTTTACATTCTCCTTTTTTACTTTGATCTGCATTTCATCTAGCCCCTAATATATTTTATAAGACCCATTTGTTGTGCACAGATGCTGTAGGATTGCTCACAGCACAGTTATTACTTGTCCAATATATTATAGATATAATCCAGTAACTTTGGCAATTTCTCACTCATAAAATTGTATGGAAATATGTAGGCTGAACTCACACTGCATCTATAACCAGGTTACATTAAGATCTAGATGACAGATTTATACAACCTGTCAAACACAAGATGAGCTATTTTATTATTTTATTTTATTCTTGATTTATATGTTGTGTAATGGAAGTATTCATTCAGTTGGGACAGAATGGGTACCAAAACATTATTTAATCAGATTAAAAATGCATGTGTAACAGGATAATCAGTTCAGTTTCAATTTCAAATCCAGATGAAATGAAATTAATAGCACTTAGCAATAGCACTTAGACTTATATACCGCTTCATAGTGCTTTACAGCCCTCTCTAAGCGGTTTACAGAGTTCAGCATATTGCCCCCAACAATCTGGGTCCTCATTTTACCCACCTCGGAAGGATGGAAGGCTGAGTCAACCTTGAGCCGGTGAGATTTGAACAGCTGAACTGCTGAACTAGCAGTAGCCTGCAGTGCTGCATTTAACCACTGCGCCACCTCAAAATCAAGCTGAGTTTTTGACCAGCAATCATTCAAGGCAGCGGTGACGTTGCTCCCAGTTCGGCCAGGTTCTGTGAACCGGTAGCTGTGGCGGTGGGACACTCCGCCCACCTGCCCGGGACGCTTCTGAGCATGCGCAGAAGCATCGCGAGCGCGAACTGGTAGCAACGGGATTTAGAACCCACTACTGATTCAAGGACTTCTCAAAACCAGTTCTCACCTACAAAAAAATGGCTGGCTTTGAAATATAGTTCACACATGGTTTAAAGCATGCAGCATAGAGTGAAAGTTCTGTGCAAGCACTAACTTTCCCATAATTTATTTTATTTATTTATTTATTTTATTTTAGAGTTCTTATATGCCGCCCTACTCCCTGGGGACTCAGGGCGGTGTACAGCATGTCAAGAACCACTAAACAATATAAAAGATTTAATAACAATTTAAAAAAGAATTTATTAAAAAACATACAACAACCATACATACGTGGGGGAGACCTAAGAAGTGAATTGTCTCATAACCCCGCCTGCAGGAAGAGCCATGTCTTAATGGCTTTTCGGAAGGCCAGCAAGGTGGGGATAATTTGGATCTCTGGGGGTAGTTGGTTCCAGAGAACAGGGGCCCCTACAGAGAAGGCCCTCCCCCTAGGCCCCACCAGTTGGCATTGTTTGGCTGACGGGACCTGGAGGAGACCCACTCTGTGGGACCTGACTGGTCGAAGGGAAGTATGAGGTAGAATGCGGTCCCAGAGATAGCTTGGTCCTAAGCCATGTAGGGCTTTAAAGATGATGATCAACACCTTGAATTGTACCCGGAGACCAATGGGCAGCCAATGCAGCTGGCGGAGTATGGGTGTTACATGGGTGTATCTTGAAACACCCACCACAGCACGCGCAGCCGCATTTTACACCAATAATCCTCCACTCCTGTCAGGCTGTAATTTTATGTTGCCTGTTACATGTATATGCAGGGAGATGCATCTCTATCAAACATAATGGTTTATTCCTGAGCACGTGATTAATATGTTCCTAGTACGCATGTGTACATTCCTTTCTTTCATCTTTCCTTTTGTCTTCTGCTTCTGCACGAAGCAACACCTATGTTTATAGCCAAAATGTGATTTATTATTTTTGTAAAGAAATAAATATCTTATACCTTAGAATTATACTGCGGCTTATTTTGATAATGTCAGTTTCAGGAAAAGATTCATTTCGCCTCTGATAAGAGTAATTCTTATCCCAACAACTCCCGGCCACCCCCACTCCTTTTCCCCACAACCAGACATACGTGAGTAACTGAGCATTGTCATTCCTTTTGCGCTTCAGCAAAACCGACTCTCTCCATGTTGAAAAGTGGTTCAAAGTGGTACCCGCTGTTTCGTTGACCCTAATCTTATCTTCATCCGACCAAATTTCTAAGCCAATCAATGCTATGTGAATATTCAAAGGTTTGTAAACCTGTGTGGTAGACATGGCATCAATTAGAAACTCAAACACAAGTAAACTTCGAAAAACATTTCAAGACTAAAAAGCAACTGACATTGGCCTCTATGGGCGGGTGAAATGGAATAGATTTGGGAATCAATAGAAGAAAATATCTAGAGTACAGATTTGAATTGTGGAATCCTTGGTGCTCTCTAAGCCTAGTGGTTTGCTTGCGGATATTTAGCCAGACTCGGACAGCACCAAGGACTTTACATAGAGAATAATAATATTTTTTTAAGCAGGAGAAATAAATGATAAACAGGTGATTATTCCCTTTCATCAACAACAGAAGCGGAGGAGGACTTTAAGGGGGATTTGACCCACCGGTCTTCCTGTTGGCTGTCTGATTCTAACTGATCATCAACAGTAAAGATGGTCAACAAGGTTAATAGGTACAATATGTATAATAGTATAATATATAATAGTACAATATGATTGGATCTCCTTTTAAGTGAGTCCAACTCAAACTGGGTTCCTCTCTCCTGCTTTCTTCTCAGAGATCATGTTCGTAATCAGTTGGCTTTAAAATGGGCTTACTAAGATCATCTTAGGGGACTGGAGGCTAAAACATATGAAGAACGGTTGCAGGAACTGGGTATGTTTAGTTTAATGAAAATAAGGATCAGGGGAGACATGATAGCAGTCTTCCAATATCTCAGGGGCTGCCACAAAGAAGAGGGAGTCAAGCTATTCTCCAAAGCACCTGAAGGCAGGACAAGAAGCAATGGGTGGAAACTGATCAAGGAGAGAAGCAACTTAGAACTAAGGAGAAATTTCCTGACAGTTAGAACAATTAATCAGTGGAACAGCTTGCCTCCAGAAGTTGTGAATGCTCCAACACTGGAAGTTTTAAAGAAGATGTTGGATAACCATTTGTCTGAAGTAGTGTAGGGTTTCCTGCCTAGGCAGGGTGTTGGACTAGAAGACCTCCAAAGTCCCTTCCAACTCTGTTGTTGTTGTTGTTGTTGTTGTTGTTGTTGTTGTTGTTATTATTATTATTATTATTATTATTATTATTATTATTATTATTATTATTATTATTATTATTATTATTATTATTATCTCTTTCTAATCTCCAAGTAAAGCAGATTAACCACAGCCCTGAAAGAATCCAGCTAACTGAAATATATTACTGATTGAATTCTTGCAACAGTATGGGACTTGCATCCTCCCAACAACAGTGGTTGTACTCACATAAGAGTCTTATTAACCTAGTTAGTGAACTAACCCATGTTCTGAATGGCCTTGCATACTGGATCACAAGTTTACCAAATGACCTAGCTTTGCTGAACTCAAAACTGGAAAAGTTAACATTCTTGTAGAAGTGCATCTCCTAGGTCACTTTACCAGGTTAAGTTTGCTGTGTGAACACAATGAAAATCGGAGAGGTTTAAATCCAAAATGTGGAATAAGTGAAATTGCCATGTCCTCTTACCATATTTATAAAGTTGACTATATCAAATACTGTCATCCTTACAGCAGTGATGTTGCGGCTGTACTTCCTGAACTATAGGAAAGACAAAAAGGTTAAGAAAAGAAAATAATTTTAGGATTGAAAGAGAAAAAACATGTCCGAGGAAGGAAGAGACTTAAAAAATATATCATGGAATTGGCCCATTCAGACAACAATAATAATTCTATATCCAAGCACTCCAATTAATTATTCTGTGCTGATTGTTTAACCCTACATTTGAATATACATGAATATATTAAAAATTAATAATGATTACTGTATTTTTTGGACTATAAGACGCACCTTTTCCCCCCCAAAAAGAGGGTGGAAATGACGGTACACCGAATACAGCCATTTTTTTTTAGCCTCCCGAAGCCCCACCCTCGCATCCTATTTTTGCAAAAAATGGGCTGTTTTTTGAAAAAATGGGGGGGTTGCCTTCCCCCACCCCCTAGGAGTACTCTGCAGGCTTCCCAAACCCTCTGCATGCCCTGTTTTTGCAGAAAAACAGGCCATTTTTTGCAAAAACTGGGGTGTTTTTGCCTTCTAATTACCCCATCTAGCATGACTGGAGGAGGAATTCTGGGAGTTGAAGTCCACTAGTCTTAAAGCTGTCAAGTTTGAAGTTTGTAAAAAGTGTACATGGTTGTAAAAAGTGTACATGGTTGTAAAAAGTATTCTGCTACACTGGTATTTTATTAAATAATATATTACTACACCATTTGGTTCAGAATACTTTTTCCCTTGTTTTCGTCCTCTAAAATCTAGGTGTGTGTTATACTCCGGTGCGTCTTATACTCCAGTGCATCTTATACTCCGGTGCATCTTATACTCCGAAAAATACGGTACATATGGGTTTTTCTCTCCTGGTTAGAGAAAATTTTGGTCAGCCTATTGAAAACCTTTTCTTAATTGGACACTATATTTCTCTGTTCAGAGAAGTGTGAGATAAGCATTCTTCCCTACAAACTGAATTTAAATACCACCAGACCAATTTCCCTGAAATGAATTTGCATGAGACGTTTCCTTTTGCAATAGTATTAAAAGGGGACGCTCAGACTAGTATCTGGGAATTCACTGAGCTCATGAACATAGTTTTATTTTATTGGGGGGAAATGTGCACATATTCAGAGAGTTCAAATACCCCCAAGAGTTATTTTACTGCAAATGCTATATTACTGCAAATGAGATTGGCTAAGTCAGGGGTAGGCAAAGTTGGCTATTCTATGACTCGTGGACTTCAACTCCCAGAATTCCTGAGCTAGCATGATTGGCTCAGAAAGTCTGGGAGTTGAAGTCCACGAGTCATAGAAGAGCCAACTTTGTCTACCCCTGGGCTAAGTCAAATGTGGATCTTACTTGTCTATTAGCCAAAGGTTAGCTTCTATTCAAGCTAGTGGTGGAGGAGAAATGGATTTAATCTGAACGATAGCATGGAAATTAACAGCATCTAATTTTGACCTCTTGAACCAATTTATTAATTGAAATTCATACTTGCACAAACACACAAAAGGAGAAAATCCATTTCAAATCCATATATTCATAAAAATAAATTAAAACATTTTTCTGCTAGGGAAACTTATTTTCAAAAATCAAGCAACAATGTCAATAAAGAAATATATGCTGGGAGGCATAGAAGCCAAAGTATATTTATATTTCAATACAATTTAAAAAGCAACTTGAATGTAACGGTTTTGAAATAAATAAATAAAAATAAGGAAAAGCAAAACAGAGATGCCCACCCACCCACTAATTCAAAAAATCTCCTCAGGAATTTTGCTCCGGATTTTGGAATGCTAGATTGCCCAGGTAGAAGAAGTATATGACGATTCTCTCTTTTACTCTTTTTTCTGTTTCAAAACTTCATTTATATTCTCCATGTTAACAAATTTCGGTTTCCTGATCTGGGCATTTCTGGATAAACTATCATTAAAATTTAGATAAAGTCCAGGAACAATTTAGTACAAATCAGAGAATAATTGAATTTCAAATCTGTCTTAACTTCGTAAATAGGGGTCAGGTCCAATAACAAAAAACTAAAATTATCAAAGTATATTTTAACGTATATTTTAGGATAAAATCTAGTTAGAGTGTTGTGTTTGGTGATGCCTTCAAAAACACCCACATTGAAAAAGACAAAAACAGAATTTTGTGTTCAATTCAGAAAGAAAATTGGTATCCAGGATACTTACCACTCTGTTGTCTGCAGCTATAAAAAGCTCGACATATTTTTTGGCCTGCAAGTATTCTTTTTGCTAAACAGAACATTAAACAAAAGGCTGTTTAGACATGTTGCTTCCTGCAGTCAACAGAAATGTTGGGTCATCAGATAATCTTGTTATACTCCCTGGACAAAGTGCTGGGAACTTTCAGAAATATTGGCGCTTTGAAGAAGAAATTTACAGCAAGAAAGCTTGTTAAAACTTTAGCACTTTAGAACATGGGTGTCCAACCTTGGCAACTTTAAGCCTGGCGGACTTCAACTCCCAGAATTCTGGGAGTTGAAGTCCGCCAGGCTTAAAGTTGCCAAGGTTGGAGACCCCTGCTTTAGAATGTGCTGAGAAATTTCTCAGGAGGAGGAACATTATGCAATGGTTGACCAGATTCACTTTCTTAGTTTAGATTCAATCCTTGCTTCAACCCAACTTGATGATTTAAATCATATTGGAAAATTGAATCGAGATGATGTACTGGTCTTATTAGACATCGCAAAGCACTTTGATTTAATATTTCAAACCAGTTTCTCCCTCTGTCCCAAGTCCCCCTATGCATGCATAATACAAGAGGCCACCAACTGATAGTTCGATTAAACTTGTTTCTAAACTGATCCAGAAAGTTGAGATGATTTGGAGATTCAGCTGAATCTGTTTTGAACCACTTCTCTACATTAGGTTTGCATGACCATAGAAAATGGTGTAAACCTGAAATATGCATTTTCTGTTCATTGAGTTTCCATATGTTCTTGTACAGCATGGGTGGAATAGACTTTTAGAAGTGAGGGATCCTATCTTCTGGATTCTTTTTAGCAGTCCCAAACAATTTCTCCTTCACTTTACAATTTAGAAACAAGTATTAGGATTAGACAATTTACAACTACGTCGCCTCCGATCTGATCTAAATGTAGTTCATAAAATCATATACCAAAATGTCCTTCCTGTCAATGACTACTTCAGCTTTAACCACAGCAATACACGAGCACATAATAGATTCAAACTTAATGTAAACCGCTCCAAACTCGACTGCAGAAAATACGACTTCAGCAACTGAGTGATCAATGCCTGGAATGCACTACCTGACTCTGTGGTTTCTTCCCCAAACCCCCAAAACTTTAACCTTAGACTGTCTACAGTTGACCTCTCCCCATTCCTAAGAGATCTGTAAGGGGCGTGCATAAGCGCACCATTGTGCCTACTGTCCCTGTCCTACTGTCCTATTGTCCTCTTTTATCGTTACTTTTTACTTATGTTATGTTTATACAAAAAACCACTATCCTGTACATGTTTGACAAACAAACAAATAAAATAAATAAATAAATAAATAAAGTAAATGAATCCCTGTTCTCAAACCATGTTATATTCTTCAGGGTTTAATATGAGACTTACTTCAATGTTCATGCTTGTCCGAGAGGTCTTTTTGAGGGGCTCAGATGATTCCCAAGTAGTGTTGGTTACCCCACAGATTTTGGGGGTCTTGTCCTCTTTTTCCAGACTTTCATATTTGAAGAGTGCGTGGGCTTCACTGTTGGAAAGCTTCAAAGGTTCAATAAGGTACTTCTCACCATGATTTTTGAAATACCCTCTGTAAAACAATTGCAGATTCTTTTTTAAAAAAGCATGATTAGAGATGGAAGATCAATAGAAAAGAATATTTGGCTCTATTGTGGGGTCCTTGGTGCTTCCTAAACTTGGTTGTTTTCCTGCAAACATTTCATTACTCAACTAGTAACATCATTAGTGCACTAGATGTTACCTAGTTGGGTAATGAAACATCTGCAAGGAAACAATTAAGCCAGGGGTGAAATCCTCCTGGTTCGCTCTTACCTGTCGGTTGCCGCAGAGCCGAAGAAGCTGGTGGCGTTCGTGGTGCGGGGCTGCCCCCGGCCGCTTCCCCCACCCGCCTGGACGCCGCCACTGGCGTTCTTTTGCCCTCTGTGCATGCAGAACGCATTGCGCATGCTCAGAGGGCAAAAGAACGCCAATGGCGGCATCCAGGCAGGTGGGGGAAGCGGCCGGGGGCAGCCCCATGCCGTGAATGCCACCAGCTTCTTTGCCTGTGCGGCGACCGACAGGTAAGAGCGAACCGGGAGGATTTCACCCCTGAATTAAGCTCAGAGAACCCAAGGGTTTCCATAGTGAATAGCCAGTTTTAACTAACAAAGTCAACATAACTTATCTTTATGAATCCCTCCTTAAAAACTGAGTCTTATTTTCTTTCCCTAGCTTACATATCACTTTCTCCTGCTTCTCAAAAACACAGCTAAGCTCAGAAAAATATAAGATATTGCACATTCTCAGTACAATGATGAATTCTATACAATATTTGTATGGATTTAGTTTGTCATGGAATCCAATACTGTATAATCCCTAAAATATTGTTTAAAAAGTAGTGAATGTTTCTAGCTGTGAAAATGTAAGACTACACATGTTGGAAGATTCAGTTTTTGTGTAAAACTTTATTTCATAGGGGTGAAATGGTGTATATCTTATATATTTCCCTACTGCAGACAATCAAATCAATATTTTGTTGCTCATAGAACAACACATAAAACATGAAAGCCACAATTAATTAGGATAAAAGCAGGAAATAATATAATTGTTCTAAAATATCTAAGGAAAAAAATAGGGTGTACTGTACAAACTGTAGAACAGTACTTGGTTGTGATCAAGGAAATGAAATCAGATTGATCTGATAATAACAACTTAAGATAAAAGTCAAAACTATCAGGATATTTAGTAACGATCTGACATAACAACACCTGCAACAACTTATTCTATCACTAGTAGCTGGATACCCGTGCTTCGCTACGAAACTGAACTCCTTAGCATGGAGTAGAATGTCTAAATTTCCAGCCCACAGGCCGGATGAGTCACGCGCTTGCCACATTCACTGGCAGTTGGAACAGAGTTCTTTTCAGGTGGGGAGGGGGAGTAGAACGTCTAACTCCTTAGCATCAGAGCGTGTTAATAATACCGGTAATATAAGAAATAACTAATGATCTGATGGTCATTTCAAAAAATCCTTTCTTAGTGAGCACCTAGAAGCCAAGAGGAACATATGTGCCAAGTTTCAAGTTTGTAGGCTTTACGGTTCTGGAGATTTTGTGATTACAGCATGAGTGGTTTTCACTTTTACGTATATAGATTTCAATTATTCCTCCACCACATGGACGCAGTCTTTGTTCAAAGAGGATCTCTTGGTGTCTTCCTTCACTAATGGCTGTCAGGAGGACATTGACTCAGGCTAATGATAATCTGGCCCTTCTAAATTTTGGGATCTTTATACAGCTAAGATATCTAGCTGGTCGGAGAAAGTGTGTAGAATGGCTCAAGAAAGTGTTTCTGGTAGAACTGAAAGTCTGCTTGTCTCTTCCTGTACACTTCCTAGCTACTTCCTACACTTCCTTCACAAACTGAAACCTACCTATCTTTTTTCCCTGTAGCATCAGCTCCTTTGTACAAAGGAGGCATGGTCTTTGAAGCTACTTTAGACAGAGATTTAGCTCCCTACTGTTGCTGCTGGCTGCTGTCTCTGCTGGCAGAAGCTCTTCTAGGTATCCAACCAAAATCTTCCTTACTTCTGCAGAAGTTTAGAAGTTATGCAACTAATTTGCACAAGAAACTGATGTTCCACTTTTTAACTAGGACAGCTTCAAGAACAGTAACAATATTTTCATTCTTAGGAAATAAAGAAAAGATAAAGCAGCATCTTACTTCAAACCATGGCACGCATTAATGCTTGCAGTTGAGTCAGTATCATTCTGGATGTGACCGTTATAATAGCAGTGATCCTGTATGGAAGCAAGAAGACTACACTGGATCGGACTGTGATTTGTTAAGCAGGAATATGTTTCCAATGTATTCCACCACATAAGGGAAGCAGGGGTGGGTTCCAACTTACCTCGCTGCTGGTTCACTCCCTCCCGCGCCGCATGGGCGTGCCTCATGGGTGCACGCGCGTGCCCTGCGTGTGCATGCGCAATAATGAAAAATCCCAAAAATAATTTTAAAAACCAAAACCAAAAAAAAGATGGTGACCGCATACACAGTGCCGGAACTTGGCTTCTGCGCATGCTCAGAAGGAAATTTTTTTTAAATCAAAAAATTTCCAAAAAAAGATGGCAGCGCCCACGGACCGGCACTGACTGATCCGGTTCGGTGACATCATTGTGATGTCACCAGCGGGTCGCTACCGGTTCGGGTGAACTGGTCCGATCCGGGAGGAACCCACCCCTGAATTGAAGTAATGAGTAAGACAGAAAATATTTTGATTTGTGGGATACAAAATCTGTCTACTATTGATTGTTTCGTTCTTTTTTTATTAACTTATAATATAAAATACAAAAATACAAAAGAAAGTAGGAAAGTAGGGGAAGGAGAAGAGAAGAGAAGGGGAAAGTGTAGGGAAAGGGGGGGAGAACGAAAAGGTGTTGATGTCCGACTCCCTTTGGTACAGTAAAAGAAGATAATAGCATCAAACCTCAACTTTTTACTTTTACATAACAGTATAAACTAGCCATTTCTAAAACAACAACCCTGTCTAATCAGCAAAACCCAAAATCAAAGTTTCACTTTTTTCCCCACCTCAAGCACAAAGTCCAGAAATGGTTTCCAAGTAGAAACAAAAGTAATTGTGGTTTTCAATTTATCCATCTTTGCTAACTCCACCAACTTTTCCAGCCATTCATCCATTGTGGGAATCAGAGTGACTGATAGTTTCAAAATGAGCACATTTTGTAGACTTGTAGAAACACAAGTCTCCCTAAAAGCAAGTTGCCCTGCACACCTGTGCTTCTGAATTACTGAACTTTTCAACAGAGCTTACTGTATATGGGAGAACTTAACCTGAATCCAAGGATATTGTTGCTGGCACCCTTGCAATACAGACCAAAACCAGGCAGAGCTTTGATGGCACCATTGTGACTGCTATCTTGGCTTTTATAAGCTGCCCACACTCATTGCTTGAAATGAGCAGCTATAGAAATTGAATCAACCAGGCAATCAATCAATCTACTTTTTTAAACTCATCATCAGAATGTTTCTCATTCTGTACTGCTACTATTGCAGAACTGGGGAATATGTGGTCCTCCAGATTTCATAAACTCTGACGCCATCCTTCCTAGATGGGGAAATGTTTTTTCTGGGCTGAGGCCATTAAAAAAAAATCTCAAAAATGTTCCCATACAAAGATGTTAAAAATGTTACTTGAAGATAGCTTTAAATTTACTAATGAGGAGGCTGTAAGTGGCTCTGTAAAACACTTGAGCATTCCAAATGAGAGTAAGAGAGACAAATGCATGAAAAACAACTAAAGGGAAATAAAATTTTAGATTGGGAGTCCTCAGTGTACCATTTGTGTACAATTTGGTGCATCAATGTGGCATTTTTCAAATCATCCAATAATTTATCCCCAGCCAAAGAAAGTCTCCAAGAATGCTCTTTCTCACGATTTGACTCAATATCAGTTCTGATTTCCACCCCTCCTTATTTGGTGTATATGTTGGTAAAATCATTGGCTGGCTTAGTGTTTTTGGAGAGTGGCTAAAAATAAAAAGCAGATTCTGACGTTTTCTTGCTTAATTGACAGAAATGAATATTATTATTATTATTATTATTATTATTATTATTATTATTATTATTATTATTATTATTATTATTATTATTATTATTATTATTATTATTATTATTAATATTAATATTATTATTAATAATAATAATAATAACAACAACAACAACAACAACAACAACAACAGAGTTGGAAGGGACCTTGGAGGTCTTCTAGTCCAACCCCCTGCTTAGGCAAGAAACCCTACACCACTTCAGACAAATGGTTATCCAACATCTTCTTAAAATCTTCCAGTGTTGGAGCATTTACAACTTCTAGAGGCAAGCTGTTCCACTGATTAATTGTTCTCATTGTCAGGAAATTTCTCCTTAGTTCTAAGTTGCTTCTCTCCTTTTTTAGTTTCTACCCATTGCTTCTTGCTCTACCCTCAGGTGCTTTGGAGAATAGTTTGACTCCCTCTTCTTTGTGGCAACCCCTGAGATATTGGAGTCACTACTTGGATTTTCCTACATGGCCCTATTGCCTGATGCAGGATTTTGTTGGTCAAAATTCTATGCTTATCTCCTTTTATTAGGCTTTTGTTGACAAGGTGAAAAGGGGGGCGGGTGTTAAAATATTTTTTTCTTTTCACTTTGCTAGAAGTCGCTTTTTAAAAAATTGCCTATAAATCATTCTATTCCAAAGAGCAAGACAAGCACATTGAGTCTCTACTTAGGAATGTGCTATGTATGTACCATATGCAGAAACACACTGAGAAACAGCATTATGTCCAAGTTTTCTCCAACACCAAAAACCAAAGCAAGATACACCTTCACACTTCCAGATCTGAAACATCATTTGCAAATTCATAACTGACTATAGGAAGAGGCTTCCTATACAAGTATACAAAACCACTGTCACTTGCAATATTTTGCAAGAGACAAAGCAGTTTCTCACTAGACTCTACCATGTGAAGAAAAGGAAAGAGTTTTTCTGAGTAAGGCAATATCAGGTCAGTAGCAGCAATGTTCTATCAGCTATAGTGAAACAAATGCTTTTAGAAAGCCTCAGGTGGAACCCTCCACCAGCAGGGTCTCTCTAGCATCAGCCGTTCAATTGTAGGTTATTTTGGATCTTGGTGGATCTAACTTGCCTTATTTTACAAGTAAATGACTGTCAGCTAATCACTGCACCACCAGGCTCTTATCTCATCATTTATTTTTTATTTATTTTATTTTATTTATTTATTTTTGTCAAGTACGTGTTGGTAATATGCATAGATATAACATTGTTTATATACATAAGATGGGTACTGATAAGAGGGAACATTAGGACAGGGACGGTAGGCACGCTGGTGCGCTTATGCACGCCCCTTACTAACCTCTTAGGAATCGGGTGAGGTCAACAGTGGACAGTCTAAGGTTAAAGTTTTGGGGGTTTGGTGACGAAACCACAGAGTCAGATAGTGAGTTCCAGGCATTTACCACTCTGTTGCTAAAGTCATATTTTCTACAGTCAAGTTTGGAGCGGTTCACTTTGAGTTTGTATCTGTTGTGTGCTCGTGTATTGTTGTGGTTGAAGCTGAAGTAGTCGTTGACAGGAAGGACGTTGTAGCAGATAATTTTATGAGCTATGCTTACGTCGTGCCAAAGGCGACGTAGTTCTAAGCTTTCTAAGCCCAGGATTTCAAGTCTGGTTGCGTAAAGTATTCTGTTGCGAGTAGAGGAGTGGAGTTAAATAAACCAAATAGTTGAATTGATGTAGCACAATATGATGTGATGTCTTAGCAGTTAAGATGCTGGGCATGTTACCTGTAAAACAACAGCCCACATCGAGACCCAAGTGCTGAGCTCTGGTCACTTGCCTCAGCAGTTTGAAAGCATGCAAATGCAAGTAGACTAATAGGTACTATTTTGGTGGAAAGGCAACTGCACTGTGTGTTTTGCTGCACGCTTTGTGCTGTGGCATTATGTCTCATCTTGACAGTCTCAATGGCTTAAAGAAACATATATAAGCACTACCCTGTAATAAAGTTAGCTACAACTACTGGAGTAAAACGCACAGGTACTTCTTTACCTTTATCTTGCACATAATTGAAATAAGATTTTTAAAAGAATAAATAAACTCCCCCTTTCCAGCTTAATCCATGCAGTGTTTAGGACTCCAAATCTGTGTTTGCTCATTTTAAATTAAATCAGGTTCTTTAGCTTATGTTGCAGCATTTTTTTAATTCACATTTTGCTGCATAAGCACCAGTCTTGTGACATTTACCGTATTTTTCGGAGTATAAGACGCACCTTTTTACCCTCAAAAAGAGGGTGAAAACTTGGGTGCGTCTTATACACCGAATGTAGCCCCACCCACCCACCCACCCCCATCCTTTGGCCCCTGTCTTCCAGCAATTTACCTGCTTGCAGCAAACAGGGAAGAGCCTGTAAAGCTAAGCAAGTCCTTAGCAGCTTCCCAACCTACAGCTGATTTGCCACATGCTAAAATGAAACTGAAACTACCGGTAGCTGCACAGAAGCAAATAGCTGGGAGAGACACACAGATTTTTATTTTCTGCTGAACTGAATGCAAGGGGGTAAGTGAATAACTATAAATGTCTGTAGAATGTTCAAATTATTAGACTTATTTTTTAAAGACTGCTTTATTATTGTTCTAGACCAGGGGTCTCCAACCTTGGCAATTTTAAGACTTGTGGACTTCAACTCCCAGAATTATACTCTTATACTCCGGTGTGTCTTATACTCCGAAAAATACAGTAACTGGCTTTTGCCATTTCCTTGAAAAGTTCTCTAGACGTCTTTAAGAGAAGTGCCTTGTGTGAAGCAGATATCATCAGGGAGAAGGGATAAAAATAGAAAATTCTTTGAGCGTGCCAAAAAGAGGAAAAACTCCTTCAGACAGAAACTTAAAAAAGAAAGAGAAACACGGAACAGTTTTGTTGTCTTTTTAATTAAATTAAACTTGTCACGGATCAAAGGAAATAATCTGGAATTGTCTGCAAAGCAATGACTTCCTCATGTTGTTTCAATTAATTCATAGTCATAATTCATATTATGACCTAATGACTTTTTCTGTAGAAAATATCAAAGAATGCTTCAGGCAATGCCGGGTGGGGAATTCTGGGAATTGAAGTCCAACACATCTCTTTGATTGATTGAGATGTTGGTGGGTGGGGGGTGGGGGAAGAGTGTCCCTATATAGATCAAATGTCCTCCCACAGAGATTGAAATTAAGGTGTACCAAAACCTGTGCTGATTGTAAGTGAGATATGACCTTGCAAATGCTGGTCCTTGAATAGAACTGGCTTTGAACTGTTCTGAATTTAAGGAAGTGAATGTCTATAACAGAGAGAAATAATCACATACAGTACACAGATGCCAAAAGACATTGAATTTCAAACAAATGCATTTTACAAATAATAACTCTTGGTTATTTGGAAGTACAGAATATCACTGCAGGAGGAACCCCATGGATGAAAAAAAGCTAAGAACTTTTGGGCAGACAATCAACAAAGGAATATAAAATGTGCTCTTCACGTTACAAGACCTTTTCTCCACCAACTTGGGCTTCTTGGAGGTCAACTCTACTACTGCACCACAGGATTTGCTGAATAGACTTTAAGACTTGTTCATTGTCCAATGTTCTGAAATTTTATCGTAATGTAGGAGGGGGAAACCCATATTTACCTATGATATCAATTACATGGCTATTTCCTTGAACCCATACAATGAAAGCTTTGAGAAACACATCAGAGATATAAATACACAATACTAATACTACACTAAAAAATCCTATATAACTTGGAAGACTCCAACTGGAGTTGAATTTTGATTCCTAGCATCTTCTGCAAGCAGGAACCATATAGACATCAAATTATCAAGCAGATTTCTTTTACCCATTAAGTAAGAACAGTTTGTATGACCTTTGAAGATGCTAATTCAGAAGTAGACAATTTTTGGAGACAAAAGGTGCACTTTTAGATGAATTTGGGAGGAGGGGGCCAAGGAAACATGTTAGTACTGTGATATTGTAACAGGTTCTGGCCCATTTTAGTGCGAGGAACATAGAATGCGTTTCTATACTCTGTAGAAGCAAAGTGAATTCCACTTTCTTTTGGTATTCCAAACAAATGTTTTTTTGCATTTATCAGTGTAATCGGGTTTAAAAAGCAAAGTGGATCCTATAAACATGATTTTTTTTAAAATAAACCTGTTTGTGGGGCTCAGTCCCCAAAATGTTTGCTTTTAATCAGTAGGATTAAATATTGAAATATTGCCTATTAATTCAATAAGTAGAACAGAGTGGGTTTTAACAACCCACACATCCTTACACAGAGCATTCTCAATATAAGACACTTCATGCATATACAACCCTTCTTGTTTGAATAGCCTGGTCCGGTATATGCATATTTTGAATATTGTGCACACATATTCTCAATGTATTTCATAAAAGTAAGACGCTCTAGATATTACCTCAACCGGAGGGCTTGTTGTAATTTCTCTGCCATCTGGGGAATAATGAGTCTCGCTGTAATCTTTTGAAAAAAGCTCCCTGGAAAGAATACAAAGAAGATATTATTTAGTCTTGGGAACATAGGTAATTGCATAATAAGTCTACAATTACTGTATGCTGGCATTTTAAGAATATTGTTTGGTATCAAAGGGGAGCAGCAGGTATTTCAATCTCATCAGGATGGCTATTTAAGAGGAGTGCTGAGCATACTAGATTCACCCGAGGAAAGAGATTTGCACCAAGGAAGCTGTGCACTTCTCTTCATCAAGGCTCAGAGGTGGTACAATTGACCAGGAGAAGACATTTTGTACTGCCTTTTCTTTCGATTCTTCTGGCCAATGCAACAACCAGGTGAAGCTGCTAGGTCTACAAAGAAGAGCAATTTAGCTCCTTTTATTCCAGAGTAAAGGGGTTCCTAGGGCTTCAGGAAGCAACCTCAAAGGAATGAATACTTTGAACCTTCATCCAGAAGCATCTCTCTTGAAGCTCTAAATCAACACAATGGAGTTACTTTCTTCTCCTGTTGGTTATGCAGACACATTCATGCCAGGGGTGGGTTCTGGGTTACCTCGCTGCCGGTTCGCTTCCTGACGCGATGCGGGCGCATTTGCAGTGCTAAAAAACCAGCTTCTGCACTTGCGCAGAAGCCAAAAACAAAATAGCGCCGCCTATCACGCCACCGAGAGAGCCAGTTTGGGAGCATGGCAGGCCTGGATCGCTGCCGGTTCTAGCGACCCAGGCCGCTAAGTTACTACCGGTTCTATAGAACCAGTCCGAACCAGCAGGAACCCACCTCTGATTCATGCACTTTTCTTGGCAGTGCCTTCCATTTTTCTAATATAGACATACACCTGGCATTTCTTGCTGGTCTCCTACTTTTAGTCCTGTTTTGCTCCAAGCCCCAACAAAGTCATCCAGATTAGGGGTGTCAAACTGAAGGCCCGTGGGCCGGATCTAAGCGCCCAACAGGCCGGATCTGGCCCACTATGGAAACAGCAAAGGACTGGCCCGCAGTGCCTCTGCCAGTGAAAACGGAGCTAGGGAGAGCTGTGCGCTGCCCTCCTGAGCTCCTTTTTTGCTGGCAGAGGGCTGCAGGAGGCCATCATGGCTGAAAACTGTCACGGTGTGATTATTGTCAGTTGTATGTATATGCAGGGAGCTGCATCCCTATCTAATATAATGGTACATTCCACAGCACGTGATATGATTTTCTTGTATGCATGTGTGCATTCCTAAATCTCCATTCTTCCCTTCTTGACTTGGCTCTCGACTGAGAAGGTCGCATTTTATAGCAGAAATGTAAACAATCAGATTTTATTGTTTTTATACCGAAATAAATATTTTTAATTAGACTTGTAAACTTCGGCTTTATTTCTAAATGTCTGAATTCCGGGAGAAAGATCTATATCGCCTCTGTGAGATTAATTCTCACCTTAACAAAAACAGAGCCCAGGAAGGCTGCATGCGGTCTTCCCGAGCTACATTTTCACTGGCAGAGGGCTGTGAGAGGATCACAGGTGCCCCCGACACAAGTGACGTTGAGACGGCCAAGCCCACCAGGTAAAACACAACCCTGATGCGGCCCTCAATGAAATCGAATTTGACACCCCTGATCCAGATGCTATCCCTGAAGTTCTATGCAGCCTTCAAGGTTAGACAATAGGAAAGCATAAACATGATAATTTCTAAAACACACATCATTATTTTAACACGAAATGTCACAACAGTATAAGATAAAGTGACGCACACATGGGGCAGTTTCCTTACAGTTCATCTTAATCATTAGATTCATATACATTTAGAGGGCACGTATAACATGATGGGTAGAAAAATATATTCTAAAATCAAAAGCAGGAAGTCACTCCCAAAGTATTCAGTATGTATCTGGGTCTTAATGTTAATATTAAATTCCATCAGGGCTGCAGAGATTCTAAACAATTGTTCCCATGTTTACCATGCAGTGGCTCAGAGGTGGGTTCCTGCCGGTTCGGACCGGCTCTATAGAACCGGTAGCGGGAATTTCCCCCTGCTCGCCGAACTGGCAGCGATGGCTGGCTGGACACGCCCCCAAACCAGCTCTCTTGACAGCGCCATAGTCGGCGCCATCTTGTTTTTCGCTTCTGCGCATTCACAGAAGCTGTTTTTCACTTCTGCACGTGTGCAGAAGCTCATTTTTTAGCAAAGCACGCGCGCGCTCATGCGGCGCACCCATGCAGTGCGCAACGCGTGCATGCCCACGCGGTGCATGAGGAAGCGAACCGGAAGCGAGGTAAGCTAGAACCCACCCCTGCAATTAGCTGCTATACTAATTTCAACTTTGATGTGACATTTACTGGATTTGAGGCAATGAAAATGTCACACCTTCTTTTAGCAGTAGAAGTAGTTTATTTACAAGGGAGAAATAATTTCAGTCCATGTCTATTCCCCCTATTGAAATAAAGCCGCTAATAAAAACGCAGTGGCCTGGCTAGACAAGTCAATGAACGACCCAAAACCTGTTCCACTAGTTAGTTATTAGGCAGATATAAGCCAGGTGGCAAATCTACTTATTATTATCTTTATTAGTATCTTGATTTACAGTTCAAATGGAGAACCACTGAGAGGAATGAAATGGCATTCTTAGCAACAACAAAAAACCCAACAGCGTGTGTTGAAATCTGGGCTTGTTTAGGTCATGTCCCCTTTCATGCCTTAATAGGACATGGCATTTCATGCCTTTCATGCTTCAACATAAAAACTCTGATGTAAGTTGAGCAGCTATGAGGCATGGTGGTGCAGAGGTAAGAATGCAGTACTGCAGGCTACTTCTGCTTGCTGCTGGCTGCAGTTTGGCAGTTCATTTCTCACTGACTCAAGGTTGACTCAGCCTTCTATCCTTCCGAAGTCGGTAAACTGAGGACCCAGATTGTTGGGGGCTATAGGCTGACTCAGTAAACCGCTTAGAGAGGGCTGTAAAGCACTATGAAGCGGTATATAAGGCTAAGTGCTATTGCTATGTAAGGCTCTTAGGAAAAGTTATACAGATTGATGGGGTGTCTGTGGAGCAGCATAAATGTGTAACCAATCATTTTTAAATCTCTAATATTTCATAACTAACCCAGGTAATTCAAGGGACTGAAGTTTATGAGCCTTGAGTGGTTGACCTTTATCTAGAATTGTTATGGTTCATCAGTATACCATAGAATGCAGGAAAAAGTAATTCTCAATCCTGGGGTAAGACATAATTAACATGATCATAACTCTATCCCCTTCTCCTTTATAGTAATTATATTTAATTTAACTCAATTAACTAATTTAGTTTAGTTTTAATTTCCCAAACAAAGCAATACAATTTAATTTCTCTTGGATTGTGTCCAAGAATATATATTTTTCACATCGTCTTAGCAAAGTCAAAAGAACTTCCGAGTTAACTTACTTATTTTTGTTTAGGTGAAGGACCACTGGCTCTCCATTCACTTTAAATTCATACTGCATGGTATCATCATACTTAGTCTGAAATGCAGAGAGTTCACTATTTAGAGCAGTAACAGCTGAATATATTTTTTTAAAAATCGGCAAATAAAATGTGTACATTCTTAACCACTCCTGTGTCAAATGGAAAGTTGCAGCCAATTCATTTATTAGATTTAGGTTATTTCATCTGGTGCTTGGAAGCCACTATAAGATCTTCTTAAATTAAACTTTCTCCAGAGGTTCAAGGTTTTCTTCTGCAATATAACTTCTTGGCGAATGAGGTTGGACTGGGTCACTGACTGACTCAAAAGTTATCCCAAGAGCTTTTCTATGGCTTGAGGATGGACCTGAATCCACTCCTTGGTCTTAACCTCACTACGCCATTTTCATCTACAAATACCACTATTATATTTCAAAGTGATGCATTCTGGGAAGCCAGAAAGGATGATATTTTGTAAAGCATTAAGAGGCTGTATAGAAGTCTAAGTGCTATTGTTACTGCTCTGGCTATTTTCATATTGCTTGGTTCACAGTTGTCACAGCTACCCATTATCTCTTATGAAAGATGATCCAAGAGCATAAAAAGGAAAGTCGAAGTCAAGTATTAACAGTAGCTCTATTAACAATAATAACGTATTAATATGGTGAAATTTGACTGTAGTAAGTTACCTGGAGTCTCCTTGATTGTGTTGAATTGGGCAGTCATATAAATTTGTTTCTTAATAAATCAATTACCCAAGCAATTGCATAGATTGCCATGCAAAAATCCAGATAAGCAGATGGCAAACCTAGATGGCAGCAAAAAGACTCTGTTGGCTGACAACAGAGTAGTTAGCCAGACTCAATAATCCTGCACAAGAGGATTTTTCGCTCCCATGAAATATTAGGGCTATATAAGTTTCACTCAAACCGTGTCAAGTGTGTCAAATCCAGAGGTGGGCTCCTCCTGGTTCGGACCAGTTTGCCCAAACCGGTAGCAAGCCGCTGGTGATGTCACGATGACATCACCAAACCGGTTCTGTCAGTGCCGGTCTGTGGATGCCGACATCTTTTTTTGGAATTTTTTTGGATTTTTTTTAAATTATTTTTTGGAATTTTTTCCAGGTTTTTTCTTCTGCACATGTGCAGAAGCCGAGTTTGCAGCACTGCACATGCATTGCCATCTTGTTTTTGGCTTTTTTGGGTGGGATGCATGCCCACGTGGCGCAGGAAGAAGCAAACTGGCAGCAAGGTAAGTTAGAACCCACCCCTGGTCAACTCTTGATATAAAGACTTTTCTCAGATTTCTGCAACTTGACAGATTTTTAATCAAAGTGAAACAGACCTTTGGAAGTTTACAGTCTTACAAGATTTATGGTATGTCTATCTAAAAAGAGGAAATCATTCTTTACTTGCAGCTGTCTATGAAAATCCATCTATGCAAATATTATTCAAAGTATTATTTAAAGGTCTCTAAGGGCTGGACGAGGATCCCAGACAACACCTGATCCAATCTAAAAATGAAACAGGTGATAGGTTCCAAATTATAACCTCCCTCCCATCATCACTTTCATATTCTATGAACTCTAACAAATATGTGACTATATAACCATTTCCCTTTATAAAGCAGAACAACCTAAACTTTAAAAATGAACAATATAAACAGCTGAGACTTTGCCCTAAGAACTTGACTGCAAAATTTGGAAAGAAGTGTAGTTTTAACTCTGGTTCACAAGACTCTTGAGCAAAACTCAGGGTCAGATTCATCAATGGACAAGTTGATGAAAAGGAAATCTTTTTCTTACTTTTTGGTCTCCTACGTCTCTTTTGTGCAATGCATGGACTTTTTGCGGATACACGACTTCATAATCCTTAACTTTCCAGGACTTCTTTGCAGAGCTCGCTTCACAAAGAAAAGAAAAGAAAAGTTCACTTTGGTATGTTATTCTACCTTTTTCACATCTACAACACAATTTGTTATTCAGTTACCCATGAACAATGAAAATAGTGGAAAACCACTTCCATTCTGCAGCCAAGCAAATTACATGACCATCGCCATGTCAGTACCAGAAGCTGGTTCAACTCAGGATTGTTTCTCCTACAGTAGATATTAAAGTTATTACTTATTTATTTACTTTTTAATCCAGTCTTTCCATCAGATTGTAAACATCAAAGTAGCCCAATACACGTATGTACATACATTGTTTTGTTTAATGTTTGTTTGTCTTTTTAATGTTTATATTCAAATTAAAAAAAATTTCAAAGTAGCCCAATACACATTACAAAAAAGGACAACAATAATTGTCATTGTCATTGCAAGTGAAAACAAAACAATAAAGTAAAATATGAATAGCCACCCAGTAGGGGGGGGGGAAACCTAATATCCAAACACCTAAAGAAGTGAGACAGTCTTTATCTTCTGCTTCCATACAAAAGAGAGGAAGAGGGAGAGGGAGAAGGAGAAAGAGAAAGAAATTTCTTAAGGTAGGGAGTGACTGAAGTCTAAGCATTTGGCCATGGAAATGGATCTTCTGATGGACATCTTCCAAAGGTAGCCCAAGGCAGAAGTTTAGATTTAGATTTAGATTTATTATTAGAGTTGGAAGGGACCTTGTAGGTCATCTAGTCCAATCCCCGGCTCAAGCAGGAGTTCCTACACCATTTGAGACAGATGGCAGTCCAGTCTCCCCTTGAAGGTCGCAAGTGTTGGGGCTCTCACAACCTCCGCTGGCAAGCTGTTCCACTGGTTGATCGCTTTCACCATTAGAAAGTTTCTCCTCACTTCCAGGTTGAATCTCTCCTTGGTCAGCTTCCATCCATTATTCCTTGTTTGGCTTTCTGGAGCCATAGAGAACAGCCTGACCCCCTCCTCTCTGTGGCAGCCCCTCAAGTATTGGAACACTGCTATCATGTCTCCCCTGGTCCTTCTCTTCGCCAGACTGGCCAAGTTCAGTTCCTGCAACCGCTCTTTGTATGTTTTATTTTCCAGACCCTTTATCATCCTGGTTGCTCTCTTCTGCACTTTCTCTAGGGTTTCAATGTCTTTTTTGTAGTGTGGTGACCAAAACTGGATGCAGTACTCTAGGTGTGGTCTGACCAAGGCTTTATAGAGTGGTACTAGTACCTCTCTGGTCCTTGATTGTATCCCTCTGTTTATGCAGCTCAGGACTGCACCTTTACATCTTCCTCATACTTTTATTTACCTGCCCATTTGTACCTGATGCTCACAGAAACATGGGAGAGGTTTGATTGCTTGCCCTACTGTCAAGGAAGGTTACTATTCTCTCCTGCTTAAAGCACAGAAAAAGCAGCAATTCCACATCCCTTTCTTCTTTACCATATTGTTCTCTACCAATTCGTGTTCTAATTGCGGAACTTGCCTCCTTGGTAAAGGCAACCCCACCTTTCCTGGTTTTAAAAAAAATCAGGGCTACTCCAATGAGCTTCTGTTCTGAACTGTGTTTGGGAATCATCTGAATCGGTTGAGTATCATTATTTGTAATTATTTGTGGGAAAGACCTGGGAGACAGGAGGAAGAGCCAGAGACTAGTCAACTGGCATGTTTTATTTTATTTATTTATTTAAATGGATTTATATGCCGCCCAACTCCCAGGGGACTCTGGGCGGCTCACAACATGTCAATCCATTTTCCAATATAAAAAGACACAACAATTTAAAAGCTACAAAAATTAAAAAGAACATCTAACATTCATAACCAAGGGGGGAGACCCATATCTGGTCTAGTTGGTCTCACTTTCACCCCCCTGCCGGAAGAGCCAAGTTTTTATTGCTTTACGGAAGGCCAGCAGGGTGGGGATGGTCCTGATCTCTGGAGGAAGCTGGTTCCAAAGGGAGGGAGCTCCCACAGAGAAGGCTCTCCCCCTCGGCCCACCAACCGGCATTGCTTGGTCGATGTGCCTTGGAGGACACCATCTCTGTGGGCCCTAACCAGTCATAGGGAGGTATGCGGTAGGATGCGGTCCCGAAGGTAACCTGGCCCTGAGCCATGTAGGGCTTTAAAGGTTAAAACCAACACCTTAAATTGGATCCGGAGACTAATGGGCAGCCAATGCAGCTGGCGGAGGATAGGTGTTACGTGGGTGTATCTGGGTACACCCACCACAGCTCGCGCAGCTGCATTTTGCACCAATTGCAGTCGCCGGAAGGTAAAAGGTATCTCAGCCCATAGAAGGAAGGAGAACGTGGGAAGCATTTTGGAAGGGATTGTGGGATTTCTGGAGAGTAAAAGCACAGAGGGAAGTAATCATTTCAGCCACACAAGATGCTGTAAATATACCTTTACAGTAAGGTGACCAGACGTCCTGCTTTTGGCGGGACAGACACGCTTTTTAAGCGTGTGTCCCGCATCCCGCATTCTTTTCAAAAAGTCCCGCTTTTTTGAAAAGAATGCGGAAACAGAGGGACGTCTGGTCACCTTAATAAGGGGAAGCAAAAGAGAGGTCGGGCAAGTCGGGCGGAATTTCAGAGAGCCGTCTGCCTGCTGGGGAGAGGGGGAAGGGGGGCTGCTCCTCCTCTCCTTCCCCCGCCCCATCCCTAGCCCCGCCCTCAGAGGCGCCACTGCTGTTGGGATGCTGGGGGAGGGACGAGGAGCCAGCGGCGCAAACAGCCCTTCCTCGTCCCCCTCCCCTTCCTTCCCCCCGTCGCCTCGCTGCCGCCGTTGCCCTGGGGCCGGGCGGGCGACCGGGAGACCGCGGCGCTTGGATGCCTGCAGCTCGTGACAGGTAAGCTGCCGGCTGCCTCCTTTCCCCGTCTCCCGCCTCCCGTTCGTTGCTTGCCAGCCCAGCTGAAGGGGAGGCGGGAGGTGAGGAAAGGCCTCCCGAAGGGGAGGCGGGCTCCCGAAGGGCTGCCGGCTCCCGAAGGGGAGGCGGGACCCTTCGGGAGCCGGCAGCCCTTCGGGAGCCCGCCTCCCCTTCGGGAGGCCTTTCCTCGCCTCCTGCCTCCCCTTCGGCCGGGCTGGCAAGCAACGAACGGGAGGCGGAGACGGGGAAAGGAGGCAGCCGGCAGCTTACCTGTCACGAGCTGCAGGCATCCAAGCGCCCTCCCGCCTCCCCCCCCACCTGGACGCCGACATTTGCTGTTTTGCCCTCTGCGCATGCGCAGCGTTCTGCGCATGCGCAGAGGGCAAAACAAATGGTGGTGCCCAGGCGGGCCCGCCCCCCCCCGTCCCGCCTTAAAAAAAAATCTGGTCACTTTACTTTACAGAGAACTAATATTCATGGTTGTGCTTGTTACCTAGACTACCTCACAGGGCTAGCATTATTTTAATTGCTTTGTATTTTGAATTGCTGCAGTAACATTGGGCAGCTAATAAAATGCTGTAATACTAAAAGAATAAATACGTAACCAGCTTTCATTCATTCCATTCATCAGTGTCCCTGTTCTAAGTAAAATGTAGATGTTCCCAGGGCCCGAGGCTACGAAACAAACCAGAAACTAGAAAGCTCCCTGCCTTCAGCTTCAAAAGTAAATAGACTGAGTCTCAAAGGGATGGGTGAGGGTTGGGCTGTGGATGAATGTAAGCACATTTATCAAGAACACAAAGTCAAGGATGAATCGGTCAGAGAGGGAATTATGAATCACTTGCACATAAGAGAGAATTCTTATGTGTATTTGTGCTTCGGTCTGGTTCAACGTTTCTACAATCATCTTTTCTGGCCTAGGGCCTGAGGTAAACTGACACATCCATTCCAAAAGTCCCTCCTGTAATTCTTGTCAGAGGCTGAGTGGGATGAAGACTAGAATATTTCTCTGCAACTAGGGATACTTACCTAATCCTAAAGGAAGTGAGTATCTGAGCAGAGAAATTAAATGCTCCGGCTCTTGGTATCTGATACAGAGTAATTCTATACATACATATACGCATGCTCAGGAACTTGCCCTCCCGGACTTAAACATGGCCTTCCCAAATCCTTCACTAACCCTTATCTACTGTATCATACTGGTTATCTGCAAAAATTCAGGGTGTCATGTCACAACCTGTTGTGGATAATTGCCAACATTTTGTGGGCACATTCTGTTGGGGGCTTTTCTCCCACAAATTCTATCATCTATCTATCTATCTATCTATCTATCTATCTATCTATCTATCTATCTATCTATCTATCTATCTATCTATCTATCTATCTATCTATCCATCCATCCATCCATCCATCCATCCATCCATCCATCCATCCATCCATCCATCCATCCATCCATCCATCCAGAGGTGGGTTTCAGCAAGTTCTGACCAGTTCTGGAGAACTGGTAGTGGAAATTTTGAGTAGTTTGGAGAACCGGTAGGGAGATTTTGAGTAGTTCGGAGAACCGGTAAATACCACCTCTGACTGGCCCCACCCCCATCTATTCTCTGCCTCCCAAGTCCCAGCTGATCGGGAGGAAATGGGGATTTTGCAGTAACCTTCCCCTGGAATGGGGAGGGAATGGAGATTTTGCAGTAACCTTCCCCTGCCACGTCCACCAAGCCACACCCACCAAGCCATGCCCACCAAGCCACACCACGCCCACCAAGCCACGGCCACAGAACTGGTAGGTAAAAAAATTGAATTCCACCACTGTATCTATCCATCTATCCATCTATCCATCATCTTCATAAAACAAACATTATAGCAATAGCACTTAGACTTATATACCGCTTCATAGTGCTTTACAGAGTTCAGCATATTGCCCCCAACAATCTGGGTCCTCATTTTACCGACCTCAGAAGGATGGAAGGCTGAGTCAACCTTGAGCCTGGTGAGATTTGAACAGCTGAACTGCTGAACTAGCAGTCAGCTGGAGTAGCCTGCAGTAACTGCATTTAACCACTGCACCACCTCGACTCTTATAAATTCAAACAAAATGAAAGAAGTAAAATGTGACAGGGATGATAGGCATATTAGTGCACTTGGACTTGGATTCCCTTAGGAACTGCTTAAAGATGGGATGAGGAGGTCCACGGAAGTTAATTTGGAATTAAAACTGTGAAATTTAGTAGCTGAAACAACTGAATTGGCTAAGATATTCCAGACTTTGACAACTCTGTTATAAAAATCAATTTTTTTTTTACAATCAAGTTTAAAGCAGTCTACATTAAGTTTAAAGCAGTTGTTCTCACGTGTTAGACTTCATTGGCGGCTCTGTAAGTGCATCAGTATTGGAAAGGGACAAAGCTAAAAGCAAGAAGGGACATCAGTCATTCTCCTTCTCTAATGTTCTCCTTCCTTCTTGCCTTCCTCCTCACACAGCAGGCTGCCAAAAAAGAGGATGGGTGGCTTTTTGTCAGAGATCCGATCCCTCCCAAAAGGCCTCTGAAATTAATGCACATATGGCTGAAGAGCTACGTTAATCTGGAATAATCCCTTCAACAAGGACTGCTTCACAAGGGTTGTTCTTTTCGCACAGGTCATGAGGGAACATGCCTTACAGGTAAAAGATCCTTCATCTGCTTACTTCTTTGAAAACCACCTGTGTATTTATAACAACTGAGCCCTAATGCCAGCCTGAAGCTATGAAACATTAGTAGTGGTGAGTAATTCAGAGCGTTTAAAAAAACTGTGCAGACAACTTACACTTGAGCTTGAATAATAGCAAAGTAATTAGGGAGTAAAATAGATCCGTATTACAGGTCATTACATAGGAATGCTTGATAGCAACAGAACAGGATATGCTGTATCCATAGTATGGATCCTACCCAGCAAGCTATGAGTGGTGGAAAAAGGATGCCAAAGGTATCATAGCAATAGCAATAGCACTTAGACTTATATACCGCTTCATAGTGCTTGCTACAGCCCTCTCTAAGCGGTTTACAGAGTTCAGCATATTGCCCCCAACAATCTGGGTCCTCATTTTACCCACCTCGGAAGGATGGAAGGCTGAGTCAACCTTGAGCCGGTGAGATTTGAACAGCTGAACTGCTGAACTAGCAGCAGCCTGCAGTGCTGCATTTAACCACTGCACCATCTCGGCTCTCATGTCTGATATGACCCTTTTAGAAGAACATAAACAAGCAGAACAGACTCAAAACATGGTGAAGAAGATGATTAAGGGTGTCTAACAATCCCAATAGAATAGAATAGAATAGAATAGAATAGAATAGAATAGAATAGAATAACAGAGTTGGAAGGGACCTTGGAGGTCTTCTAGTCCAACCCCCTGCTTAGGCAGGAAACCCTACACCACTTCAGACAAATGGTTATCCAACATCTTCTTAAAAACTTCCAGTGTTGGAGCATTCACAACTTCTGGAGGCAAGCTGTTTCACTGATTAATTGTTCTAACTGTCAGGAAATTTCTTAGTTCTAAGTTGCTTAGTTCTAAGTTGCTTCTCTCCTTGATTAGTTTCTACCCATTGCTTCTTGTTCTACCCTCAGGTGCCTATAACAGAAGTGTATGTTCCCCTCCCCCCAGCAAAGTCCATATTTGATATTTGATACACACCTATCTGGTGTGTACTCCAAAAAGTGGATATGACCAATCCAACTGGATTGCATTTAAATTAAACTTTAAATTTAAGGTGAGACGTTAGAACTTCTACAGGCATATATTTTAAGGTTTGGCACACTAATCTCTTTTATTCTTTCTGCTGGCAAGCAGCCATTAGGTTACCTCATTAGAAGGAGTGGTAGAAATCAAAATTCTCAACTCCGCAATGCTTTGATTGCATGAAGCCCTGTTTAACTTTTCATAAGAAAAACTGATTGACGTGAAGAACCAGTGAGCTAACTTCAAATGGGGTTCACACAAAGAATGGTTGGGCCTGAAATAACACAGTGTCTCCTTCCCTGTGCGGGATCATTTATTTGTCAGGGTTAGGAACTTGCTTTTTAAATAGACAGTTTGCTATTTTACTCAAAAATTTCTAATTAGAAACTTCTGATTAGAACAGTGGTTCCCAACCTTTTTGTGATCGAGTACCACTTGGAGGTCCCGTACAGTCGCCGCGTACCACCTGGTTCCAGAGAAACTAAATTCGATCAGATATCACTTTATTTCCATAATTGTACCGTTCCTTTTTTGGCCCCGCGCATCCAGCAACTGGATTCTCGGGCCGCTGGGACCAGGTGGGTGGCGTGTGGCAACAGTTGCAAATCGTTGCCAGATTATCTTGTGTTAGGCAGTAAACATTTTTGTGAAGTAAAAAATAACTAACTAAAAATCGTTCATGACCCCGAAAGTGTTCGCGTACCACCTGGAAGGCCCTCGCGTACCACTAGTGGTACACGTACCACAGGTTGGGAACCACTGGATTAGAAGAACCTCTAAGGCAGGGGTGTCAAACTCACGTCATCATGGCGGCGTCATGTGACGGATCGGGACTTTTTTCCCCTTCGCTAAACCAGGTGTGGGCGTGGCCAGCACGTGACACATGCAGCCCATGGTCGGGAGTTTGACAGCCTGCTCTAAGGGAGCAATGGCTGTTTATCTGACTATACACAGTAGGATTTCCTTGGCAATTTCCAGATACGTGGACTTCAACTCCCAAAATCCCACAGCCAGCATAGCCATTTCTCAGAATTCTGGGAGCTGAAGTCCACTCACCTTCAATTTGTCAAAGATGGCACTCACTGGTATAGGGTTTCTTAGGTATCTAATATTCCATATGGACACTTCCAGGAGCAACACAATTTGATCTATAAGAGTCCTTCTCCGGGTACAATGCTCTATAGCAGTGTTTCCCAACCTTGGCAACTTGAAGATGTCTGGACTTCAACTCCCAGAATTCCTCAGCCAGCGAATGCTGGCTGGGGAATTCTGGGAATTGAAGTCCAGACATCTTCAAGTTGCCAAGGTTGGGAAACACTGCTCTATAGAAATGAATAAGAAGTAGAACTTAGAAGATCAGGAGATATGTGCTCCATTTATCCATATCAGAGCAGGTTTCTGGTCAGGTCTGTCAGCATTGTCCAGCAATCGATCTGCTAGGAGTGAACCATCAACCTTTTTCCAAGTGTTGCCTCTTAAGGAATTGGGTGTTTTCAAACAATGACTTTGTGTTCCTTGACTATAGCTGATTTTATATGAGTAAGTAGATACAAACACAGTTTCTGCGTGGGTGTTCAGAATCTATTTTGGTTGATTATTAAAAGCAAATTATTCACCAGCACCTGAGGAACAGAACATGCCACCAGCTAACACAAGACTTCATCTGTGAGGCAAGCAGAGTGTTGGCTGTTTTGGTCAGGGTTGTGTAAGGAGCTTGGCAAAGGAAAAATCCTCCTCACTTCCAGGTTATTGAAATGTTGATGTATGCTACCGCTGCTGTAGCTGCTAGATCAGATGCTGAAGAGAGAGATCATTCCAAATCTAAAGATTTGCCCCTTTTCCACGATCCGTTGCACCTCTAAATTTGGTTACATTGACCACTGTTACTCAACCTTAGCAACTAAGATATGTGGACTTCAACATATGATGATTTTATTATATTAATTTATTATTATAGGATTGTTCTCTTTTATTAGTTTTACTGTTTTATATATGAGGTTTTTATATTCTTGTAAGCCACCTTGAGTCACCATGTGCGAATAGGCGGCAATATAAATGTATGTATGTATGTATGTATGTATGTATGTATGTATGTATGTATGTATGTATGTGACAGGGTGAGAATTAATCTCACAGAGGTGATGTTTGATCTTTTCCCAGACATCAGACATTAGAAATGAAACCGCAGTTTAAAAGTCTAAGTAAAAATATTTATTTCGGTACAAAAACAATAAATTCTAATTAATTACATGTCTAATATAAAATGTGCGACTTCTCTCATTGGAAGCCAGAAGAAGGAGATTGGAATGCACACATGCATACAAGAACATATCAATCACGTGCTCAGGAATGAACCATTATATTGAATAGGGATGCAGCTCCCTGCATATACATGTAACAGGCAATAAATCACACCGTGACAGTATGTATGTATGTATGTATGTATGTATGTATGTATGTATGTATGTAAGTAAGTAAGTAAGTAAGTAAGTAAGTAAGTAAGTAAGTAAGTAAGTAAGTAAATAAATAAATAAATAAATAAATAAATAAATAAATAAATAAAGTAGGGTAGATACACCATTTTGGAGATTCAGATAGTCTTCAAGGACTACATAGTGCCCCACGAAGCGTGTTTAGCAGTAGTCCAATCAGGAAGTGACTAAGACATGAGTGAACGCAAGCAGAGTTCCTTGCAGCCCCGGGAATGGGTAAAACTGGTGCACAAATTTGCAGTTGTGCAAATGTCTCCCCGGCCACAGCTGCCACCTGCTCTTTGAGTAGGAACTGTGAATGCAGAAGAAACCCCAGACTGCTCATCAGTTCTGAATGGAGTGTGCCATCCCATGCAAAACCAAAGACGGAAACACTCCATGTTCCTCCACGTAGTGCCTCCCACTCCCAGCACCCTCAGCAGCCTTTGATGCCATAGCTGATAGTATCAAAGGCTGCTGAGAGATCAAGGGAATCAGGATGAATGCACTACCCACATCCTAGGTTTACCACAGATCAAAAACAAGCATGACCAAAGTAGATCTCCATACTGCACCTGGCTTGAAAGTGGTTCATGCCACAATCTTATCCTAGCACGCTACACTGAGCCCTATTTAAATTTACCAACCAGACTGACTTTATAGATACACTAAACCCCAAAACCACATAACCAAACTTATAACTGAGTATACCCCATTAGTGATACCCATGCCCGGACTTCCACCAAATTAGTTGCATGAATACACCTTTCCCTACCATAGTAAGCAAAGTTTTTCCCAAAGTCTCCTATGAAAGCGAAAGCATTTAAGGTCACACTTAACATGGATTTTAAAGAATATTCATATATGCGAACTAGAAAATAAAATCTGTATTTCTGTGCTGCCAACTGGCATCAATCTGAAAATCTTATATTGAGAAAAGTACTAAGTAATATTATTAATAATAATAATAATAATAATAATAATAATAATAATAATAATAATAATAATAATAATAATAATAATAATAATAATAATAATAATAATAATAATAACAACAACAACAGAGTTGGAAGGGACCTTGGAGGTCTTCACCCCTGCTTACGCAGTAGTGTCACATTAGTTTGAGTAGAGTTTGGAGGTTCTTTGAAGATAACAATAGCACCAGCTTTTGTTTGGCTGAATATTATGCAAGCTTAATTACAGGAGTTCTACTGGAAGAAAATTAAAACTGAAAAATATTTATTTTTCCTTTAAATATTTTGCTTCCCGAAATTTTCTTGCCACGAACTCTGCCTCTCTGTCCGCTTCAGTCTTCTAATTTTTACTCACATAATTGGAAAACTTTCCCCTCTAGCTTGAACGTTCTTTGTTTCTTAGGATCTTAGAACTTTTCTTTCTTAGGATCTGTTTCCTGCATGACAACATTTAAGCAAATACAAAAAAAAACCCACCCCTCTATGTAATTTTCGCACAACTGAGATCTTTGAAAGCATTCTTTTTGCTAGTCTGGGACAAGCGCTTGTTAATCATCAAAAGGAAAACCATAGAAACCTGTCAGGTACAATAGTCTTTTAGCAGTAAGAATATGGGGAAAAATGAAACTGGAAAAAAACATCTTACCTTGGTATGAAAACATTGTTGTTAAGCATATCGTAACCAAGAGAGCTTGGATCATTTCGGATCCTGGATTTGGCTGGTGGACAAGGAATCTCTTTCTGCTTTTCAGCCAACCTGAGCAGTTCTCCTCTTGACTCTGAGAAGCAAGTAATGAGTGTTCCAGCTTTATTCATGCACTTACACGAGGAAGTGTTTGCTAAAGGTGTTGCACAACTTCAAAGTTGCAACAGTACTACTAGAGGGCAGGTTTCCAGCTGGCTTGACGCATGTCACTCTAACAATGATACCTGGAAGGGTTCTTTCAAGGCAGCCCCCAAAGCAAATGCAAAAAGGAGGGGATTAAGTGATCACAGAAGAGCTCTCCCTGGCTGGGATGCTAATACAATTAAATCTGGGCGCTCTTGGGCAAAGGGTTTTAAATGCCAAGGAGGAGACAGCGGTGAGTTGCTTTTCGGAGTATTTTGTGAGTCAGAGGCACTTTTTGAACAATCTAACGTCCTTTCAACGTTGCTAGCATTTAGGGCTACTTGGTCATCAGGAAGCTCAATGAGCTGGCTTGTAGACTCTGAAAAATGATGTTATTGGGGGAAAGGCTGAATCCATGCCAGTGCAGCTACCAAAAGGACCCTTGCCTTCACTACAGGGGGGAAACTTTATACAATAATAGATTTTTCCGTTTGTAAAAAAGCCAAGAACTTTTGTTATTCTTTTAGAGTATAACACCTCCACCAGCCCCTCCATTTTCTGAAACAAGACATTTATATATTGGTCATCGAAATGTCAGCTGCAGTAATAGGCACTCAAAGGGCTTTTGAAGGGGAACTAGGAGATGAATCACAGAGTAGAGTGAATCATTTCAATTACATTAAGAGGATCCCACTTTTCCCTTATAATCTCTCCTTTTGTCTCCACCTGGGGTAGACATCTACAAAGTCAAAATAAAGTGGAGTGTGGGAAAAAAGCGGGGGCAAAACCCACCCTCCTGTTAGAGCAGTGTTTCCCAACCTTGGCAACTTGAAGATGTCTGTACTTCAACTCCCAGAATTCCCCCAGCCAGCGAGTTGAAGTCCAGACATCTTCAAGTTGTCAAGGTTGGGAAACACTGTGTTAGAGGTAAAGCAGAAATCTTTGGTGAAGCAAAAGGGGGAAAAAAGAAAAATCTACTTTTGACTACTCGTTTGGCAATTTTGGGGTAAGGAAAAGCCATAGTAGAAACAGCAACTTCGTTCCAAGAGGCCAAAGGCAAAAGAACCTTCTCTTTATATTTTAGAAACAAGGAGGTATGTGAGCCTTTGAAACTCTCTTTGTTTTCTTTCAAAACTTCTGCCCTTACCATCATTAGCAGTCTTCTCTTGCAATGGCACCAAACTAATTAAAATTGCAAAGCCTGTCTAGGTGAAGAGCTATAGAAGTAGCCTCAAGCCACATCTTATGCTGATTTGAACGTTTCTCTTAGAGGGGAGGATAAATGATAAACCAGTGTTACAATATATGCATGCCTCTGCATGTATACACCTGCCTTTAATGCTTTTCTTATCTCAGTTTGACGCTGGCCTTGATCTAGATAGAATCTTTAAGTTCTTTCCTCAGAATAGCGGAAAAAGGAGGAAAAACCTTTCCACCGATTGCCTTCTTAGAAATGGCTTATCCAATGAGCTTTCTTGCAGTGAGAACATGGTTCTGTTTTACAGTGATCAAAAGAATGAAGAGATTAAAAAAATTCAGAATTTTAGGATTGAGGTCATTCCTCATAGCTGCTATCCAATTGAATAACTTCACCACCGCCACCCATTAATTCATCTTTTTGTGTCTCTATATTTTGATTCTGAAGAAGAGATCATCACTCACAAATTGATAGAGATCTAGATTACCACATATTTTCCCGCTGTAATAATTGTTGATCATTTCCAGGCAACTCAGATTAATTCTGTCTAGATTATTATTATCTGATCTGTTTTCCTTTCTCTGAATGTGGCTACATTTTGCTTTATTGCTTGTAAAATATGCTGTATTTTGACTGCACCATTTATTGATTATAATATTTAGTTTTATTTGCTAGAGCTAGAATATTTGTCTTTTTTGTGTGTGTTATGAATTGGTCAGTGACTGTAAGACAGTTTATTGACTGAGAATAACTGCTTCCTAAACCAACTCTCTGTGTAAATTATTTTTAGTTGTTCATCACAACACATGAAAATTAATCTTTTGACACTTATACCTAACACATACTCTCAACTCCCTCCCTTGTCTAAATTTGTTTATAATTCTTTCTTTAGCTCAGTCCAAGTTATTTTTTTTTCTCCATCTCTTCTTCCAGAGTCTGTGGAATGCAAGGCATTAGGATTCCCCATCTGTTCACTTCTTGCATATGATACTGCCTCATTTGGTAAAATCATCATCGATTTTTTTTCCTCTCCTGCAGACCCGTTTTTGTGGGGTTATGATTCCATTTTTATTCATCAGATCTGTTTGACTGTCCTTGTTTTATTTCCCTATATTTTCAGTTTTTAATTGACAAACTGCCCAAATAACTCCAGTTACTGGGTATTTTAAATGGAAGGAAGACGATACCAGAAAACATGAATATTCTCAAAACAATTCACTCACTCACATCTCTACTCAATCTGTATAATTTTAGCCTCCCCAATAGCAGAAGCTCTGCTATTATAATTTTTTAAAGAGAAAAACCACATCCTCTACTTTTCAAAGAGGAAATGAAACTATAATGCGTACATATGCAAATAAACATATATTGTCCCATGGTGTAAGAGTTAAAATGTGCAAAATTTAACTGTTAACATCTAACATCATTCTTCCATTCTGACATTAAGCACAGGAGTCCCCCACCCAGGGTTGTGTGCTAAGCCCTTTCCTATATTCCTTGTATACATATGACTGCATCCCATTGTATAATACCAACGCAATTATTAAGTTTGCGGATGATACGACAGTGGTGGGGCTCATTAACAAGAACAATGAGTCTGTTTATAGAAAGGAAGTACAAGGGTTGGTATTGTGGTGCAAAGAGAATAATCTTATACTTAACACCAAAAAAAACTAAAGAACTGATAATTGACTTTAAGAAAAAGAGAGATGCACATTTACCATTGCACATAGATGGCGAGGAGGTGGAGAGGGTTAGTAGTTTTAAATTTCTGGGTATTTATATCTCAGAGGACCTCTCATGGACTATGAATGTAAACATGCTCGTGAAGAAGGCTCAGAAGAGGCTGTACTTCCTGAGACTGCTCAGGAAGATAAATCTATCTCAGCATCTACTGTTGTCCTACTATCGCAGCACCATTGAGAGTGTCCTGACATATGGTATTCTAGCATGGCATGGGAGCAGCTCTGCAGCAGACAAAAAAGCTCTACAGAGAATCATTACAACTGTCCAGAATATCATTGGGCTCCAGCTACCAGCCCTGGATGATATCTCTGCATCTCGCTGTTCTAGGATCTCACACTATAAAAAATATGTTGAGACTCTAGAAAGAGTGCAGAGAAGAGCAACCAGGATGATTAGGGGACTGGAGGCTAAAACATACAATGAACGGTTGCAGGAACTGGGCATGGCTAGTCTAGTGAAGAGAAGGACCAGGGGAGACATGATAACAGTGTTCCAATATTTGAGGGGCTGCCACAAAGAGAAAGAGGTCAAACTATTTTCCAAAGCACTTGAAGGCCAGACAAGGAATAATGGATGGAAACTGAACAAGGAGAGATTCAACCTGGAAATAAGGAGAAATTTTCTGACAGTGACAACAATCAAACAATAGAACAACTTCCCTCCAGAAGTTGTGGGAACTTCATCACTGGAAGATTTCATGAAGAGATTGGACTGCCATTTGTCAGAAATGGTGTAGGGTCTCCTGCTTGGGTGGGGGTGGGGGGTTAGACTAGATAACCTCCAAGGTCCGTTCCAGTTCTCTTCTGATTTATTGATTCAACCTGGAAATAAAGAGAAATTTTCTGACAGTGAGAACAATCAACCAATGGAACAACTTCTCTCCCTAGAAGTTGTGGGAACTTCATCACTGGAAGCTTTCAAGAAGAGACTGGACTTCCATCTGTCAAAAATGGTGTAGGATCTGCTTGGGCGGGGGGTTGGATTAGATGACCTACAAGATCCCTTCCAACTCTGTTAATCTGTATCTGTATCTGCTGTCACACTGGTATTCCATCAGTTCCCTGAGATGTTCATAGTTTACAACAATGCAAAAAAGTATTACCCAACAGCATAACATAATATTCACCGAATGATGCAATTTCCAATAGCGGTCAGACCCAGTTCCTGTACTATTGAGTGTAACAAGCTGAGGAGCTTGTGTGTAAATAGACATCACTGGTATCTTTATTGCTCAGACTGCTCATCTCTTTAAATGCTCATGGTCATTCTCTAGTTTTTGGATTAAGCAATGTGGTATGTATAATAATAATAATTTTTATTGTCATTGTACGTATATACACAGTACACCCATACAACGAAATTCATGTAACCCTTCAAGACCAGTCCCAACACACATAGCAATCCCCACCCACCATGAATTCCCCACCCTGAACCACTCAAACATCCATACAACAGACCAAGTAATACTATCCAACAGCTCACTGATGGTGACCCTTCAATTCATTATTAAGTGCAATTATAGCTCTAGGATAAAAACTATTCAGAAAGTGTGTGGTCCGAGTTTTGATTGTTCTGTATCTTCTGCCAGAAGGCAACAGTTCAAAAAGATTGTAAGCAAGATGAGAAGAGTCTCTGAGAATATTGTGCAACTTCCTAGAACAGCGAGATGCAGAGATATCATCCAGGGCTGGTAGCTGGAGCCCAATTATATTCTGGACAGTTGTAATTATTCTCTGTAGAGCTTTTTTGTCTGCTGCAGAGCTGCTCCCATGCCATGCTAGAATACCATATGTCAGGACACTCTCAATGGTGCTGCAATAGTAGGGCAACAGTAGATGTTGAGATAGATTTATCTTCCTGAGCAGTCTCAGGAAGTACAGCCTCTTCTGAGCCTTCTTCACGAGCATGTTTACATTCATAGTCCATGAGAGGTCCTCTGAGATATAAATACCCATAAATTTTAAACTACTAACCCTCTCCACCTCCTCGCCATCTATGTGCAATGGCAAATGTGCATCTATCTTTCTCCTAAAGTCAATTATCAGTTCTTTGTTTTTTTTGGTGTTAAGTATAAGATTATTCTCTTTGCACCACAATATCAACCCTTGTACTTCCTTTCTATAAGCAGACTCATTGTTCTTGTTAATGAGCCCCACCACTGTCGTATCGTCCGCAAACTTAATAATTGCATTGGTATTATACAATGGGGTGCAGTCATATGTATACAATCAACCAATGGAACAACTTGTCTCCAGAAGTTGTGGGAACTTCATCACTGGAAGCTTTCAAGAAGAGACTGGACTTCCATCTGTCAAAAATGGTGTAGGGTCTACTTGGGTGGGGGGTTGGATTAGATGACCTACAAGATCCCTTCCAACTCTGTTAATCTGAATCTGTATCTGTATCTGCTGTCACACTGGCATTCCATCAGTTCCCTGAGATGTTCATAGTTTACAACAATGCAAAAAAGTATTACCCAACAGCATAACATAATATTCACCGAATGATGCAATTTCCAATAGCGGTCAGACCCGATTCCTGTGCTATTGAGTGTAACAAGCTGAGGAGATTGTGTGTAAATAGACATAACTGGTATCTTTATTGCTCAGACTGCTCATCTCTTTAAATGCTCATGGTCATTCTCTAGTTTTTGAGTTAAGCAATGTGGTATGTATGAGCAGCAGGTGTCCATATATCCCTTGACGTTTACTATCTTAATAAGTATCTTATGGGCACTTTTAATTAAAAACCAATGGAAATCAAAAGTCCCTGCAGTCTTTATTTACAGCAAGAGGGCTATGTATACTTCAAACATTATTCAGGAACTTGCAGAGTGTAGCATGTCTTTGATATTCATTAAAGCAGCTCAATATTATTTGGACTTTCACTTGAACATGTTAAAAAAAATATTACTGCTTTAAGAGCTACATTGCTGTACAGGTTTAAGGTGCCAGGCTAGAAACTGGGAGACTCTGAGTTCTAGTTTCACCTTATGCACAAAGCATATATTATTAATTGTGGACTGCGCAAGGAAACATTTATTGTCAGCTTACAGGATGTGTTATCATGAAATACCTAAGACAGATGCAAGTTACACATGAAACCTATTAAAAGTACATTACTAGTAACAGAAGGTTTCAACAGCCACAATGGGGTCTTAATCCGTTAAGTGATAAGGTATTGGTAATCTGTTTTACATGTAACTTGCATTTGCATAACTACCCACTCCCCAATTGAAATTCTGCATCAGTCTAGCCCAGGGGTCTGCAACCTTAAACACTCAAAGAGCCATTTGGACTCGTTTCCCACAGAAAAGAAAACACCAGGAGTCACAAAACCTGGGTGATTAGGGGACTGAAGGCTAAAATATACAATGAATGGTTGCAGGAACTGGGCATGGCTAGTCTAGTGAAGAGAAAGACCAGGGGAGACATGATAGCCATTTTCCAATATTTGAGGGGCTGCCAAAGAGAGGAGGGGGTCAAGCTATTTTCCAAATCACTTGAAGGCCAGACAAGGAATAATGGATGGAAACTGAACAAGGAGAGATTCAACCTGGAAATAAGGAGACATTTTCTGACAGTGAGAGCAATCAACCTATGGAACAGAAGTTGCCTTCAGAAGTTGTGGGAGCTTCATCACTAGAGGCTTTCAAGAAGAGACTGGACTGCCAACTTTCAGAAATGATGTAGGGTCTCCTGCTTGGGTGGTGGGTTGGACTAGATAACCCACAAGATCCCTTCCAACTCTGTTAATTTGTTAAGTGTGCAGGAAATGCTAGAAAACTGGGCAGCTGACAGTTCTTTTCAGAAGACTGTTAGAGAGAAAAGTCCATTGTTATGGTCCATCTCAGAAAACAGACTAGCTCTCATAGTGCATGTTACACAAAGATTGGTATTGGTTGAACATTATAAGCAATATTAGAATCAAGAATAAGCAATTTACTGAGGAGCTAAAGGGTCCCTACCAGAAGATTTCATCCAGAGCCTAAACATCTGTAGAGGAGGCTGAATCTCAGAATTCCTATACCAAACAGGAATTTGAAAACTGAATTTGCAAAGCTTCTTCAAGTCTATGGAACTGGCTTTGTCCTAATTCTGCAGTCACCGGACAAAAAATGGTGCAGGTTCATTCTCTTATAGAAGAGAACGCCAAGTAATTACTCCTCTTCATCCAGTGATGGGTTCCTACCGGTGCGGTCCACTCTATAGCACCGGTAGCGGCCCGCTGGTGACGTCACAGTACCGGTGCGGTCGGTTGCTGGTGCCTGGGTGGCGCCATTTAAAAAAATTTTTTTTAATTTTCTTTTGTGCATGCCCAGAAGCGAGCTTCCAGCACTGTGCATGCGCTGCCTTCCTACCCCACAGTGAGTCCAAGCAGGGAAGGATAGCTGAGGGAGCGCGTGAGACACTGAAAGAACGGGCAGCAGGACCTATCTCAGTTCCCCTCCCTTCAGCAGTCTGAGAAGCCACGAACACGCGGTGATGATCCCAGGATTTTTGCATGTTCGAGGCTTCTCGAGCTGCTGAGGGGAGGGGGAACAGGCAGCAGGAGCCTAGGATCATCAAATGGGGAAAAGCATTCAGGCTGGACGGCGCCTCCTAGAAGAACCACTGCTGCCGTCTTGCTGCGGGGGGCTGCGTTGCGGGTGGGCAATGCCCCCCCACTTCTCTGGCCGCTGCCAAGCTCCCGAGGCCCATGCCCACCCGGTCACATGGCTGGCAAGCTACACCCACAAAATAAGCCACACCCACAGAGTGGTAGTAAAAAAATTAGGAACCCACCCCTGTCTTCATCTGTTAAATAAATCCAGGATAGGGTGGAGGGAGCGAATGGATGCATCTCATGGAGATCCAGTATTAATTCAGCACTGGCAGTACCAAATTGAAGCACTTCAGATGTCGTTGAGCCAGCATCTCACCATTCATAGCATCCCTGATTGTTAGCTATACAAGGCAGCATTGCCGTTTCTTCAACACACCGATTGTCTATCACTGTAGGAACATAATGCAGAGTGTTGGACAGCGCCAAGATGAGTTGGTGGCAAAAGTCTACATTCAGAGTATGTTGATCTTCAGTGTCTTCATACAGGAAGAATGTGTCATCTCTCTTCATATCAACGGATATCTGTCAACTCGAGAAGGATTGCAATTGTCGTAAATATGTCTATGTCATTCTCCTACAGGAGCATGTCTGCGTCATGTTCTCAGCAGCCTCGTTCATGAATTCTCCAAAATTTCCCCCATTTAATAGGATTATGAGCAATGCTTTAGTTAACTAGTTGAAATTTGTGATGTCATCTGAGTCACAGATAAAAACTTGTTCAAAATGTACATAGGGCACCTCAAGGGTATCAGGCCGAAGCAGGGGTGAAATCCTCCCGGTTTGCCCTGGCCCGTCCTTCAGCGTATAGCCGATGGAACTGGTGGCGGTCGCGGCGCGGAGCTTCTCCCGCCCACTTTCCCGGCCCGGCTGAACGCTGCCATTCGGGTTATTTTTCCCTCTGTGCATGCGCGCGCATGCACAGAGGGAAAAATAACCCGAATGATTGTGGTCAGCCGGGCCAGGAAAGCGGTGATTGTGTTCAGCCGGGCCGGGAAAGCGGGCAGGAGAAGCTCCGTGCCGCGACCGCTGCCAGTTCCATCGGCTATACGCCGAAGGACTGGCCCGGGCGAACCGGGAGGATTTCACCCCTGGGCCGAAGCCATTTTACTTGGAGTCTTTGGCCCACCACACTTTATGCTATTTTAAAATGTATTCCTTGCTATGGGAATTTGGGAGGGGCCATTGCATGAGGGATGTCTGCATGTAGCCATAACAAATTCCTTCTAGGTTGTCAAGGCAATTACTAAAAGTGAACAACCCCTATCCTTTTTTTTTTTTTGCATCTGGCTTCCTATTTCTTGGAATATTAATGCAAGGAGGATTTTTTTTTTAATGCAGAGTGCCCTGGCTTTGTCCAGAACTGAGCAGGGAAGGGAAGAAGCAGGTTTAAGTTGCTATGATAACCGCCACTCATGCATCAACCATCTTGCAAACAACCTGTGGATAGTTTTCATACCACTGAGCTTCCTTTGGCAATCAGAAACCAATCTGCTTTCGAGCGAAAATCAGTTTTGCAGATATGAGTAACGCTGTTTTGAACAATAAAAGAGAATTTATCACCCTAGATCAATATTTTGAGTTTTGGTGACAAGTGGCCTAAAAATGTTTTCAGTGTAGCAATGACCCAAACATCTAACATTTGCACAGCTCAATCACATCATTCATTACTTTTCTTTGATCACCTAAAATTGTATTCTTGTTTCAGTTTATTAACAGATAAGCAAGAACAGTGCTTAGGAAATATAGAGTCCTCATAGAGTATGTTGTTGTTTTGAATCACATAGAAGACCTGTATGATGGTTTAATATAGGTTTAAAAGAATAAGACTGCATTTTTATCAAGAGAGTTATATTAGTGATATTAAGAGAGTTATATTAGTGATCAAGAGAGTTATAGTAGTGATATTAGTGATATTAAGGAGCCGAGGTGGCGCAGTGGTTAAAAGCAGCACTGCAACCTTCAGCTGATTGCTAGTTCAGCAGTTCAGCTGTTCATATCTCACCAGGCTCAAGGTTGACTCAGCCTTCCATCCTTCTGAGGTGGGTAAAATGAGGACCCAGATTGTTGGGGGCAATATGCTGAACTCTGTAAACCGCTTAGAGAGGGCTGTAAAGCACTATGAAGCGGTATATAAGTCTAAGTGCTATTGCTATTGCTGTTGCTATTAGTGATATTAGTGATATTACTTTGCATTTCCAAATTCTCTCTCCCCCCCATTGAAAAATAAAATCTACACAAATGCTTCTTTGCATTTCTTCTTAGTATCTCTCATGCACAACTATAGAAAGTCAGTTTTGCATTCACACCATGTTATATTACACCGTGATTGATTGGAATGATCAATGTGAGAGACAGTTCCACTGATGTCATTTTCAATTGCATCCTCCCATAAACCTGAGAAATAGTCAGCTTCATGTTACGACCTTTGATTACAACATGATATCTAACCATCTAGGGCAGGGGTGTCAAACTCAATTTCATTAAGGGCTGCATCAGGGTTGTGCTTGACCTCGGAGGGCTGGGGGGTTGTGGCCAGGGGTGTGGCCATGGTCGGTGTGGCCATCTCAACATCACTCGTGTCGGGGGCACCTGTGGTGGCCAATTGCTAAGGAAGGACTTCCCTGAGACCCTCCCTCTTATTATAATCTCCTTCCTTCCTTCCTTCCTTCCTTCCTTCCTTCCTTCCTTCCTTCCTTCCTTCCTTCCTTCCTTCCTTCCTTCCTTTTCTTCTTTTTCTTTCCTTCTTCATTCTCCTTTCTTCTTCCTTCCCCTCTTTTCTTATTTTTCCTTCCTTGCTCTCTTTCCATCTTTCCTTCTTTTTCTTTGTCTTTCCCTTTCTCCTTCCCTGTCCCTTCTTGCATGCTCAAATGCAAAAGGGGAAACCGTTTTGCAAACCTGGTCTAGGATCATCTCTGAAAAGGCACATACATTAGAAGGGAATGCTTTATGTTTATTTATTTATTTATTTATTTATCAAACACATATAAGATAACAGATATAGGAATAAACATGATTATGAATATAGGATAAGGATACGAATAAATGGGGACAGTAGGACAGGGATGGTAGGCACACTGGTGCGCTTATGCAAGCCCCCTTACAGACCTCTTAGGAATGGGGTGAGTTCTACAGTAGACAGTCTAAAGTTAAAGTTTTGGGGGTTTGGGGAATAAACCACAGAGTCAGGTAGTGCATTCCAGGCATTGACCACTCTGTTGCTGAAGTCGTATTTTCTTCAATCGAGTTTGGAGCGGTTTACCTTGAGTTTGTATCTATTGTGTGCTCGTGTATTGTTGCGGTTGAAGCTGAAGTAGTCAATGTTATTGAGCATGAGATGAAACAGAATTCCTTAGCAACCCAGAATTAAGGAGAAATGTCCTAACAGTGAGGACAATGAACCAGTGGAACAGCTTTGCCTTCAGAAGTTGTGGGTGCTCCATCTCTGGAGGCTTTTAAGAGACTGGACAGCCACTTGTCTGAAATGGTATAGAGTCTCCTGCTTGAGCAGGGGGTTGGACTAGAAGACCTCCAAGGTCCCTTCCAACTCTGTTATTCTGAGAAGAATTTTATTTTATATTTTTTTCAATATTTTTTATTGTTTTTCAACTTTAAGCATCATAATATCATAACACAGATCTACACCTATTCACATCTATTATTTTTGCTCATACAAAACTTATACAATATTTCCACATATTTACAATCTTACATCTTCTTCTTCATCCAATCTTATTTCATAGTCCTTTGTCTTTCCTGACCCATTCGTACCATTTTGACCATACTTCGTAGTAGTCCGAATTATTTTGATCTTTGAGTTCAATAGTCAATCTGTCCATTTCTGCACATTTGTAAATTTTGTCCAATAATATATTCTCCGGAGGTATTTGGCTGTTCTTCCAATATTGCGCATATGCAATTCTTGCTGCTGTAATAATATGTAGTATCAAATATTGTATATTCCTGGGATGTTGCTTTTTTATAATTCCAAGTAGGAAAAGTTCCGGAGTGTATAGAAGAATTTTATTTTATATTAGCCTTGGCTAATATAATTTTTGATACATCATATGCAAATAACAAAACCAGCCATACATGAATGTATCTTTATTACAGCCATTTATTGAGATGTGTAGATGAACTCTCAGAATTCCTAGCAATAAGCTCACTGCTTAGGGAATACTGGGAGGTGAAGTCCACATCACTGGAGGATGGAAAATTTGGAGAAAGCTACCCAAACTATCTGCAGAACTTTAATCATTTTTTTTAAGACTTTGGAACAGGGGTCCCCAAACTTGGCAACTTTAACACTTGTGGACTTCAACTCCCAGAATTCTGAGAGTTGAAGTCCACAAGTCTTAAAGTTGCCAAGTTTGAAGACCTCTGCTTTAGAACAAGAAGCTATATCTCAAGGATCTGTGTGTTCTTTGTAATTATATTGGGAGGGGAACATCTTGAGGCAAATGTTTGTATCTGCAAGTTCTGTACGTAAATTTCCTTGCAAAACGATGCATAGATAATGCTTGTACTGTAATTTTAAAAAAAATCATGTATTTCAATCAGTACCTGTGTTACTATCCGACTGTACTTGGCGGTGGCCTTGTCTTTATTTCCTGCAATTTAAGCACCTGTTGTGCTTTCAAAACCCAAGTAAACAACGAAAGCACTGCTTTGAGTTTTGAGCACTGATTGAAATGTGAAGTTAATCAGAAAACCACTAAGGAACATGTTGCAAAATTTTGTTGCAATAGAATGTCACGTACGTATCACACTCTTACAATAAAAACAACAAATTCCGAAGATTGTAAACCAAATGAAATGGAAAAGCCTTTGAACGTTTACAAATAATAAGTTTTTCTAATCTGAAAATCTAAAATCAATCCTGATTATAATTGTTGTTCCCCAGTATCTCATTTCTCAATAAATATTCCTGTTTCTCTGTTATATATCCCTACTAAATAAATAGCCAAATCTGAACACGTAGAGATAATTCTTGCCTTTTTGATGCCCTGTCTCATTGTTTGATCTCTTTTCTTGGTCAGTTTTTTTTTTAAAAAAAACTTTTTTTGCCATACTTGTCAAACTAATGGAAATTTTCATAAATTATATTGAACTGCCACATCACTTAAATCAAATTGCATGAATTACTTCATTCATAAAATGCATATAGACCTGACCAAAATATTTACTATTTCTGGAAAATAATATTTCTATCTATATTTTAAATGCTGCAAAAATTACTTAAACCCAAGTAAATTTCTATGAAGTGTTACAAAGGAATTGCAACAGTTTAAATCAGGAGTCCTCAAACTATGGCCCATGGGCCAGATGCGGCCTGTCGAAGCCATTAATCCGGCCCGCACGGGACCACGAGGCTTCCCCGCCCACATCGCCCCACCTACTGGCCGATCCCCACTCGCCTTCTGGAGGACAATGAGGCCTAAAATGGGATGTGCGGAGGCCTCAGGAGGCCAAAAATCGGCCCGTTTTTGGGCGGCAGATTGGTTCTAGAGGCCGAGGAGGACAGAAATGGGCCCGTTTTTGGCTTCCCCGGCCTCCAGAGAGAGAGAGGGAGGGAGAGAGAGGGGAGGGAGGGAGAAAGAGAAAGACACACACAGAGAGACACAGACACACACACACACACACATACACACACACGCACACACACAAACAGAAGTCCTTCACACACACCCCAAGGCAGCCACATACCTTCACTAACCTGATTTCCACCCCCAGGAACATAACAAATTAATTTTTAATTTGTGTGTATTGTTTAATGGACTGCTAAATTGGCCACACCCACCCAGTCACATGCCCACCCCAGCCGGTCTGGCCCCCCAGCAGTCTGAGGGACCATGAATTGGCCCCCTGTTTAAAACGTTTGAGGACCCCTGGTTTAAATGATCAGATTTCAACTCTTCCATAATCATAGCTTTCCAAACTCTTGTTCAGAAATAGACATAAAGATAAAGGTTCCCCTCGCACATTTGTCTTAGTTGTTCCCGACTCTAGAGGGCGGTGCTCATCTCCGTTTCAAAGCCAAAGAGCCAGCGCTGTCCGAAGACGTTTCTGTGGTCATGTGGCCAAAGACGCACGGAACGCTGTTACCTTCCCACCAAAGGTGTTCCCTATTTTTCTACTTGCATTTTTTACGTGCTTGCGAACTGCTAGGTTGGCAGAAGCTGGGGCAAGTAACAGGAGCTCACCCATTACGCGGTGCTAGGGATTCGAACCGCTGAATTGCTGACCTTTCTGATCGACAAGCTCAGCGTCTTAGCCACTGAGCCACCACGTCCCATTTGACATAGACATAGCTTGACAGAAAACTCTCAGAAATGGTTTTATGAGATTAGGATCTTCACTGCAGGCAAGAATGACACCTTATATCCAACAGTCATCTGTTCTTTATAATGCATTCAAAGCTTCTATACTTCAGAGCAGCAGTTCTAGCGTTCTTTCCTCTTGCACTTCTAAGTTCACAAATACTTCATTAATCTCTTGAATGGTTTAGGAACTAATTTAATTTAATTTAATTTTTTTTCTAAATTTTATTGATTTTCAACATTTTTTAAAAAATAACAATTTCCATATTTCCTAAAGCATTTCTACAATCATACACAGTGTTTTCATTTTCACATATTCCTTATTACAGTTAGATTCTATATCACTTATCTTAATTACACATATAATTTAATTTACATATTTACATTTTACAGTCTATAATTTCACTGTTTCTTTTCTTCCCTTCTTAATTTAATCCATTTGTACCATTTTTCCCAGATATTGTAGTAATCCGAATCACATTGGCCCTTTAAGTACATTGTTAATCTTTCCATTTCTGCACATTCATAGATTTTTTTAACTATTACATTTTCTGGAGGTATTTCTGTATTCTTCAAAAATTGTGCGAAGGTTATCCTAGCTGCAGTTGTGATATGGAGGACTAAGTACTTGATATCTTTGTGAAAATCTTTTTAAAATATGCCGAGGAGGAATAATTCTGGAGTGAATTCTAATATCTCATTGAATATTTCTGATAACCATTTATGAATTATGCTCCAATTTTTTTTTGTTTCTGAGCACAACCACCACATGTGAAAGAAGGTACCCTGTGTTTCTTTGCATTTACAGCATATAGGATTCATTCATTAATTTAATTTAATTAAAAGTTCTTATAGGCTGCCCAATCCCGTAGGACTCAAGGCGGCGTACAATAGGAATAAGAGCAATACAATGAAAAAAACATGACAATTTAAAACATAACATCATTTTAAAAACCATTCTTTCATAGTAGATGAAAGATGCTTCATGGCTTTCTCTAGACTAGAAACCAATGGTTCCCATTCTTTCAGTCTTAGACCTTCTACAGTTGTCAAGAAGTCTCAAACATCCTTTCTTGCTGCAAACTTTTAAGTTATGTTTAGACATTCCAGAGCCGCCCAGAGTCCCCCCGGGAGTTGGGCGGCATAGAAATTTTAATAAATAAATAATTTTAATAAATAAACGTCCCTTCCAGCTCTATTCTATTCTAAATTCTAAATCAATGCATGAACAAGAAAAATGTGATGAATTGTTGGTTCATCGGGGTATTCCTGGAATACATTGGATTAATGTTTTCCATTGCTGGATTCCAACTGACCAAGTACTCTGGAAGCTGTTGATGTGGTCAATTCAATTGTAAATAGCAGCTTGACTTGGAACACCTAATATCCTGCAATGATATCTCTAGCACCATCAAACATCAATACAGTATCTGCCTATTCCAGGTCCTTGGGAAGGACTCAATAGGTGGATCAAACTGCCAAATCAAGTCTAAACATCTGTCTGACTGTGCAACAAACATAATAAATTAGTTGTGGCTAAGAAGAAGCTGAAAAGGAGAAACTATGCTGGCTAGTGCAACTTTTAAAAAGGCTTTCAATTTCCTCTCTCTTGTCCCTTGGGTTTGCTCAATATTTGGAAATATGCCCTCATTTCACAACTTTGTAAGCATGTTGTCAAGTGCTGAATTAGACAACTTGTTCAAATTAAGTGATGCTAAACCTTATGTTCAACTTCCTTCCTCTTTTTTTTATCCCTATCACATTTTCAACACGTATATTTTGGATTACATTTTCTGTCTTTCTTCCTTAATAGGGAAGCTTGCTAACATTCTCAGCTGCTGTCTTTTTTGGGAGGTAAAATTTTTTGGTAATGCGTAACAGTGGAAATTAGTTCATTTTGTGAACTGTTAATGGTAGGAATCTGCAGCTGTTCCTTGCCCCAGGCCTTAATGGTCACTGTACTTAAAGCAATATATGTGTACGTTGCAATGAAGCAGTGGTGGGTTCCTACCAGTGCGGTCCACTCTATAGCACCGGTAGCGGCCCACTAGTGACGTCACAGTACCGGTGCGGTCGGTTGCCGGTGCCTGGGCGCCGCCATTTTTTTAGAAAAAATTAATTTTTTAAAAAATTTTCTTCTGTGCATGCCCAGAAGCCGAGTTTCCGGAATTGCTCATGCGCTGCCTTCCTACCCCACAGTGAGTCCAAGCAGGGGAGGATGGCTGAGGGAGCGCGTGAGACGCTGAAAGAATGGGCAGCAGGAGCTATCTCCATTCCCCTCCCTTCAGCAGTCCAAGAAGCCACGAATGCGCGGTGATGATCCTAGGCATTTTCGCACGTTTGAGGCTTCTCAAGCTGCTGAGGGGAGGGGGAATGGGCGGCAGGACCTATCTCAGTTCCTCTCCCTTCAGCAGTCCAAGAAGCCACGCCCACCCGGTCACATGGCTGGCAAGCCACACCCACAAAATAAGCCACGCCCACAGAGTGGTAGTTAAAAAAATAGGAACCCGCCCCTGCAATGAAGGACACATTGGGGGCATCAAAGATCTTAATTGTGGATCTAATCCTGTTCTAAACTGTGCATGATGGTGCTTAAAGATAAACGGAACTGAAGAATCGGAATGTTACTATGGTCTCTGCACTGTTGCAATGTGGTATCTATGGACACAAGTCCCCTGAAGTCATTTTCAATTGAAGATTCCTTGCTCAAGTCTTCCAATATTAATGATGATTCATGTTGGGTAACTATTATCTGTTTTATTATCAACTTTTTTGTGACACCCTGTGATTAACAAAATCAGCTACTTGGAAGTGCCAGTTTAACTTCATTAGCTGGAGGTTAGGCTGGTGAAAATATGACTCCAGATTTCGATTTCTCCAGTTGGCTTGGCCCCTTTCATTATGACTGACAGCTTCAGTGCTCCTGGAGCCAGGCAAAAATGCTAAATTACAAATTTATGATTTTTTCATGACCAGACATCACCTTGATGGGGTACTAATGTGCACTGGTTAATCTCAAACAGTGCGCCATTGTTTTGGAGCTGGAAGCTCACATAACAATCCCAAAATTCAGAAGGATCTTATCCTTAGCTAGATTCAAGGCCCTCCCAACAGTCATTACTGAAGAAAGTGTCAAGATAGGAATTTCTCCTATCAGAGGCGATCTTGGATCTTGCTTCCTTGAAGTCATTCGCATTAGAAAATAAAACCGAGATTCAAATCTAATTAACAAAATATTTATTTCAGTACAAAAGTAATAAAAAAATAAACCCTTAATAAGCTACATTTTCTCAGCTAATGAAGTCACGTCTGCCTTCGGCAGAGATGGAGAAGAAAAGAAAAGAAAGAAGGTGGGAGTTGACAAACTCCTGGAATGCATGCATGCATAGTAAAACATATCACATGTCTGCTTGATCATAAATACAGGAACCTTAGGAAACATAGAGGTGCACAACTGGCAATATTCACATCGTGACAGGAAGATGCCCCAAAAATCTCCTTCAAATAAAGATTGTGTCCATGCGGTGAAGTAATACAGTAACTGAATCGATGGAACCTGTTTTTCTTTATCTCTCTATCTATGCAAGTATTCCTCAAGAATTATTATCACTCTCACTCTTTACTAAATACCCTGCTTGTTATGATTTGTTTTATCTCAAAATGTTATTATTGGATCAATCTGGTTTTGTTTCCTTCACCACAGCCAAGTATTGTACAACGTAGTATTAATTCTAACCCTTTTTAGATATTTTAGAAAAAATATATTTTTCCTTTTATCTTAATCATATTCTTGTGTTTGTTTGCTGGTCTATTATCTGTTGTCATAAGCTAAGATTTATTAGATCTATGTTAAATGATGTTGTCTTGGTCAAAGAGAAGATGCATAATCAATGTAATCTAAGAAAATTGTTGCATAAGAGCTATAATCAAGAATCTCTACTCTTTTCCTAAATTAATCTTCCACCTTTTCTCCATGGAGTTCAAGGTGATATACATGAGGTCAGTGGTGGGTTCCTACAGGTGCTGTGCGGGACGCCGCACCGGTAAGAGCCCGGCGATGACATCATTTTTAGGCGCTTTTTTCCGGCTTCTCTGCCTCCTGAGCTGTCGGAAAAAAGCCCTCCCAACTGCCCTTGTTTCAATACCGACCTTTATTCTTCCTCCGAAGCACAGCTGAGAAGCTCCTCAGCTGTGTTTCGGCTTATAATGTCATCCTACGCATGCGCGGAAGTGAAATCGCCCGATGGAACGCGAGTTTACTTCTGCGCATGCTCGTGATGCGCACCGGTAGCGAAAATAACCGGAACCCTCTGCTGATGTGGTCACTTCTCATTTTATACTCACAGCACCAAGCATGTGAGTTAGGCTGGGCTGAGAAATTGTCCAAAGTCACCCAGTGAGGTGCATGGTAACTGGAGACTTAAACATGGGTATCCTGAGCCCAATCCAACACCTTAATCTATATCATACTGGCCCTCCAAAAAGGATACCACAGTAAAATAAATTTTACAAATCAATTAGAAAGTCTAGGATAGACCTCAGCAGATTTGCAAATGTTTCAAAATGTGCTTGTACCATTCTTCCTTTTTGCAACTTCGACTTTAAAAAAAAGCTGTGTAGGGAAGATCAAAGAAGTATTTTCTCCAGAAAGCTAACATCCCTTTCTTCCCACTCACCTAGCTGATAGAAACTTCACTTGAGGTCAAGGAAAACTGAAAATGTTTGTGCAGGCACAGACGTTGCAGGCTGCTGACTGCAAGCCCTCTTGAGTCACAACAGCAACTTCATTTGTCTCTTACAAGCTGTCGGTAAAAAAGCCAAAGGCTTTTGTGAGTTTCCACAAGGTTTTACTGTACTTGAGAAGAAATGGCTCCATCCCAAACCACAGCATTCCATAACTGGTGGCAGCCATTCCCAAATACACTTACAGCATAGTGGCAGCACTATGATTAAAGTCTTAATTGTCTTGGAAAGTAGGCATCAAAAAAAGAAGGATCCGATTAAAGTCTCTTGAGCCAAGACTAGTCTCAAATGGAGACCCCTGAATATCAGCATTGTTGACAATGTGCAGTTCCCATAATATAATTATAGACCTACATGGTATACAGCCAAATGCTTTGTTCTTGATTTCTGTTTTTTGTTTAGATTTTTTCCTCCTGCCTTTATTATTTTTATAAATATGTCAAGGTGGTGAACATAATACTCCTTCCTCCTCCGATTTTCCCCAACAACAGCTCTCAGTTCAGTTGGGCTGAGAATGACTGGTGCAGGGTCACCCAGCTAACTTTCATAACTAAGTCAGAACTAGAACTCGCAGTCTCCTGGTGATTGGCCCAAAGTCACCCAGCTGACTTCATGCCTAAAGTAGGTCTAGAATTCATCGTCTCCTGGTGATTGGCCCAAAGTCACCCAACTGGCTTTCATAGCTAAGACAGGATTAAAGCTCATGGTTTCCTGGTTTCTAGACCAGGATCTTAACCACGATACCAAATTAGATTTTGTTACTCCATTTGTTATTCATTTTGCTAACGAACTTCTCTCCGAGTTCTAACCACCACTAAGATTCAGTTATTTTCATGGGCATTTTACTGCAACTATGGACATCTGTAGGGAGAGTTAGCAAAAGATTGTCAAGGTGATGGCCACAAAGCCCTGTCTCTTTTGTATGTGTAGGTCAGGGGTGGGTTCTAACTTACCTCGCTGCCGGTTTGCTTCCTCCCACGCTGCGTGGCTGCGCTGCGTGGCCACGCGCATGCGCAGTACCAAAAAATGCAAAACAAAATGCAAAACAAAAATAGCCGAAAACAAGATGGTGATGCATGTGCAGTGCCAGAAACTCAGCTTCTGCGCATGTGCAGAAGAAAAAAAAAACAGAAAAAAAATTTTAAAATCCAAAAAAAAATCCAAAAAAATTCCAAAAAAAAGATGGCGGCGTCCACGAACCGGCACTGACAGAACTGGTTCTGTGAAATCATCGTGATGTCATCAGCGGCTTGCTACTGGTTCGGGCAAACCAGTCCGGACCGAGAGGAATCCACCTCTGGTGTAGGTTAAATGTGTACGTCCTTGACTACGTCTAATTCTAATAGTGAATAAGTCACAGTATGACCCTTTAGAGCTTTAGAAAATAAAACAATAAAACAAGCAGAGACATGAAAAGAAATTTAAAAATAAACAGATCAGGGGGGAAAATGGTTCCTTCTTACATTTTCTTTGGCATTACTCTCTTTTTGTCTGATTCTTTGAATCAGATCCCGGTAAGAGACCAAGCAAAACAACTGTGAAACAGTTATTATGCTTAACCTTTTGGAAATCAATGATTATTAAGGCTATTTTTGAAAATGTAAGCTTTGTCATTGTAAAGCACTGCTGATAGCAACTGCTGTTTTGTAGCAGTTAATGCTTATGAATAACGTGGGGTCCTTGGTGCTCTCTGAGCTTGGTTGTTTTTTTGCAAACACCTCAATACCCCAAAAATCTTTCTCTCTCTCTTCTCTTCAGATTGACTAATATTTCCTCTGAGCAACTGGATGACCACATCAGACAATCACCAGATTACTCACCAACTGTAACGCACTTGTTCCGTTAAAATGACCACCTGCAAAGTTTAGTTACAAAACTGCTTTTTTAAAAGCACCCATTCCATCTTCTTCCTAGCATTTGCCTTCCCTTCATCTTCAAAAGTGATGCATGGAAAAAAGTAGACTGCATCTTGCCATTTTGGAGCCGAAAGGAGTGGACGGAGACCAATGACCTCCAGCCCTGAATCAGATTGCCTTGAAAGTATTCTTATTCTTCTAATTCTGAACATGGTAAGCTTTAAGGTGAAGAAAATGTGGGGCTACCATAAATGTATTTGATAATGTACCTTAGGTTCTGGAGTTATTTTATATCTCTTCATCACTGTATTTTTTTATCATTCCTTTTCTCTTGTAGCTCAAGTCAGAGCACATGAAGAGGCTGGTTCTTCTCCTATAGCTCTACCACAGGGGTGTCAAACTCGCGGCCCGTGGGCCCGAATGTGTCACATGCTGGCTCCGCCCCCACCCGGTTTAGCGAAGGGGGGAAAGTCCCAATATGTCACATGATGACGCGGGTTTGACACCCCTGCTCTACAATAACTAGCATTTGAGATAGGTTGGACCAGGGGTGACATTCAAATTTTTCCCCTACCGGTTCTGTGGGCGTGGCTCGGTGGGCGTGGCTCGGTGGGCGTTTCTCAAAGGAAATTTCCAATTTTGTTCCCTGCAGCTTGAAAGAGGTGAAGATGGTAAGATGTTAGTCAAAACATCTTATAACAATTCTCATTTTGCAGACCTTCTGGTGGTCTCTATTGAGTACCAAGATGATTCAAGCTTCTTTGAATAGAAATTACAATAAAATAAAATAAAAGGCAAATAAGCATTCTGATATAGACATTTTTTCTGAAGCCTCTCCTTTATTTATTATGCTGTTCTCCTACTCCTCTACTTTGTCTGTGAAGATTTTCAAACTGCAATGGTTAAGATAAAACTTTTGAGTCTGTCTTGTAAAATGATGTCACCGAGGCATGAAACTAATTGTAAAAAATAAACCAGCTGTATTTACACAAGCCTGGTAGAGCCTAGTGAATTGTAGAAGAGGTTTTCATGGGTGTGGGAGATACAAAAAGTATTAAATATATTCCTGAAGTAAATAGCAATAACTGGTGGTTACGATAGCTTCCATTCCCAAATGATGATTCTGGGCATGTTTTTACTTAGAAGTAAGTTTTACTGAACTCAACAGGAAATACTGTTGAGTAAATGTACCAAGGAAGTAAAACATTTTAAAATGAGCTTGGCAGAGAAACCATTTCATAAAGCAAATTCTCCCGGAATGTTGGCTCAATTTCACAACCATCCTTCTCTCAAGGGCAAATGTAGCCACTAATGACCTTCAGTTTAACCTGCATTTCCAAGAGCTGCTACCAAACTACATTTTATAACTTGATAAAAGGGGCAACAATTCCATGAGTTGCATTTAATTACAACTTTCCCGAAACTGATTTGTTGGCTTACAACCCTCCTAGAGCTGCAGCTGTCACAAATCCCAACCAGCCAACACATCTGGATGGAAATTGCCTTGAGATCATTGACTGTGTTCTTCTGACAATAGTTGGCTACAGGATGCTTACAGGTTCCAAGGGACAGAAGAGCAGGGGTGAAATCCTCCCGGTTCGCTCTTATCTGTTGGTCGCCGCACAGCCGAAGAAGCTGGTGGCGTTCGCGGCACGGGGCTTCCCCTGCCCGCTTCCCCTGCCTGCCTGGACACCGGCATTTGCGTTCTTTTGCCCTCTGCACAAGCAGAACGCTTTGCGCATGCGCAGAGGGCAAAAGAACGCAAATGCCGGCGTCCAGGCAGGCGGGGGAAGCGGGCAGGGGAAGCCCCGCACCGCGAATGCCACCAGCTTCTTCGGCTATACAGCGACCAACAGGTAAGAGTGAACCGGGAGGATTTCACCCCTGCAGAAGAGTGCCCGTGATCTCAGGATTCAAATCAAAGTATATACTTTGCCGAAATCTGAAGATCTATCTGAAGAACACTAGTGAAATCATAATTATGAATACTAAAATCTTGAGATGAGCTTTGGTGATGTGAAGTTTAGAATTATTATTTTTTGAACAGGACTGGGACATTAGATAAGACTGTAAGGTGAGACAATAACATGAAAAAGAACCAAACTCCAAAGTGTTCGTTTTAAAAGAAATAGGTTTTGAAGAAGAAACAACCTTGATCTCTGTGTCTTCTGTGAATTGGTCCAATCCTTTTAGGGGTGGGGGGGGGAAGGTGAAGGGAGCTATAGGCATGTCTAGGATTAGAGGGAAAATGATAACTGCCTTTCTACCATAGTACTTGAAGCAGGGGTGGGCTGCTACGGGTTCTTCCGGGTTCAGGAGAACCCATGGCTAATGTTATGGCTGGTTCGGAGAACCTCCAAATCCTACCCCTGGCTGGCCCCTCCCACCCCACCCTGCCCCTCCCACCCTGCCCCGCCCCTCCCAGGAGTCTCCACGGGGCCTGTTTTTGCTGTGAGGTAAGAGCAGGGCCTGCACGGAGGCTCAGAGAGGGGGGAAATGGGCCTCCCAAAAGCTACGGAGGGCCTCCGGAGTCCGGGAGAGGCGGTTTTCGCCCTCCCAGAGGCTCAAGGAAAGCCTCCAGAGCCTGGGGAAGGCAAAAATGCTCCCCCCCCACTATGATGCAGGAGGCTGACTAGGCCACGCCCACCATGGCCACACCCACCCAGCAACTGGGCAGAGAACCCATTGCTGAAATTTTTGAAGCCCACCCCTGACTTGAAGGACTATCGGAGAAGAGGGGATTGACTTATTAAAGAAAGATCCAAGCTAGAATTAAGAAGAAATATTCTGACAGTGAGAACAATTAATCAAAAGAATAGTTTCCTCCCTGAAGAGGAAGAAAGAATTAAATAAGTGTATTAGAAAGAAGGGACAAATAGATGAGAGAGAGAGAGAGAGAGAGAGAGAGAGAGAGAGAGAGAGAGAGAGAGAGAGAGAGAGAGAGAGAGAGAGAGAGAGAGAGAGAGAGAGAGAGAGAGAGAGAGAGAGAGAGAGAGAGAGAGAGAGAGAGAGAGTGAATATGGATGTCCCCATGAAATTTTAACTCTGTCCCAGAGGTGGGTACGGACTGGTTCGGACCGGTTCGCCCAAACCAGTAGTGTTAAGGTGAGAATAAATCTCATAGAGGCGATTTAGATCTTTTCTTGGAATTCAGACAGTTAGAAATAAAGCCGAGATTAAAAGTCTAATAGAAAATATTTATTTTGGTACAAAAACAATAAATCCTGGATAATTACATTTTTGCTAAGAAAACGCGACCGTTCCGGTCAAGAGCCAAGACAAAAGAAAATTAATGGTGGTTTAGGAATGCACACATGCGTACAACTCATATCAAGTGTTCTGCTTATATTGAAATGTACCATAATATTAGGATAGGGGTGCATCACCCTGCATAGACATACAACTGACAATATTCACTACGTGACAGGTAGTGACCTGCTGGTGATGTCACGATGATGTCACGGAACCGGTTCGCTTGGTGCCGGTCCTTGGTGGCTGCCATCTTTTTTAAAAAAATTATTTTATTTTAATTTTTATTCTGAGCATGCACAGAAGCCGAGTTTCCAGCACTGTGCATGTGGTCGCCATCTTGTTTTTGGTCTTTTGGGGGGGATATTTTTTGGATTTTTCAGCACTGCGCATGTGCGTGCGTGCAAAGCGTGCGTGCCCACGAGGCACGCCCATGAGGCACGCCCACGCGGCACGGGAGGAAGCGAACCGGCAGCGAGGTAAGTTAGAAACCACCCCTGCTCTGTCCCCTATTACTAGTTTATCCAATCCTGCCCATGATTTGTACAACGTTTCTCCTAACTGAACTTCAGAATATTGTTATGAACAGAGAGGCAGGAGATTTAAGGTTGATCTGCAAATATTATAATCCCAGGCAAACATTCAATACATAAACATGTTAGAGCACATTGAGTGCACAGACAGCACACAAAGGAATATATTGTTTTGATCTTTGAAGGTTTTTTAAACCATTGTAATCTTAACTGTTCCCTAAATGTGTGAAGTCTATCATATGTCTTCTAGTGAAGTGTTTCTCAACTTCAACAACTCAACTCAGTATGCTGACTGGGGGATTTGGGGAGTTTTAGTCTACATATCTTAAAGTTGCTGAGGTGGAGAAATACTGTACTGGGTCAACATCTCATGGTATAATCTGTTTGGTGAAGCTTACAGCTGGTTTTAGTCCAGTGCTTCTCAATTATTTTCTGTTACGCCCCCCCCCCCCAGGAAGAAGTAAACATTTCGCACGCCCCAACTCTCCGATCTGGGCCCCAATGGAATTTTAGTGTTAATATTTATTATTTTACTTATTATAAGCTGCAAGCAAACTATTGGCTGGGGAAGGCTGCTCTATCCACTTGCCTGGGAGTAAGTCACACTGAACTCAGTGGAGCCTGTTTTCGGTTAGGCAGGCATAGGGTACCGTGGTTAGGGCCCTCTTTTGACACGGGGCCAGGCCAGCTTAATCAAGCCGATGTTTTGGGGTCACCAGCCTGGCCCATAAGCGCCGGCTCCGCCGGGCACTCACAGCGAATGGTGTGGAAGGAGGCTTTAGGGTGCCGTTCGAAGCTTTCGCCCAGCTGCAGAGGATGCTCCTACTTGTCCACAAGCAGGTTCACCACGCCGTCCATGGCTACCACGGCACCCACCGAGAACAACAAGAACCCATGCAGCCGCCCCGCCCCGCCTGGCCGCCTTCTCTTCCGGGCTCGGAGCAGCATGCAACTGGGAAAACACTCCCCATCTGGGGGAATCGATTGAGAGGGACCACGCATGTTCCCCGGGGTCACATGTGACCCACCAGCATCGCTCCACGCTCCCCCAGGGGGGGCGCCCCACTATTTGAGAAACACTGATTTAGTGTGTGGAGCAGAAAGACTGCAGAATGGACTGAAATAACTGTTTTTCCTTCATATTTCACATGAATGTACTTGTTTTCCTAAACCTACTTTGAATGGGAAAAGAAGCCCCCATTTATTCTTGCTAGAGTTTTGCATGTTGTTACAAAGCACGTTTGTAAGCTGAAATCTGCAATATTAGAGCCAAGGTGGCGCAGTGGTTAAAATGCAGCACTGCAGTTCAGCAGTTCAGCTGTTCAAATCTCACCAGGCTCAATGTTGACTCAGCCTTCCATCCTTCCGAGGTCGGTAAAATGAGGACCCAGATTGTTGGGGGCAATAGGCTGAACTCTGTAAACCGCTTAGAGAGGGCTGTAAAGCACTATGAAGCGGTATATAAGTGTAAGTGCTATTGCTAAGTGCTATTGCTAATGTAATTAATTATCAAAAAGCATAGGTAACAAATAAAGGAGCAGCATATTATACATTTGCATATTTTAGGTGAAAGTCTGCTCAAAAGTATTTTATATTAGGGAGGATAATCTGTAAATTGTCCATGATAAGGATGGGGGAGAGAGAGAGAATATTAAAAGTTTTATAAAAGTTTTATAAACTTTTTTATATAAAAAAACCCCCAAACTTGGTCAAGGAACTACAACTCAGACAAACAAGCTAACAGTAAAGGAATGCCTAACCAAGGAATCACCAAGAACACTCCCAGCAACATCGATGCACCAGTGCAGTTGCACCAATTGCATAACACATGAACAGACTTAACCATGGTTTCAACTGGTAACTGTGAGCATCCCAGACAAAGCTAAGGCCAAAACTAGAGAATTCCTGGAAGCCTGGCACTCAAATTGGCCATCAACAGACATATAGAGATAAACAACATCTAGATTTAGATTTATTATAGAGTTGGAAGGGGCCTTGTGGGTCATCTAGTCCAACCCCCTGCTCAAGCAGGAGTTCCTACACCATTTGAGACAGATGGCAGTCCAGTCTCCCCTTGAAGGTCGCAAGTGTTGGGGCTCTCACAACCTCCGCTGGCAAGCTGTTCCACTGGTTGATCGCTCTCACCATCAGAAAGTTTCTCCTCACTTCCAGGTTGAATCTCTCCTTGGTCAGCTTCCATCCGTTATTCCTTGTTTGGCTTTCTGGTGCCATAGAGAACAGCCTGACCCCCCTCCTCTCTGTGGCATCCCCTCAAGTATTGGAACACTGCTATCATGTCACCCCTGGTCCTTCTCTTCGCCAGACTGGCCAAGCTCAGTTCCTGCAACCGCTCTTTGTATGTTTTATTTTCCAGACCCTTTATCATCCTGGTTGCTCTCTTCTGCACTTTCTCTAGGGTTTCAATGTCTTTTTTGTAGTGTGGTTTTTTGTACCGGTTCGCCCGTACTGGTGGCGGAAATTTGCACCCCGTCGCCAAACTGGCTGTCCATGCCCCCGAACCGGTTCTCTGGTTGCCGTGGCCCTGCAAAGAACGCTCTGCGCATGCACAGCGGGTTCTGCGCATGCACAGAGGGTCATTTCTGTGAAGTGATGCAAAATGTGCACTTCCGTCACGATGCGAACCGGTAGGGATAAGTGGAACCCACCCCTGGTGCAACTCAGCATTTATTTTATTTATTTATTTTATTACATTTCTATGCCGCCCAACTCCCGAAGGACTCTGGGCGGCTCACAACATGTAGAAACATAAATAAAATGTCAATATAAAAAGATTAAAATTTTAAAAAGAGTAGATTAAAGCATATTTTTAAAAAATTGCAATCATACAACAGTCATGGGCTGACCTCAACTGTTGTCATCGGAGGTCAATGGTCCCAGGACCTGTCAGAACAGCCAGGTCTTGATAGCTTTCCGGAAGGCCAGCAAGGTGGGGATAGTACAGATCTCGGGAGGTAGTTGATTCCAGAGAGCAATAACAATTTCTGAAAACGGGATGGAGGTAAATCTAATATAAAGGGGACACATAGTTTGTTACATACCTTTTCCCATCATTTAACAATATTTATTTATTTATTTTATTTATTAGTGACATTTATATACCGCCTCACAGTGCAAGCACTCTCTAAGCGGTTTACACCAGTAAGCAATATATATTTATATTGCCCCCAACAATCTGGGTCCTCATTTTACCTACCTCAGAAGGATGGAAGGCTGAGTCAACCTTGAGCCGGTGAGATTTGAACCGCTGACCTGCGGATCACAATCAGCTGAAGTGGCCTGCAGTACCCCACTTTAACCGCTGTGCCACCTTGGCTCTTATTATAGGTTTATAGGTCCTCAACTTACAACCACAATCAAGCCCAAACTTTCCATGGCTAAGCAAGGCAGCTGTTTAGTGAGTTTTGCCCAACATTTACAACTGTTGAGAAAATCACTGCAGTTGTTAAGTGAATCATGTGGTCATTAAATGAATGTGGCTTTCCCCGTTGAGTTTGCATGTCGGAAGCCAGCTGGGAAAGGTACAAATTGTGACCACAGCATCATAAATACATGCCAGTTGCCAAGTGTCCGAATTTTGGTCCTGTGACTATGGGGTGGTGGTGCTGCAAGAACTTAGAACTTAGAATAACTTTATTGTCACTTTGAATGTACAATAATCGGCATACATTAAAATGAAATTTCGTTGCATACAGCTCTTGAGGGGTATCCACCTCCAATATACACTACATACGAATGAATGAATGAATGAATGAATGAATGAATGAATGAATGAATGAATGAATGAATAAATAAATAAATAAATAAATAAATAAATAAATAAACAAACAAACAAACAAACAAACAAACAAATAAATAAATACCAAATTCTGCATATACCCACATATATTATATGACAGAGAGAAACAACACAGTCTAGTTCAGATGTATACCTGGTGCATGGTGAGAAAAACTAAACTTGTGCGTTTACCGGACGGATGGCCTAGGGAACAAAGCTGTTACAGAATCGGGTAGTCCCACTAGAAATACTTTGAAACTTCCTCCCAGAGGGGAGCAACAGAAACAGACCATGAAGTGGATGTGTGGGGTCTCTAACAATGCTTTGAGCTCTAAGCACAGAGCGCTTATAAGCAATATAAGCGAGCTTCCTATAATCTTCTCAGCTGTCCTCACCACTCTCTGTAGGGACTTTCTATCTGAGGCACTGAAGCCACCAAATCAAACAGGGATGCAGTTCGTTAAAATGCTCTCAATCGTGCCTCTGTACAAAGTGGCCAGGACAGAAGGAGAAAGATGTGTGATCCTAAGCCATTTTTTTTCAATGCTGCTGTAACTTTGAATGATCACTAAACAAATGGTTTAAATCAAGAACTCCCTGTAAGTTGACATAAGGATCTGGACATGAAATTACTGCTGATACATAGCACTAGGGTGTAGCCTTAAAGGCTGCCTTTCATTTGCCAAATTTGGCCCAGCGCTTTTAGAAGACGTGACAGAGACAAGAGAATGTTCTCTCAAGTTCATCAGGTTACAAAATTGTAAGTAGGTATTTCCGTGGCAATGATTGCTTGGATCTTGCTGTGCAATTTGCTCTGAACAGGAGTTGCTAGAAGGGCTCTCCACGTTCTTGAAGGAACAAACAATAACATCAAAAGAACAAGATGTTCTGGCATAGCAAAGTAGGCTATTGTGAGAAAAATCACCCAGTTCAGGTTTCTCCAATTTCCATCACCAAGACCCACGAATGATCACCTTGTGTTGTCCTCTCTTTGCTCTTTCTTTTTTTCTTCCTTCTTTGTGGTGCTAGAACATTTCTTCTGACCTCTGTTTTAGGCAAAGTTATTGTAGATCAGAGGTGTGTTCCTCCCGGTTCGGACCGGTTCGCCTGAACTGGTAGCAACCCACTGGTGACATCATTATGACATCAGGGAACCAGTTCTGTCGGTGCCGGTCAGTGGACACCGCCATCTCTTTTTTAAAAAAAAATTTAACTTTTTTTAAAAAAATTAAAAAAATCTGTGTTGTTTTTCTTCTGCGCATGCGCAGAAGTTGTGTTTCCAGCACTGCGCATGCATCTCCATCTTATTTTCGGCTTTTGGGGGGGTATTTTTCGGCACTGCGCTTGCGTGAGCGCACAAAGCACACACGCGCCCACGAGGCACGGCCACACGGCGCAGGAGGAAGCGAACTGGCAGCGAGGTAAGTTACAACCCTGTTGTAGATGAAGCTCACAACAATAAGCTTTGTTTATTGGAAGCACGATTAGAAGATACAATTAAAGATCAGGTCAGATCAGGTCAGTACTAAAGAAGGGATCCAAAGCAGATAGAACAGAGGGAAAAGTAAGTGGCATGCATAATTATACAAAGAAATAAAACCCCATATTGTTAGGGCAGAAATCCCATTTCACGGAACTAATTAAGCCCACCAGACAGGCTCAGAATGCTTCATTCAACAGCATCACTTGTTGAGAAATAATATATCCTACCTCAGATCAGCATTATATTCGATTCAGCATACAAACAATATATTTGGAGGGTCTATTGTGGTTTACTAGCAATAGGGTTAGAAGGTAAATAACGGCAAAGCCTCTGAAAATGGAATCAGGACATTTATTTAAATGTGAGGGGTGTGTGTGTGTGTGAGTGTGAGTGTGAGTGTGTCTGTGTGTGTGAATACTGCATCCAGTTTTGGTCACCATATTATAAAAAAGATGTTGCAGCCCTGGAAAGAGTGCAGGGAAGAGCAACAAAGATGATTAGGGAGCAGAAAGCTAAGACATATGAAGAATGGTTGCAGGAATTGGGTTACTCTGGTCTAGTGAAAAGGACTTGGGGTGACATGATAGCAGTGTCCCAATATTCGGGGGGCTGCCACAAAGAAGAGGGGTGGTGGTCAACCTATTTTACAAAGCACCAGAAGGCAGGACAAGAAATAATTGATACAAACTAATTAGGGAGAGGAAATTTCCTGACAGTGAGAAAAATTAACCAGTGGAATGGCTTGCTTTCAGAAGTTGTGGATGCTCCATAGCAATAGTACTTAGCACTTAGACTTATATACCGCTTCATAGTGCTTTACAGCCCTCTCTAAGCAGTTTACAGAGTTCAGCATATTACCCCCAACAATCTGGGTCCTCATTTTACCCACCTCGGAAGGATGGAAGGCTGAGTCAGCCTTGAGCCTGGTGAGATTTGAACAGCTGAACTGCTGAACTAGCAGTCACTGAAGTAGTTACAGTGCTGCTTTTAACCACTGCGCCACCTCGGCTCCATCATTAGTGGCTTTTAAGAAGAGACTGGACAGTCACTTGTCTGGAATGGTATAGGGTCTCCTTGAGCAAGGGGTTGGACTAGATGACCTCCAAAGTCCCTTCCAACTCTGCTATTCTGTTGTTCTACAGTTTCAATAACCTTTCACCATATGGGCAAAAACTTAGCCCAAATCAGACGCTCCTGCATCTTCCTTTAAACATCACTGAATCGAAATGAAGTGAAGTGATTTGAAGCAGGATGAATATGAATTGAATGTGAATGTGAATTGAATGGATGTTGAGTTGCAATGCAGTGAATATAGCAATAGCACTTTACTTATATACCGCTTCATAGTGCTTTACAGCCCTCTCTAAGCGGTTTACAGAGTTCAGCATATTGCCCCCAACAATCTGGGTCCTCATTTTACCGACCTCGGAAGGATGGAAGGCTGAGTCAACCTTGAGCCTAGTGAGTCAACCTTGAGCCTAGTGAGATTTGAACAGCTGAACTGCTGAACTAGCAGTCAGCCTGCAGTCACAGCATTTAACCACTGCACCACTTCAGCTCTTCAGTGAAGTGAAGTGCATTGGGTGCTGAATTGAAGCAGGATGAATATGAATTGAATGTGAATGTGAATTGAATGGGTGTTGAGTTGCAGTGCAGTGAAGTGAGGTGAATTGGGTGCTGAATTGAAGGAGGATGAGTGTGAATTGAATGTGAATGTGAAGTGAATGTGAACTGAAGTAAATTGAATGGGTGGTGAATTGAAGCAGGATGGATGTCTTCCTATAACTAAAGATTATGATTTGGCTTTAAATATCTAGCAGGTTCCATGCTTGATCCAACCTCATTAGATAAAATATACATCATCCAATACACACGTTGCTCGTTTTCCTGATTGTAACCAAACCCCGAGCCAATGTTTGTTTTTCTTTATAAAATCTTGATTACTACATAGTATCACAAAGGTGTGCCAGGGAACAAACCTTTACGTGTACAAATTCATCATCAAAAAACTGAGATCATTTCTTTCTCTTTTCCAAACAGCCCTGGGAGATACACTGATAGTTGATCTGATGTCATCCAGATACTTCATGACAAATTGCGGATTTAAACGGGATTTTCCCAGTCTTCCTCTGACATTCTAACCCACTTTTTTCATATGGGATGCCAACTCTTTCTGATTATGGCTTGTATAAGCTTCCATCTACAATTCCCATCATCCTCAGCCAGTAAAGCCAGCTACAGTTTCATACACTTACTAACATGCAATAGATCTATTCTGAAGTTGACCAATCTTTTTTTATTATTCAAAAAGTTTTATTAGTACGAAGTACAAACATTTTTCTCTTTTCTCCCCCCCCTTCCCCCCAAACCCACCCCCACCCCGCTTTCCCTCCCCCCCTCTCACCTCCCCCCGACTTCCCAGAAAAAGCACAGGGTATAGTATTCAATAAACATAAAATTAAAATATACGAACAGATTATTAATTTCAAAATTTTCTCTAATTCTTTAACTCCTTGTTATTCAAAACCTTTTAAACATAATCTAAAAAATTAGGCATATATCATTAATAAACTAACATTCCAATACTCCAAGTTGAAATTGACCAATCTTGTGCACTAATTTTACCTGGGGGAAAAAATTAAAAAGAAAATTACGCTTTGAAAGAATTCTACTCAATCAATGCAAACCAACACGTAATGATGTAAAAGCCAACCAAGCAAACTACAAGAACACCGTTTTGAAAAGGAAAAACAGTAAGGTAGAGGAAGAAAGGGGAACTGGTGAATATATAAGAATGTGTATGTGTATCTATGTGCATTTAAGTTTTTAGACCCTATACAAACCTATGGCACATGTGCCAGCGGTGGCAGAGCCCTCTCTGCTGGCACATACGCCATCGCCCCAGGTCAGATCTCCATGGCGTTTCTTTCTTGAGCTTCTGTTTCCCTGCAAGCGACGAAACAGAAGCTCGCAAAAGAAAAAGATCTTACCTCTTGCCATGCTGCCGGTGTTGGGATGCCCCGCCTCCCGCTGGCCATCTGGTCTTCGGGTCTCCGCTGTGCATGCACATGCCCGCGCAATCAATTAAGTCCTGGAAAATGAGAGGAAAGAACATTAAATAAACAAAATAAACAAAGTTTGGCAGCTCAGACTAATATTCATTATAGTTTACCGTAGTTCATTTGGGAGCTGAAGTCCACGCATCTTAGTTGCTAAGTTTGAGAAACACTGATTTAGAACCCCCTCAAACCCAAATTTAATCCATGTTCATAAGGAGCTTGTGTCAGTCACAACAAGCACTTCAGAAAGATCTGGTCGGCTTATATAGTGGCATGGAGAGAAGGATAACATCTGCTAACATCTGGAGGAGATGCTCAGTAATTCAGCAACCTGAAGAACCCAATTAGAAGCTGGGCAGATCCTACTGTCAGGCCGAAGCCATGTTTGAGTTCGGCCTGCCACACTTGACGCTTTAGAATTTCTTATGGCTGTGGGAATTTGGGAGGAGCTGTTACAGGAGCAATGTAGGCATGTATTCATAACAAATTCCTTTTAGGTTTTCAAGGTCATCCTTTGTCCAGCACCTGGCCGGAAGCTGAGGGGAGGACCGGACGCGTTGGCAGAAGGAGACTGGTCAACATGATGAAACTTGTGGGTGTGGGGGCAAAGGAATGAACTTTAAACTGGGTGGAGAAACCCTCGTAGCTTAGATTCGGGTTTCTCACAGATGTGCCAACATGGCTCTACCAATAAATTGGAACTTTGAGGAATACTTTGCCTCGGACTCTGACTTAGTTTTGGATGCTATTTGGAACCCTGACACCTACCCCTTATCGCACATTGGAATCCCGATTGTCAATTGTACCTGCGGTGAGAGTTGTATCAGGAGAAGAGGATAAACCTGGATGAGCTGAGGACAACTTTAAGCTACCTTAACAGTGAGCTGGGAATAAGATGAAAGCAACATTATGAGGACCTCAACATTATGAGAGCTGAAGTGGTGCAGTGGTTAAATGCTGCGACTGCAGGCTGACTGCTAGTTCAGTAGTTCAGCTGTTCAAATCTCACCGGCTCAAGGTTGACTCAGCCTTCCATCCTTCCGAGGTGGGTAAAATGAGGACCCAGATTGTTGGGGGCAATATGCTGAACTCTGTAAACCGCTTAGAGAGGGCTGTAAAGCACTATGAAGCGGTATATAAGTAAAGTGCTATTGCTATTGCTATTGCTATTGACCTGTCCTATGAAAAGAGCGATCAGAGCATGTTCACACCATGGTTCTGAGGCAGCGGTGAAATCTACTTATCTTCCCTACTGGTTCGAAAGCGCGTGCTTTGTGTTTCACATGCGCACTTTGTGTGCGCCGCTGTCATACGTGCTTTTTCACCCTCTGCGCATGCGCAGAAGGCTTTGTGCATGCGCAGAGGGTTTAAAAAAAAGAAAATGGTGACGTCCGGGCAGGTGGGTGGAGCCTGGCATGACCGCCGCTACCGGTTCTCTGAACCACCGGCGGCCTCCGCTACCATTATGCCCAAACCGGGCCAGACTGGTAGCATTTCACCCCTGTTCTGAGGTTAGGAAAGGCTAATCCCCATTTCCATATGAGGAGAAGACTGGGACAATTGTCCCAATCGCTTCCTTATTTATTTATTTATTTATTTATAATTAAATTTATATACCGCCCTTCTCCAGGGGACTCAGGGCGGTGAACAGCCAAGTAAAAACACAATATAAACATTAAAATATGTATACATTTAAAAGAAAATATTAGATGTGGCCCTGATTTAAGACAATACAATTAATATTTGGTAAAATCTTAAAAACCCCAAAAACTTTTTCACGCCAGCCCGGCTTGATAAAAATAGTACGTCTTGAGGGCACGGCGGAATTTCCCTTGATGGGAAAAGATATTTCCAAAATACCCACAGAAAAAGAGAGCCAACTGACAACAGAGAGACAGGATCAAAAAGAAGGAAGAACCTCTCTGAAGTTCTGCCTTCTTCACTGATTCATTTCAAAGATCTGGGAACAGTCCAATCCTTGGTCCAGATTGTTCCCCATGAATGACGTACATAAAAGACATACACCTACCCTTTCATATATTTTTTTCCCACTCTCAGCAGGGAGCCATCTGAAATGGCGTCACCAAACATTTCATTCCCAGAAGATTGTGGAAAATTGAGTCTAATCAGTGCATTAAAATTAGAGGAGGATTTTCCTTCTCGCTTTTTTAATTTTTTGAAAAGAATTTTTTAAAAAATTAACTTTTTTTTAAATTTAAAAAAACATAAACAAAAAAAAGTACTGCCAAACTTTGCCTTTTTCCACTAAATTTCCACAATCTATGCCAGGGATCTCAGAGAGAAGAGAAAAATATGGACTGTGTTATCTATGGCTCTGATTGTTAGTGTTTAGTTAAAAATTAAAAAAGGGGTCCATAGATAAGCATAACAAGCATAATTATTATGTAGGTACAGACATTTGATTATGCTACCCTGTTTCCCCCAAAATAAGACATCCCCTGATTATAAGCCCAATCGGGCTTTTAAGTGCATGGCAATAAGGCCAAGCGCTTATTTCAGGGTTCAAAAAAATATAAGACAGGGTCTTATTTTTGGGGAAACATGGAAGGAAGGAAAGAAGGAAGGAAGGAAGGAAGGAAGGAAGGAAGGAAGGAAGGAAGGAAGGAAGGAACAAGGAGATAGATGGATAGGTGGATGGAGATGAAAGAAAGAAAGAAAGAAAGAAAGAAAGAAAGAAAGAAAGAAAGAAAGAAAGAAAGAAAGAAAGAAAGAAAGAAAGATAGATAGATAGATAGATAGATAGATAGATAGATAGATAGATAGATAGATAGATAGATAGATAGATAGATAGATACCCTGTTTCCCCCCAAAATAAGACATCCCCTGATAATAAGCCCAATTGGTCTTTTAAGTGCATGGCAATAAGGTTAAGCGCTTATTTCAGGGTTCAGAAAAATATAAGACAGGGTCTTATTTTCGGGGAAACACGGTAGGATTGGGCCCCACCTCTGAATAACCTATAAAACAACTTTACATAATAACCGAAATGGTTACAAACACAGACAATTCTTAAACAGGTTCATGCCTGAAATAAATACCTTTCAGGCTAAGTTAAATAAATGCATTGTAAATGTGATTAACCTGGTAAATCTGCTTCCCAGGTGGAAATAGCTGCATTTTCTTTTATTATCCTGTTTTTCAAGTTTTTTTGAGGGGGGGGAGGGTAGAACAATCAGAATATTATGACTTACAAACAATGGTAGCAGCATTTTGCACAAAGTTGTAGGCCTATACTGTACTTAACTAATCTTCCCCTTTCTTTGCTCACCTCTTTCTTTATTCTGAGAGAAACCAGACTCACAGCCAATTCAGCTAAGAGAGAATTTGAGAGGAGGAGAGGAAAGGAGAGGAGAGGAGAGGAGGGGAGGGGAGGGGAGGGGAGGGGAGAGGAGGGGAGGAGAGGAGAGGAGAGGAGAGGAGAGGAAAGGAAAGGAAAGGAAAGGAAAGGAAAGGAAAGGAAAGGAAATGTTTTTTGGGATTATAGTATTTGCACATCAACTTTAGTAAACCTGCCTTTCTGTTCATAATGATATTTTGAAGATCAGTTAGGAGAAGCCTGCACAAATGGAGAAGCCTGGATAAAATTGTGAAGTTGTGAATGCTCCAACACTGGAAGTTTTTAAGAAGACGTTGGATAACCATTTGTCTGAAGTGGTGTAGGGTTTCTTGCCTAAGCAGGGGGTTGGACTTTAAGACCTCCAAGGTCCCTTCCAACTCTGTTGTTGTTGTTGTTGTTGTTGTTGTTGTTATTATTATTATTATTATTATTATTATTATTATTATTATTATTATTATTATTATTTATTTTAAGAGCCGAGGTGGCGCAGTGGTTAAAAGCAGCACTGCAACCTGACTGCTAGTTCAGCAGTTCAGCTGTTCAAATCTCACCAGGCTCAAGGTTCAGTCAGCCTTCCATCCTTCTGAGGTCGGTAAAATGAGGACCCAGATTGTTGGGGGCAATATGCTGAACTCTGTAAACCGCTTAGAGAGGGCTGTAAAGCACTATGAAGCAGTATATAAGTCTAAGTGCTATTGCTATATTATTATTATTATTATTATTATTATTATTATTATTATTATTATTATTATTATTATTATTATTATTATTATTATTATTATTATTATTATTATTATTATTATTGACTGGGGTAAAAGCTAAAATTTCATGGGACATTCATTCTCATTCTCTCTCTCTCTCTCTCTCTCTCTCTCTCTCTCTCTCTCTCTCTCTCTCTCTCTCTCTCTCTCTCTCTCTCTCTCTCCCTCCCTCCCTCCCTCCCTCCCTCCCTCCCTCCCCCCAAAGAACTATCTGCCAACTCTTACTACACAGTAATCTCCACCTCTTCCCGTTTTTCTTCATTCACTAGATGCACTGCATACTCTTAGGATTCTCATTGTTGAACCCTAAAGATTTGTGCTTGTTCCTTATTTCTGTCCTCCTGTCTTTCTGCAAATCTTTCCCCATGGGGATTTACCATAGTTAGGAGAAAAGCACCACAGATTCCTAACCAACGTGCCTTGTCATCAGCTGCATAGATGGCAAACATCAGCTCAATGTAGTGATTATAGCAGAGAAGAAGAACTGGAAAACCCCTTTTGTCCAAGAAGTTACAAGTTTAAGATGAAGCCTCAGGCTATGTCTGTAAAACGAACATAACCTAGAGCAGGGGTGTCAAACTCAAGGTCCGGGGGCCAGATCCGGCCCGCGGGGTGCTTAGATCTGGCCCGTGGGGCCACCCTGAAAACAGCGAAGGACCGCCCTGTGGTCAATGTTCCCTCTAAGCTGCGCGGCTGTGCGGCCGCGCATGTGATAAGAAAACGCCGTGCAGCAGTTTCGCACGGCATTTTCTTATGTCAGAGGGAAAATTGATCACCAGCTGATCTTGGGGGGTGGGGGAAAGGAGCCTTCAACAAAGAGAGGCGGAGGCTTTAACTCTTGCCTCCCCAGGCGGGCTGCGCTGGTAGGGAGAGGAGGAGAGTGAGATCAAAGGCTGCTGCCCACCAGCTTACTCTTCATCCAGGGAGGCCGGTTCGGTCCCTCCAGAAAAGAAAACGCAGTGCAGCAGTTTCCAACTTCTGCGCAGTGATTTTCAATATTAGAGGGAACATTGCCTGCGGTGCCTCTGCCAGTGAAAATGGAGCTCGGGAGGGCCGCATGTGGCCCTCCCGAGCTCTGTTTTTGCTGGCAGAGGGTTGCAGGAGGCTGTCACAGCCGAAAACGGAGCTCGGGAGCCCATTTTCGCTGGCAGAGTGCTCGGTGCGCCACAGACGCCCCCAACAGGAGTGACCTCAAGCTGGCCATGCCCACCCCAGCCACGCCCACCTGCCCACCCACCCACCCGTGGTCAAACACAACGCTGATGCGGCCCTCAATGAAATTGAATTTGACATCCCTGACCTAGAACTAGTAACATCCCCATGACCTCCCTGAGTATTGTGTATCAAACTGTGGAGGAGGGAATACTCTAAAAATAGGAAAAGGGGAAAGAGTTTCTGAAAGAGATCAAAGTTTCTAAGATAGTTTATGAAGCTTGAAGAATGAAAGGGTAACTTAATCCTCTACAAGACTTCAGCCTTCGTCTTTGCTTCTGAAATGTTGTCCTCCTCAAAAACAAAACCCCTATAAAATTATATTTTTCAACTCCATGCACATGAAGAGTTTTGGATACTCATGATCACATGTGACAAGGCCACTGTAGGAGGCACATGTGCACCAGTAGTGGGTTATAAATCCCATCGGTACTGGTTCGCTCGTGCGCGTGTGCGCAATGCTTCTGTGCATGTGCAACGCTTCTGCGCATGCACAGAAGTGTCCCAGGTGGGTGGGCGGAGCCTCCCGCCCTCGCCGCCACTGGTTCGCCGAATCGGGCAACCCACTGCTGATGTGCACCTATTTTCATTTTCATCTCTCCTAAACAGTCAAAAACTCAGGTCACCCTGCATCTCTGACGTCTTGACTTCCAAAAAGTGTGTTACTTTCAAAGCAACTTGTCCAATAAGATCACCCGGCATGAACAAAAAACAAAACAAATCCGAGCCCTGTATTTCTGTAATGTTTTCCTGCCACCCAGTGGTGACGAATTGAATTGCATGAGGAAAAAGGAATCGTTTTTCAGCTATGGAGAGAGAGCTTGCTTTCAATTGCTCAGGTTCAAATGACGAAGAAGTCAAGGGGAAAAAAACCAAGAATTAGATATAAGTTATTGCAAGATGCCAAGAAAAGAGGGGGTTTGGGTCAATGCATAGAGGAAGCATGCCAGCAGTTTGGGGAGTGGCATCAAGCTGGGCACGCACACCCAGTCGGCCACACCCACCCAGTAGGCCACGCCTGGCTGGCCCCCCGAGGTCAACCACAGCCCTGATGCGGCACTCAATGAAATTGAGTTTGACACCCCTGCTCTAAACCATTCTGGACAAATAGCTGTCCAGTCTCTTCTTAAAAACCTCCAGTG